>JAQFVV010012425.1:7261414-7771224 GCA_028023455.1 Epiperipatus broadwayi | reverse complement strand
AACTTTCCTGCTCTCCTTCCCTATATTTCTCCTGCATAATCCGATATCTAGCCAATTCTTGCCGATCCTCTGACCAAAAACTATCTCTCATCTCTCGTTGATATTCTTCAAATGTCGTGGGTTGTTGAAACAACGAATTCCACCATGATAGCGCGTTTCCGGTTAAGTTGCTGCAAGCAATAGCGATTTTGCTTTCCTCAGCCATCGGGTTAACGCTAAAATATCTTCCCAGACTTTGTAAATGCTCCACGGGAGCTTCTCCCATTTGGCCGGCAAATGGCCGAACCTTTAAAAATTGGTTTACATGGGCCTGTGCTGGTACGTACTTCGTCACGGCTTCCCTTTCTTCTGCTATTTTTGTCTTTTCGCCCTCAACCTGTTTCTCATCTACTTTTTTTTTTCTTAGACTTCTCGTCTTTATCTATACTTCCTTCCTTCTTTGACTCTCCTTCGTTCTCTTCTCCTTGATTAACTCCTTTTATTCTTTCCATTTGCTGCTCTAATTTTCGCAGCCTTTCCTCAAATCGATCTTCGAATTTTTGAAATCTTTGTTCCAATCTTTCCAGAATGACCTCCAAAATCTTCGATTCTTCCTTCTTTTCTTGGTCCATTTTCTTTTGGAGTCTTGTTTTCATTCACACTATATTTTGCTAAATATATTTTGATATCTAAAAAAAAATCGTAGTAATTTGTTTTGATTGCTTGCAAAATCACAACGTGGTAGGTTTTCTTTTTCCCCCCCCAAAGCGCCATGCTACGTGTCTAATTTCTTTATCAACCACTCGGAAAACTATTTTCTGTCTTTCAATTAAAACCATTTTAACCGAAACAAACTTCACGTCTCTCTAATATTTCTATTTTACTCCCCCTCCTTTCCCTTATCGAATTTTTAATCTTTCTACTCGGCCCCCCCATACATTCCATTCTTCATAAAGCCTTAGTTGGGACGCCATTGTAACGGGTGTGCTCGTTTACCGTATACTTACTTGTTCTTATCTTAAATAAAAAATATCTATTTTTTTTTTCTTTATGAAGCCAAATAGTGATAAGAAAATTCGTATTTCTCTCACAGCATATTTATGGACGTCAATCATTGACTCCAAGCGCCAAACTTACTTTTTACATAAGTATTATGCTGGAAGAGAAGAATACGATAGTAATAGGGCCTCTCCACTAGCTCAGTACTCAGGGCGGGTGGCTAATAAACCGTAGGAAAATGTACGGGAGAAACTCTATGCAACCAACAACGAAACTCGGATCAATCGTCTAAATTTATGAACTATATTCCATGAGTCAAATAATAAAACACACACATGCAATATACCTTAATATAACATATCTTTTATTATAATATTTTCTGCTTTTAATAAAAATATATTTCCCGCACCCTTTAACATTTACATAACCCAATAAAACCTATATATGTATTCTGTGTGGATTTTCAATAGAATAAGAAAAACGAACGTATACACAGATAAAATCTAATCAGCTGTATTCAAAATGGCCTTATCTTAAAAAAAAAATATAAGTCTCTTGCCTTGGTTCGTTCTCCTTGAGGGTTTCAGAAAACGTAATAATATTTGGAAAATAAAATATCTTAAGTTCATATTACCTGCAATTTTTGTCCGATGTGATCCCCGGGGATATCAAAATAAGAAGAAAAACACATGAAATCCGAAGCAAAACGTACGAGACAGTTCATCACGCTTCAGTTCATTCCGAGTCGGATCGATTCCCTTGCGAAAAGTTGATAGGTCTCCGGTCGATGTTCTCCGGTCACTGCTGCATGGCCTCTTCGGGGCAAGGTCCAGAAATCCCAGCACGCTTAAGCCTTTACCCCACTGTACTCATATTCGGCCGTAGCCTTAGCTATTCTTCTTCAATATATATAAAAAAAAAATGAAAATATTTCTTTTTTTTTTCTTTCCTCTTTGAAGACCAAAAATAATCTGACACTAGTTTAAAAAAAAAAACTACATCTCACTCTCCCTGTCACTTTTTCTTTTCCTTTGTTTTCGCAAACACAGTCCGTCCCCTTCTTCCCCACCACGTGGTATAGATGGCCAGTTAAGCTAATAAGCAGAAAGAACTTTTCGCACCTTCGGACATTTTGGCAATTAACATTCCGGAAACTTTTTACTTCAACCTTCTTTTTAATTTTCATTCAAATTCCCCAGATAAGATTTTCGATGTTTAATATATTTCTTTTTTTTCTTTTTCTTACAATAATCTCTTATCTTGGATCCAAAATGTATTCATACGTTCGTTTCTAAAATTGTCTATCCACACCGCAAATACATACATATACCACTTTTACAAAAACAAAACGCAAATTCCCCCCCCCCCACCCCCTCTTTTCTTACTTAAATAAAATCTTAAACATTTTCTCCCACTAACAAAATAAATACTAAAACGAAATAAAATCAAAATTATATGAAACTAATTTTAAAACTATATAACATATGTGTGCGCCTTTCTACCTTGTAACTAGGGTTTAAACCCGACTAGTTACAATACAGATAACAGAATTTCAAAAATTAGCTTCCCCATAATTGTGAGTGGGAGAAAGAAATAGCAAACTTCTTAAACATTTCATTTTTAAGTAGGGTTTTTATATTTTTAAATAAATGATTCAAAAAATAAAAAATGCAGTATATACAATAGCTGTATTTTAACATAAGTGTCAAAATCTGGCAAAACATTCTAGCTAATTGCAAATTGAAATCAAGGTTCATTAGAAAGGTCTGCCCTAATTCCTTGAAAGTGGATAATGTATGCAAGTGTATAGTATTTAAAATCATGATTAACAATATTCAAGATATTTTAAAAAATAATTGATTAATTGCTTGATAAGTTACTTTACCACTGATACCATCGATAGAATTTGTGAATATCCTATAGTTGTTTTGGAGAATATCTGCCATTAGAGCACCCAAATGGCAGGATAATCGTAACAGGTCATTTAATTAATCATACTGAGACTTTTTTCTCCCTTCATCACTCTACAACTTCATTAAAACACTGAAAATCTTTTGGCTGGTGATTTATCGATTATGTAATTGTTTTTCTTGTATTCAAAATCTAATACACATATATTAAAAATAATTCTAACAGGATTTGTTGGAATATTTATTTATAATGGAACCATTTTTTTTTTTTTGCTAAACATATTATATACTGTATGCTTTTGCATATCATGAATCTTACATTTAATATGACTTCTGCATTAAAAATAATATATTTTAGAGAATAGAAAAATTGAAATAATGCTATCTCTAATATGACCTTTCTCCTAGATGTGATTATTCTGAAAATCTACTGCAGATAAACAACAACAAAAAGATTGATATTCAAGTAGGAAAAATATTTAATTAATTTTCATTGAAAAAAGAATTAGTTAAAATAATGAATTTTAATAAACAATTCATCAAAACATATAAACTCTTATATAAAATTAACTAATTCAGTCAAATTACAAATTCCCTATAACACAAACAAAAGATAGAAAACATTTACATAATTAAAAAAAAGTACTTTAAAAGTCATGATATAATTAGCAAAAATGTTACAAAAATGAAACATTTCTTAAAGAAGTTTTTCAGCATATTATATGTAAATTTATTTATATATGAATAATATTTTGTCTTTAAAAAATTTATAATATGTATACAAACTCCTTATTAATACAACATAAAAACACTGAAAAATTTCACTTAATGAATATTTTGTAAGATTTCAAAAAGAAAGTGACAATCAGTATATTCTTTCAAACCTTTATTGTAAATACATATATTCATTATGAACTGAATAAACAAGAACAGGTTTTCTATAAAGGTTTTATGAATTTTGGCTGTTTTCATGAAAGAAACAGATTTCATTTATATTACAGAAATTATCTCAAAAATCATGCATGTTAAACCTGAGAGCCAGCATAATAATTCTTATATAAAACATGTATAAATTTTGTTTAAATATAATTTATTTTATTATTATTTATAATTAAATATGTTTGGAAGACTTTTAATAGTATGAGGAAATATGATTTTTAAATGTTTTCATTAAAAATATGAGGATAAAATATAATGGAAAGCTACTTAGGCAAAATGTTGAAAACTTAAAAAACAAATATCACATACAAAAAAAGATAAAAAAAGTATCAGAAAACATTAAATAAATAGAATAAAGAACCAATGATTTATGTGGACATATTTTGTTATGTAGACTTGTTTATATAATCAGCACAAAAATTGTCTAACCTTTTATCCTTAATCATTCTATTTCCTTTTTTTTTATTTTTTTTGCAATTACTCATTTATAAGAAGCTGTTAATGGTGATGATAATTTCTGATTTATGAATAGCTATTAATAATAGCAAAAAATTTCATCAATTTTTTTTCTTGTAATGTTCTAAACAGTGAAAATTACATTTCTTAATTACCTTTTTGAAATTAAAGGGTCAATAGATCCCTATAATCATTCTATTTCATATCTTAAAAAAATATAAATAATTTATTTAGTTATTAAAAAATGAAATAAAACAAAATAATTTGCAATATTTGCATAATTTATTCAAATGCAGAAACATTAAGTTATTTCCAATTTTAAAAACAGCAAAAGATGATAGGCTTCTTTTGATGACAGTAATACATTATGGCCATCAATTTTATATAGCATAATATCATCTAAATGGAATGTAATAACTAAACTGGACCCCATGTTGGGAGTCAGTTTACATGATAGAAAAATGTGAATGGCAGGTATCTCTATCACTGCTAGGTTTCACATTGCACTATCAATTTTATATAACAGAAATAATTAATTTGTACTTCCAAACATGGTGAAGCAAATGGCCTAGATATCTTTTAGAAACATTTTCTGCAACGGAGTTTTATTTATACTAGAGATAATAATATAAATCTGTTTTGCAGGATGCCATTGCCACATAAGACTGGTAAATACAAGAAGCAATCGATCATGCATAAACAATATCCTAGTAACAATATCTAGTTGATGCATTCATCATAGAAACACAAAACCACAGTAACCATAGGAATAAACAAGATTTTGGACTGCAAAAAAACAAAAATTATCATGAATTAAACAACACAATATTAAATTAACTATCAAACAAAATATCAATATTATTTACAATTGAATTTATAAATATAAAAAAATATACTTTTTAATTAAGAATTATTAAAATATATTGAGATGTTATTTTCTGCCATCTCATATATATAATCATATAGTTTTATTTTATTAAAAGTGCATACATATTAGAATATTTTAAAATAACAACTTTAAAATATTTTTTAAATCGCTTTTTTTTATTATTTATCTTGAAGAAATCAGAATTTTTTCATTTTAATTATTATAAATAAAAATAAGATTCTTAGATTTCTTTTTTACTAAAAGTTGTTTTTTTTTTTTGTAAATTGTAATTCTTAGAAAGGCATGGGTTGGTGGAAGAAAAAAATATAGAGATTTTAGCAATTAACTCTATTGTTGAAACTTAAGATATTAAAAGTATTTTGTAATCTATTACGCTAATTGTACCAGAACTTTTTCCACTAATTAAAAAAAAGAGATGACCAAAAAAGTATAAAAATTAGAACTGTAAAAATGTATCCAAAAATAAATCGAAAGGTATGAATCCTGTTCATGAAAGAATATATATATATATAAATTACGGAGTTTCCTTTTGTTTAGTTAATTGGCACTTGGACTTGTATATTGAAAGCACCTTGGTGAGAAATTAAAATATAATATTAAATAGCAGCAAGAAAATGTTCTCCGGCTAAGAAACATCAGATCTTTCCCCTCGGGAAATTACATCTTGTGTCGATACCTGGAGCTATCTGAATGAGCATCAATCAAGGGAAGGAAGGATATATCAAGCCAGCCAAGGAAATAAAAAAAACCAAAGGAACAAACAAAGGATTCATATCAGTAATAGCAAAAAAAATCATATAAGAATTTTCACCACCTGAAGAAAGTTGACCCACTGATTGATCAGAGTAATTATGAACTTTTATTAAAGAACTTTTCTTTTATTTTCACATAATAGAGTAATAGACTCCATTAACTTAAATATAAAAAAAAGTTTCATCAGTATAGATGGTTTTTATGAGGGATTATTAATTTACATAATTTTGTATTGAGTAAGAGGGGGTATGCTTTATGTTATTAACTTTTATTAATCAAAATTGTTTTTTATATATATATAATTTTCCTTTATTTATTATATTCAAAATATGTGTACAAGAATGAATGTTAACTGCCTATCTAGAAAGTCAAACAAGAAGAAGGGAGGGGGGTAAAAAGGGTTAAGTTAAAAGTCTCGATAACTAAACACAGGAATCTTATGTTGGGATTTGGTGCTCGAAATAATTATGTCACATGGCTGTAAGCAAACAGCAGGCACTTGTGCCATCCATCAAGAGTTTGAATTAATTATTTAACATAGAAGGGAGAGGCTTTGAGTGTTGCACTACATTCTTATAATAAGTGGCCCTAGAGTTTCACACCTATTTGAACAGGGTTTCCATAGTCAATTTGGGCCACTGTTGTTCAGTGTTCGTGACTGTGCATGTTCTCTCAAGAAAATAATATATGCTAAATTATTGGTATGTATTAAAAAGATAAAGATTGGGTTAAAATTATGCTTGTATTTTGTTTTGATTCTGGATCGAGTTAGTTTGGAATGCTAAAAAAAAAAGGGAATCAGGAAAGTTATCAAAAAAGGAAAAGAGTATAATAAACCGTCTAAACTTTATTTGTCTCTGTGCTTTAATCTAGTTTATTAGGTTAATAACTAAGTGTCCATTTGATATAAGTCCATGTAAGATATTACGTTTTTAAAATCTATTAGGTGACCACTGTACGTAAATAAATTATCACTATGATCATTGAAGTTTCTTCTCAATCTAATGTGATGTGATGTATTGTGGCTTCTCCTTAAACGAAGTCAAGAATATCTCAGCAATTATGCCCAGATAAACCTGTTAGCCACTTTATTTTCCATTCCCCACTCTAAATTTTCCCATATTCTGCTTCATCCCATTTCCACAACATAATCTTTGTCAACTCTATAACCTTTATATCTAAATCCCCTTTATCTTTTCCCAAACCCAGCATAAAAACCAATAATTCACGTTCTGTATAACCACTTTTTTCATATTTATTCTTCCATAACTTCATTATATGTACTCTCTCTGTTTTCAAGCATTTACATTCAGTTAACAAATGCCTAATATTTTCTACTCCTGCCTTACATAATTTACAAAATAAATTACCCATTTTTTTCTATTTACATGTACATTCTCTTGTCTGATCCTCCCATATCCAAGAGTAGTGCAAAAAATTTTGATGAAATCTGAAGAGCCCAGTTGCTTAAATCCACTTAATGTCACTCCCGATGGTATAACCTGAAGTCTTGCTTCCATTCCTTACATGTTTTTCATGTTGGGACTGGATGTAAGATGTGAAAGAGAAAATGGTATCTTTGGGACCAGACTTCAAGATTTAAACTCATGGACTTCTGGTGATGCTAACACATTTTCATGTTTCTTTAATCAATTCCCCAAAACTAAGCTAAAATCAAGGTGATCTTTCTTGCTTGCTGGTAATTCTCGCAACTACCCACATTGAATATTAACAGCATATGGATTTGTGACTGGAATAACTACACAATAAATAATCACACTCTAATAGTTGACCCTACGCTTCGAATATCTGGTTTCCCCTTTCAAAAAAAAACTCTGCTCAAAGATTAATAGAACTAGAATGAGCCACAAATGGGGATTTATAGAATCCCCAAACTGTGAGTGTGGAAGTCTACAAACTATGGTAAATATTTACAATGAGTGTCCAATTTACCAGGCCTCTTTTGACTTCTTTGCACTTCATAACTTTGAGGAAACAACTCTTGATTGGTTAACAATTATTGGTATTAAATTTGACATGCTGACACCATACATTAAATAAATAAAATAAATTTCACATAAATTTGTTTAAGCTTCCAATTTAAAATAATAAAAAAAGATGAATAATTCTATTGATAGTACATAGAAATTTAGAGAAGATAATCTTCATAAACTGATGTAGAAGTTTTCTTATACAAGCATAATTTTAAAATCCACACACATCAATAAAAGTAGTATCATATCTGAAATGTTCGAAATGTGTTAAACACTAGAATTTATTTTCATAAGCCTATTGTATGGTAACAGCCAGCTTCTCCTCTAAATTTCTTACCTATTGATAACTATAAAACTTCAATTAATTCTTAATTAAACCACCAGTGTTTCAATTTATATACCCTTCTAAAAATTGTTTGACAAAAAAAAAAACAATTAACAGAAACATAATACATCAAATTTCCAAAAATAGAGATCAAAAGTAATTGAACATAAAGATAATTAATCTTATGGCTTAAAACTAATCCTGTTTACAAAAACAAACAAGTAAAATGAAAATACACGAATTAAAACAAGTATTTTCACACTTAATCTTAAATATATAATACTTAAAGATAAATTAGCATTTCTGTTTTAAAAATAAAATTTCAGGAAAATCTGATGTAAAACAACTCTATCAATATAAAGCAAATTTTAGATATATTGTTTTACTACTGCATATAATTAAATATTAAATTTATTCATCATTATGAAACTTGGCAGCTTCATGAACAATTCCATAAGCATAATTACACATCCACTTGTTTATAATTTGTCCATGATTTCTGAAGGTTTATCTGCTGTTATTGCACTTTATCTCATTGGCCATAAGTTCCATGTTTAACATTTGTAAGCTTTAGTTGTAGTTTTTATCAATAAATAGAACCCTTAGCTTTAATAAGTGATATTTTTTGTCAATCTTAGTGGAAGATTTGATTAAATTTCCAACTTATTTGATCAAATTTAATTTCATTCTTTAATATATTTCCAGAAATTTTGAATTATTATTAGAAATCTATGTTTAAAAATGAAAATTTTTCTAAAAGTGTATTACTTTATCTTTGCAAACTTAGAAAAAAATGATATTAAAATAAAATAAGTAATGAGAATAATAAGAATTTTTTTTTCTTATTTGACAGTTACCAGCAGACATTAATAAAAATATTAAATTTTTTAAAAAATGTATTTATTTTTTGTTCAGATTACTTAATGCTTATAATTTTGAAAAAAAAAAGAAAAACACAACTGAGCCAAATGTTAATAATTTTTCCTGATTTGTCTTTTTCTAAAAGTGAATATTTTCCAATAAAAACAGAAATCAAAATATTTTTGGAAAAATAATCATAAATATAAAAACAAACTATAAAAAATATATGCTTTTATTTTCAAAATGTAACAAAATGAATACTCAAAATCTGCCATAAATGTGTTTATGCAAAGAGAACTAGAAATTATCAATCAATAAACGAATGGTTTTTCATCCACTCATTTGTAATAAAAAAAATGCTAAAACATATTTACATCTTGGAATTTTTTTAAATTAATAAATCAATAAATTTTAATTGCCATTTTTCCAGCAAATGAGCACAAAACCAAGAAAAGTGCTAAACATACGGCAAGAGAATGATTAGTGGAAATGCAAGATTATGTTCAGTACTAAAGAGAGGCTTTAAAAAAAGGCATACATATGTACAATTGAAAGAAAAAAAAACCATTTTTGGTCCATATCAGAATACAGAGTAATGGTAATTAAGCAACTTTCAACCGTCATCTTTTTTTTTTTTTGTATAAAATTTGATATAATCTAGTAAGTTTTTTTTTTTTACTTCTGTGTCTTTAGTATTTAATATATAGTAATTATTTTTTAATTTAATAATACTTTCAATTATATACTAAGTTTCTTTTCTAATTTTTGAAAACTTATAAAAAGCTCATAAATAAGTACACCTTTACCCCGCTTAGCGATGGCAATTGGTTCTCCAAAACTCGTTAAGCAAGAATATCATAGACAAAATACGTAATTATAATGGAGTCTATGGGAAAAAAATTGGTCGGTTCCAGTGACGTAAAATATCCACATTGATTTCCAAGCTCAAAGATTTTCTTGATTTTTTCATGACAATGATGACTAAATACGGTATCTAAAAAGAAAAGTTTTATATCACTAGGAAAAAAAATGCATATTTTCACTTTAAAAAGTACAGAACAGCAATGAAACTAAATTTGAATTTAAAAGTTTTTATATTCTTCCGCGGAAGTTTTTCATCGTAATGAAAAAAAAATCTATACTGAAGTGCTTTTTTTTTAAAATTGTATTACAGTATATATTACTACTATACATTTATTTTATTACTTATGTGAAATTATTCAAATTAAAAAACAATGTTTAATTATTAATTATTTAATTGAACATATAGAAAAAAAAATCAACTTATTTTCAAAGTAAAAAATCTAACTTCTAATTTTCTAAAACATACAGGTAGGTTTATTTTTCTTACTGTATATTTTTAGTAATGTAATAATGCCCCCCCCCCCCATTCGAGTAGAAAGATTTTTAATTAAATGCAATCTGTTTTTTTTTTAAACTTTTCTAATTCGACATCATTTTAAAATGTTGTTTTTCTTTTGATTTGAAATGTCTTGAGTGTAAACAACATGTTTATTAACGAAGTTACAAAATCAATAACTATTTTTACATAATTATCCAGGTGTTCTAAAAATAATATATCGTATTTAAGAAACACACACACACGCAGTTTAATATTCATATTTAGTGTTTTCCTGAAAGTTTGTGATAATGGTATTTTATTTGTCTTGTACTGTATTTATATATTGGAGTATTTGTATACAGTATTATCAACAAATTAAAAATCCTCCTTTTTCTTTTCAAAAACTTTATTTTCTTATCTCAATACTGAACATATATATATATACTGTATATACAGTATTTATATAATACAAAACTCCGTTTCAACTGTTTATCTTCATACAGTCATTTTCAAGGATATCTCTCTCCCACTGCTATATTTTATTACTCTTTCTTTTACATTATTTAATTACAAATCAACGTTGAAACGTTGGAGTTTTTGTATTATATAAATATATATACTGTATATGTTCAGTATTGAGATAAGAAAATAATGTTTTTGAAAAGAAAAAGGAGGATTTTTAATTTGTTGATATTATTGTAGAACATATATACGTATTTTAAAAGAAAAAGTGGATGAACATTTGCTGTGTTATTTATTATATATGATGTATACAGTATTATAGATAAAGTAATTATAGATATTTTAAGGGTTTTATGAATAAAATATTGTATGTGTATACAATTACAGCAAAGTCATTACCTGTATACATATTACAATAACATACTTTTGCTTTTGGGAAAAATGAATTTAATATAGCTATCTCTGACGTCATCAGTGATGCAAAATTCAAGATGGCTGCCAAAATTTTTTTTTTTTAATTTTTCCCGATCGTTATAGCGAATAATCGATTGTACATCGAAGTAGTGGGTACAAATTGATGATGATCGCTATTGTGAAATATCGCTAAGTAGACAATCGCTAAGTGGGGTAAAGGTGTATTCATTTACATCAATATTGTTAAAAATGTTAAAAATGATATTTAAAATATTTCTTATTTTACCTCTATTTTGAAAGATATCTAATATAAATATGATAAAAAAAATTTAAACAAATATATAAATTAATTATATCTGAAAAATTATATCTAAATTCACAAAAAAAGTTCAGTGAGGTTCACAACTTTTACTATATAATACCAACTCCAAAGCATTAAAAACAAAAATATGCAGGAAGACAGTAATGCCTTTATAATTTTTTTTTTTTACAAAAAATTTTATACGGATTTCTTCCTTTTTAATATTCTCCAATTATTGTAAATTAAATATATTAAATTATTTATTGAAAAAAAGGAGAAGCTAATTCCTGATTTAGTCCAATTCTTGACAATAATCTTAGTTTAAATTCAAGAATACATCTAGCAAAAAGTCTCTTGGATTTTTATTTTTAAAACCTTGTTATGCAAACTTCTGATTTAGTTCAGATAAATTTTGGAACAATGCTAAATGAGTTCCATTAGATGCAATATTTCCATTAAGTTAAGCAAAAGTGATAAATAATAATGAATACTGATCATTTTTATATCTTGGAAAAAAAGTAGATGAATTTGATGTTTTTCTGAGAGAATTGACTGCAATACTATTATAAGAACTCGACATGATGTGACTGCTTTAACTGAAATATATGACTATAGCCTTAATGCATATGATATTAAAATGATTAGCATGCCATGATGCATAGACATATTGACGATATGTCTGATATGTTTTCATTAATTTAATTACTTAATACCAAAAAAAACTTGATTGCTGTTCATATATAATAAAAATTAATCATCAACCTGGAGTTTTTCTTTGTTCTGAAAACTAAACAACTACCATAAATAATCTGAATAAATTAGTTCTGTATTTGTTTCAGTTTAAAAAAAAAAAAAGTCACCATAAACCTAGAGTCAAACATAAATAAAGATTAAAAAATTTATTACATTTATACAATAATTATTTTTTGTTTTTTAAACTTAGCTTTTAGCAATTTTTATTATAATTTATATGTATAAACCAGACCAATGATATGTAATATTAACACTTTAGCCAAGTAACTAATTTATGGATGTTTTCAAAATGACAGGATTTCTCATCAAAGAACTCAGAGAATTAAATGCAAAAGAAAAATCTTAAACAGATCTCTCTCTTCCCTTTGAGATGATGTGTTGGTTGCAGAAGTATCACTTGGAAGCTGCAATCAATAGAAATATATTTTATATGCAGCTTTATTAGTTTTTTAAGTTATTAATTTAATCGTTTATATGTGTACGAGTTTGTATGTTGTATGTAGTTGTGTTATTTTTTTCAAGAGTTATCAATTTAATCTTTAATCAATTTATTTAATATTTCAATATGATTTCTATTTCATTTTTATTTGACAATTACACATCAAATCTAAGAGTATAAATAGCGAATGTCTCCTGGATTTTGATTTTTGAAGCCTTGATTTGCAAACTCATATCATTTGACATACAAAATGACAGGTTTTAATTTGATGTAGCAAAATGGGCTGATTTTCTGATTTTCTACAGAAAAAAATATCACAACATTTTTTTTTAAAATTAGACAAAATTAAAAAGAATAAATCAATATTCGGTGAAGCATAACCCACTAGCAGCTTACTACAGTTCATCAGCAGAAATAATTTAAAACATCCCTAGTGCAAACTGCTTTAGGGCTAATCATAAAGTCAACTATATATGTGTGTGTGTGTGCAGCTTTTATAAATTTATTGTTAAATATTTTTTAACTGCTAATGAGAGGGAAGAAGTGAATAGCCTCCAACCCTTATAAAATAATAATTAACACATTTACTTGTAAAGTCCACAACCAGGCTAGTGAATTTTGTAATTTTTTGCAGGACACAATTTAATTTCTTCCTTTTAGATAGAGGATTCATAGCCACCTGAGTGAACCATTCAGCAATATTGGTATTTGTTTCCAGATTAATCTAAGTTAGTCAGATGAGTGTTCCATTGATTGTAGAAATAAAAAAAATAAAACTGTTAATAAATATGATGTGATTTTCAATACTAGTGGGCAAACTATCATTCTAGAAAATGGCCCTTGATTACCCCAATTCCCCTTCCTCCTGACGAATATCCCAGTAAGCTTTCTGCTTTGATCACTTACACAGTAAAGGTAAGCTTATTTTGCTTTTAAAACTGTCTAAAATTATTGCAATATTATTTAAATAATCCAAAACTTTTAGAAACGGAAATAATAATACCAACTTATACAAGCCAAAAAATTTTTTCAAGTCAGTTGTTAAATATAATTAAAGGTAAATTATGGAATCATTCATATTTATACAAAACCTTCCTTACTAGTAATAACAATAATCATATAGTTAAATCCTTAGATCATATTGATCATGCAATATTCAAACAATCAAGTCCCTATCAGCTGATCAATCTGAAATATTTTTTTTACATTTTTCAACTAAGAATTGATCCACAATCACTGTACTATCCATATATGGCTGAAATCTAATATGACAGATTTTTTATTTTTATGATCACCACATCAATAATCATCCAGTAATCCAATTTTAATTTAATATCTTTTATTTATCAACTAAAAATAATCAGACATTCATTTTATTGTTATGTGAATTTCATGTTATTCAAATAAGATAACTTACTAAAACTACATTCAACAGAATATTCCTAACATTAATATTTTATAAATTCCCACATTAATAATAAATTTTTTAGAAATATTATTTTAATATATGATTAAATAATAATTTACATATTGTAATGGTATTTATGTGTCTAATTGGCTGACCTTGTTCAAAATTCCAGGCCATATTGGAATCAATTTGGGTGATTCTAATGATCCTTTGACTGCTCTAAACTATGTTTTATTCTAGGAGATAGGACTAATTTAAGAACAATATTTGCATATTTCATAGACACTGGTTTAATTTTTTCCTTTATCATGGGCACCACTCTTTAATATATACCAAAATTCTGGATCGTGGAAATATAAAATTTCAGTAATCATCAAAATATTAATGATGACAGTCCAAACAATAAAGAAATATCAAGATTTTATATAACAAAATATAAATTTAAACCACTAACACATCACACGATCATCTTTTCTTATGCTTACACAAGCTATTAAAGCAATAGCAAATTTTTCCATATAATAGTGCCATCTAGTGCAAGCTATAGTAATAGATACTAGAAGGCTGTGCATTTTAATCTCTATCTAGTATCTTCTCATCCAACATCCCCAGATTAGTTTCCAGTTTATGGTTTTCATCAATGAGGAGCCTTGAATCTGATAGCAGTGCACCTGAATCTTTGGATTCAAGCCACCTCTCCAATACCCACCTTTTACCTTTTGATTAACTATAAAGATGTCAACCCAAAATGGAAATACAATTTCCAATCAAAGTTAATTCACTTGTATAGTCATACACATCTGATTGTATTTCAATGTCTATATATTTTGGTGTCTTTGGTTTTTCAATAATCATAGCCACCAATAACTTTCAGCTAGGATTGATATTAATCCATTAAGATATCATATGATCAACTTTTATTATGCTTGCACAAAGTGTTAAAACAGTAACAGATCAAAAGACAACTGCTCTCAGATCCAAGGCTTCTCAGTGATGAAAGCCATAAGCTAAAACCTAATCTGAGATTATTGGATGAGAAGGAATTAAAATACACAACCATCTAGTATCTATTGTTTGCTATAGCTTGTACTAGATGGCACTATTGTGTAAAAAAGTTTGCTACTGTTTAAAAAATAAATTTAATAACAATAATTTTAAAAAATAATATCTGAACAAAAATTTTAGTTTTAAAAAAAAAAAGTTAAATAGCAAATGAATTCACAAAATATTAAAAAAAAAATCTTGACACAATTTAATATTCAAGAATTATTACCAAAAAATAATGGGATAACACAAATGCTTACCATTATATTAATTAGAATTACAACCAATCATAATTAACTTTTTAACATTCTTCTCTTAATCTTTAGATAGCTTGATTTTTGACTTAAATCTATAGAAGTAATTATTAATGCAATTTTCAAGTATTACAACATTAATAATAGACATATAATCAATCAATAAAAAATGAGTAAATCAATTGAATGGAAGGTATTATAATGAATTACCCAATAAATAAATCTAGAACAAAATTCTCTTTCATCTTTCAAATAGCAGCTCTTAGTATAAAAAGTGCAGATTCTTGCAACTAGCAGATTTTTATCAATTTATTTATAAGATGCTATACATGAACAGTTTATTTAGTTGCTTTTACAGATATTTCTCTCAAAGTTTAAATATACAAAGATATTGGGTATAATTTATAGAGAAAAATAATTTAAGAAGTAGTATTGCAATTAATTCAGTAGGTCGTTTTCTAGATAGACATGTTGATGAGGTAGTCAATATAAATATTTAACATCTAGGCAACAAAAGTAATTACCAGATATTTCAAAGTTTATTAGAAATGTGTTTTGTTGACAGGTTCCCCCTCAATAATCAGTACCATACTACTATAGTTTATGATCTTGTCTTGATGCCATAAGTTTTCAAGATTCTAAGCTTCAGCTCACTGATTTTTCTTTACAATTAAAAGCAAACACTATTCATCACTAACTGTAATGGTCAAGTTTTGTATATTCATATAACAGAGTCTAGAATCCAGACAAAGAGACCAAAACTGACCAGACCAGGATTGTGACATCCCGAATCTGACTACACTTCAACTCATTTGCCCATACTCGCACTTGAAGTTACACGTAGTATATCCATCTTTCACGGCCAGCATAAGGCAGGGAGAAACATGAAACTCGGAACTTTAAATATATATATTAACTAATTTAATTGCTACCAGAACGAAATTAAAGATAACTTTCATAAATGGTAATTAATGCATATATAGTTATATCACATATATAATTAACTAAGACTGAATTTGACTGAAATAGGAATGAGAAATAACACGAAACCAGAATAAATGTAACATATATTTATTAATCAAACAGAACATAATTTAATGTGGGAAAAGCATGCAGGCTTTATAATGTGAGGATTTGACATTTCTCCTCATCAAATCTTTAATTATTAATATGAAGATACATTTAAAGAATCACTAAGCTGTGCCTAAATAAGATTCTGCCAATTCCTATTGAAAGTGGTAGCTACTATTATAAATTTGCTGTAACAGTCTTAGGCAAAATATTTACTATCTTTTCCTTTTAAATATTTTTATTTAAACATTTAAATAAATATTTTAAGCAAAATATTTATTGCGACATTATTACTTTAATAAAGTAGAAGCGTATAGCTCAGCTCAGGGTAGAGATTGAACCCAGAAACCAAAGATATAAATTTCAGTTTATTACTGAATAATTAATTAAATTATGGGACTTAGAACTGGCTATAATGAGATTACTGACATGCTACAGCACCTAACAGAGCGCTCTGCAGAGAGATAGAAGTCAAGAGTTTTCGTGACAAACACCGGTACCCTAGAACCAAGCGTAATGCTGCTAAAAGGTTGGGGTGGCTAACACAACGACTGCCTGGAATTATACGTCAGGTCTTATTAGTGTGCTCCCCGAAAGAAGGTAAGATGGGATGGCCTTTCCCGAGGTCCCATCTTAAGGAGAAGATGCAACAGAAAGTTAAACATTGAACATGAATTTAATGTATCTAATCCATCAAGCGAAAGTATGACATTAATTATTACAAAAATATGGGGCAATAGCCCAGTCAGTATTACTATCATGATCCAATTCTAACAATGCTATATAAAATCAAGCGACACTAGGGGAATAAATAAAATATAATAAAACTCTGGTTTATATGTTTCAATCTATATATATAATTTATTTCAGGGGAGGGGAAAGTATATTGATTGAATCGCCAAATAATTTCTGAATATACTTTCGTATTACTAAGACCAGTACATTGCACTATTTAGAAATATCAAGATGAAAATTTAACAGCAGGCCACAATACATTTAAAATTAAATAAATTATAGGAATTCGAACACGCGAACATCGATAATGGTATTAAGAAAATAGCTATGGGGAAGATATTTGCAATTATATCTCCGCATATTTCGTTTAAATGCTCGCTGCTTCGATGCATTGGCATATAAATAACAAAATAACAGTAAAGAAATATAGGCACAACCACAGTGATAGACAAAGAAATGAGCGTAGGTTACATTTAGTTTAATTATGATATAGACAAGTTATACAAATGAAATATTTACTTAAAAGAGAATTTATAATAAAACATTTATAGGAGTTTAAAAAAATTACATTATTTTATAGTTTGCTAGCTTTAAACTTTGAAGTAGAAAATTTTAATTTAGAAATAGTTCATTAACACAGAGCTCTGGGGTTATAGATTGGCGTTATCGATTAGTTGCTGGACTGGATAAAGTGTTGGCTTTCAAGTATCATGGTCTTTTGAGTGGGCATAGCTGGACAGTTTCTTGTGGCAGCTCAGGTGGTTGAAGCATCAGCTAGCAAGAATCGCACCATTCTTTGAGTGGGTTTAGAAGCAGCCATCGCCTTTCTCCCATCAGATCTTTCAAAGATCGATCTGACGTGGATTCAGCATGGCGACACCCTTCTAAAATTAATGACTTCTCTTTTCAAGCTTAAAATGGACTCTATTTACACTTTTACTAAAAAAAGAACCCGTTTCGCTTGGAAACCCATAAACTCTACCTAAAAATATCACACATATATAAGATTTCTCAATTTGATCAAAAATACTTTTATTTAGGCTTCCATGACTCCGCGAATCCTTTTCCAGGTGTCAAAATGGTTTTGCTACAGCGATTTTAATGACTATTTTTGCTATAAATAAATTTGAGTAAGCAATTATCAACTTTCTAACTTTGATTTAATCCCAGGTGCGGTGGATTTAAATGCAAATCTGTTTATGGCTAACTTTTTATTTTTAACTAATTTAACTAAAAACTTTTTGCTCTTTTACAAAACTAAATCACGCCACTCTATATATATTATATAAGGTGAATCATACATCCACATATGAATTTATATTTACTAAATTTAATAAATTGATATTTCTACTATTTAAAATTATAACATTAAATTTTATAAATAAATGATTTAATATTATATTCGCTGTAATAACTACTAGCCTATGTATGTACAGCGTTTATTCATATGTGCATATATAATGCTGCACACCCAGCCGTGATAGAAAGGTTTATACATTTATTTATTAAACCATTCATTTTAATAGGGTTTGAACCCAGCACAGATAGGTTTGGTGGTTAAACTAAAATGTGCAACGAGAAGGGATTGAACCTGACCGTTACATAACTGAATGCAATTTATTACCCTTTTTTTTTATAAATTTTTAAATGTTTTTGAATAAGTAACATACACCTGGATCTCGTTTTATGCGGGTTTATTTAACGCGATTCATGTTTCTTCAATATTTTTGTATGCGGTTTTCTTTTATGCATTAACACTGTATTAGATCGGAAGTCGAAATTCGATAATGCGCTATTACTTTAAATAATAAATTTCGCACACTTACGTCATATTTAAAGTAATAGCACATTATTGGAATTCGACTTTAATCTTAATAATTTCAATATTTTCAGTGCTTTATAATAGTAAGATTTTATGCAATAATGAAATTAAAATCATGATTTCCACATTTTATATACACACATTAAATTTTACAAGATTATAATGTAAATTTGTTCAAACATTGTGCATGTTAATTTTGCATTTTAAATCACATTCTGTTTTTGCTTTTTTAAAAAGAACGTAATCAATTATTAATCATTTAGTGTCCGCACGTTTATTTTTAAAAGGTGAGTAATAGCAATGGGCACAATTAAATTTGACAATTAAAAATTAAAATCTGATTTTAATTGTAATTAACAATTTAAAAATTACTTAAGGCAACCTGAAATTAATGTGATGTGAAATGAAATTTGATTTTTAAACGGAATTGAAAATTAAAAAATTAAAGACAAAAATAAGAATTTAATTTTTAGTTGTTAGTTTTAATTAAATTTTTCCCAGCGGTGTAGAAAAAGATAATGAAACAGAAGTGGAACCTGTTCCTTTTACTGCAAAAATGATTCAAGAAGGTCTTCAACTTTCTAATCAGTTGGCAAATTATTTTCTTATTAATGACACTAATCACAAACATGCTCTTAAATTCCAACGAGAGCTAAATGGTTGTATGTCTGGATATCGTGAGCTTCATAAACAATTAATTAAATCATCATCTTAAAGATTAATTACTAATTACGTTGTCACCAGAAAACCATTGGCACTAGTTGTATTTCCTCTTGTGAAGAATCTGATTTTTTACCAGTTTGCAAATGAACCTGTTTATCGGCAAATAGTGATAATAATTAAAATGTGTATTAAAAAATGTAAATTACTGTACTGTAAATTATGCATAAAAATATATTGTTTTGAATAAAATTAAATATTATAGTTAAAAAAAGTTTGTCTTGTATCAATTTTTTTCAAATTTGAAATTTTTTATTAGTCATATTTTATTTCCTTATTTTTTTTTTTTTTGTGCGAATTTTAAAGTAATTTTACATTGGTGCTTTGATTTTATGCGATTTTTGAAAAATCACAGTCCGTATCCCCCCTTTTTCAAGTTAAGTTACGTCTATTTTTGTGCGATTTCTTTTGCGCGTGTTTTCTGAGGAACCTATCTATCGCGTAAAATGAGACCTAGGTGTATTTTTACAAACAAGTTAATAAATTTACCTTTGTTATTTTTTCCATATGTCAAATGCATTAACAGGGAAGTGAACCCAGACCAGCTGCTTGGAAGGCAGCTAAGCTAACCACTAGGCTACCGACACTTGACTAAATTTGTTTGAAAAATTAAAAAAACACGTTTTGCAATTTTAAAACTTTATTATTCAAATATCTAGTTTTTGATTATTAAGTATAAATTAATTAACAATTACTAAATTCTTAAACTTTATAGCTCTGCACAAACAAGAAAAATAATTTTGGTACAAACTTTTTAAACATTTCTATCTTTAATTATTCAAATTATTTTTTATTTCTTTTAATAAAACAATTATCATAATCTGTGAAGATGCTTTCTCAATATTTAATTTAAAGCTGAACTGCTTCTATAATAGATTAAATAGAAAAACTTGAGTTTCATCACCATTAATCTGCAAACTATATCCTCAACAAATAAATACTTTTTTTCTAAATCTATTTTTAAAAAAAATATATTAGTGATCATCCATAATTTGCTACAGGAAATATAATTAAGTAGCATTAGTTTAAAAGACTTTCATCAAGTTTCTATCATAAATATATTATCATTTTTCTTTTGCATCCATGGTACATGTTATTAAAACCTTAATTGTTTGTTGCTTTTATAATCTGACCATTTTCTCTCAAACATCCCACCTAGAAGTACTTAATGGTATCAATAATTCACAAGTAGCTAATTTATCATTGCATGTATATAGAGTTCTCTATCTGGTGCACACTAAGATAGCTAGGCAATAGAATACTGATTACATGATAATTATTTTTTTCAGATGAAGCTACAAATATCTTTCATATTAATTAATATTACATATTAAATGATTTTATGTTAATTATTCTAATTAACATTGCTTCTACATCTGCTTTTGTGATTTGTGTTAAATCATTTTGTGATATATAAAATTGGAAAGTGTAAAGAAGGGTATTTACTAAAGCCAAATCCATATTTTCTGATGTCAATTTTGTGGTAAATAATTTTAGTATTGTTATTGATTTAAAAAAATTATTAAATCATTAAATCTGTTTCTATGTTTTTCCTACTCCATTTCTATTGCTATTATTTCTTTTTAGTTTATCTAAACTGATTTTTACCATGCTCGCTGATCTTTAGTATTGCAGTCAAATTCTTGAGTTAATGTTCATTATAACATGGTTTATATAATACACTTGTTGATTTGAACAGGGCAATTGATTCTATTAATGATAAATTGTTAGGCATTGTGTGATTTAGTGAAGCTCAAGTCCATAGATCATAGCTCAATTCTTGTCAAAACATGACTCCTAAGTATCAAACTACTTGACTATATTATAATTACTGGAAGTGTATGTTATTTTTCATTTTTATAAAAAGTAAAATACATTAAAAATCAAAAACACTGTCAAACAAGATCAGATTAGCATTTAAAATAAGATATGAGTAATTACTAATTCATTTTTATTTCATTCACAGTTCTGTCTGTATTCATCTTTTGTCTTTTTTATAATCACAATCCATTTGAAATTACTTCACTAATCCTTCCTATTCTACTTCATCTTTCTCAACATCCTTTATGGTATTCATCTTAGCACATATCACACTTTGAAATCCTAAATATATAGAAACTTCTCAATATTCTTAAACCATTCTTTTTAAAAACTTATAAAATAAAATGTCAAACTTTCTACTTTTTTCAATGTATATTTATGAATATGTTAAAAATACCCAATAAAATTGAAGCATAATGATAATTTAATAATAACGTACATCCCAAAAAAGAGATATAGAGTCTGCCAATACATTTTGAAAATTATTTCCAAATTCTACAAAAACATTTGTGTGCTAATTTTAAATGTAATTTATTTAATATTTAGATTTTTTCAAGTAATATAAACAAATAACTTCTATTTTAGAAACAGATTAAATTTTAATTTTTCTATTTTTAACTATTCTTTGAATATTAGTTTAATCCTTTGGTGTGCTTTTAAAAGAGGGAAAAAAACGTATAATAAATGTAAAAAAACAAAAACTTTTTTTTTCTAAGCTTTACCTGAATATTAATCATTATGATAAGATTTTTAAAAAAATTGTTGCCATTACATGATTTTCAAATTCCTATATGTAACATACTCCAACCTTTCCTAATTTTGGGGCCAAATTATCATTGTCTCTGAGTTAAGAGCTGGACCAAATATCACAAATTAATAATAATGAATTAAAACAAGTGGCTACTTCATATTTCATTTATTTATACTTTGGTATAAAGCTCTGCATAAATTTTATAATAATAATGACATAACAATTAAATGTGATTATTGGCCTTATACTTCAACAATCAGACTACCAATATTGATGTTAATATTATTTAAGGATAATCACAAAGAATTTTCGAGGTTTTTGTACACTATTCTTGCCTGAATTTTTGATTTATTGCATTTCATCCTCGAAAAAAATATTTTTTCTTGAAAAGATGCGTAAATCTGTATATTTTTCTTCCATCAAATAAAATTTATAAAAATCCATCAAAGCAATGTTGTTAAATCATGATTTTAACATTAAATCCGCCTCAATTTTAACAAGTTCCATCTATAAGACAAAAAAATGTGACTTTCAGTAATTGTTAATGATTATGAAACAATATTTTTGTAAAAGACTTATTATTAAACCAAAAACTAAGTGACTAATAAGAGATCGTCTTTAAAAACATTTTATTTTTAAAAAGACCACTCTTAGAAAGCACATTATGAGAAAAAGAAAGCTGTCATTACTGGCTTTAAAAAAATTGCTTTTGCAAAGATGGTAGGTAAAATATTTTAATAATAGTAAATAATTTATTAACTTTTAGAATTTTGTTTCTTTGATGATAACTAATTCTAAATATATCACTTTTTTTAATAACAGAAAATTCTAATATCTAATATTTCATTGTTCTAACTTTTTCAATAAGTAATGTGCAGCCAATGAACATGTGGTTTTTTGTTATCAATAAGAACTTCATTTTTATATTTCTTTTCATGATTTTAAAATATTAAAATTTTATTTTTGAAATTGTAATCATTAGAAGGCTTAAATAAAGATATTATAAAATATAAATTAATTATATAATATACACAAAAAAGATTTAATTGCAAAAAAAAATCAAACATGAAATCATATTTAACTTAATACTTGCTAAGTTCTATTCAAAAATTTGATAGGTGGAGTTGACATTGAAAGAATTAATTTATGTTAATAGAACATACTATGTTTACTCCCGCCATGAATCAGACAACCATCACTGAAATAGATTAGTGGTGGGCTAGATCAAAAGAAGTCTGAAACTGTTGGCTGTTTTAGAGTTGTTGTTTTTTTGACTAGTCTGGTTGAGTTGTAAGTTTGGAGTAATTTTAATTATAAATTATATTGTATACAGTGTTTGTGTATATTATTTTTAACTATTATTGACCCATTTCAAGATGAAAATCTCATTGAGTTTATTCTAGTATTTGCAATATGTAGCATCTTCACATCATTCTAAAAATTTCCCTTATCTATCTCATAATATTATAAATTTTTCAATATTTCTTGGGATTACTATTAATTCTTATGAAGATATTAACCAAGCTCTATTTGTCATATTGATTCTCTTAATATATCAATGATGACTTTTTGTTCTCTCATCCATCTACATTTCAAACACTCAAAATTAATTTCAAAAGGAGAAATCATGAAATATATGTTTCAGTAACTCATTTAAGATTTTTAAAAAAAAAGATATTATCAGGATTAAAATACTAATCATTTTTACAATTTTTCACTATATAAAATATCTCATAAATCCAGCAGCAAGATAATATATTTTTCTATTTTATGCATCAAAGCAAAGAAGAATATAAGCTAATAACACAGAATAACAGGCTTGTCAAAAAATTGAAATATATATATAAACTATGCAGGGAGTCCAATGGTGAGATCAACTGAGGATGATGAAATAACTATCCTTGGTCATTATAAATAGGATTTTAGTTTGGTCTCCTTTTTTGTGAATGGATTTGTGGAATACTTCATATAAAGGGATTACATTTTACCTGAACATTATTGATTTACTGCTCACAGAGACAAATAGCAATTTAATCCCAAAATTTAAGTATAGACTAGAATTTTAAAAAATCATCACCTCTCATTCTCTGAATTTATTGGTCCTCAAAAAACCTGACATTTGTGAGATCTTTGGTGTCATTAGAGAAAACTTAAAAAGCAAATTGATTAAAAAAAAAAAAAACTATTTTCATTAATTACTATTTCCTGTTGAATCTTAACCAAAAATATAAGGACAGACTATTGCCACATTACATTGCTTAATCTTACTGATTTGTTTAAAAGAAATGGCAATAACAGAAAGTTGGAATTAGACATAATTCCATTCTAAATAGGAATGACAAGATATCCATCTATTATCCAATACTAAATGGCTACACAGACTAAAAAAAGCAATTTGAATTTAAGAGAATTAATTTTGCATAAATGATGTAATAATAAAACTAAAATTTTATTATGCATAGTAAATCTAGTGGGTATAACTGAGAAGATATTTTACACTCATTATTTAGAGACAATCTAATGCTCAATATAAAATCGTTAGTGCATATATGATCGCAACATGGTTTAGTATTCAAGTGAAAGTTTATATAAAAAAAATTCCAAATATCTAAATACTTTCAAGAAAGTTAAGATCATTTTTTCAGATAGCAAACTGATAGCCAACCCAGCTCTACATATAATTTTTATTACAGGGTAAAAAAAAAACCATAAAACTTTATTCCAATTTGTAGCTGACTGACAGCGCCACCATGTGGGTAAGAAGCGCCTTTGTGCAAGATAAATTTCAACGCCCCCATCCCCTCTGCCATTCTATGAAATAAAATTTGTAAATTAATTTTCCCCAAGCACTTTTGCAAGAAAAACTTGAATATATGGCTATAGTAATTTAATGATTGGCTGTCAGAGAAGTATTATAATAAGCGCGAAAGATTTGCAGTCTTTCAATTTAATTTAAACACTTTTAAGTGTTTTATTCATTTATTTCTACAAAATAAATAACGAAAATAAGATTGAAATAAACAACTATTAATAATTATATTATAATATTTATCGAACTAACTTTCATATCCATTGAAATCTATATACCATACAATTCACATAACCAATTAACTATATCCCTCCATCTACAGGATATTATTTACATTAAATTGCACTTTTTTAACCATATATTTATAGATTATAATCAAATAAATAAACAAATTTAATATATTTTACATCTTACATATACTTACAATTTACAATATTCAACTAAATAAAATAATTCCACAAATTTTTTTTCTATTTTTTTTTTTAAATAATTAAATACATATTTTATATCTTTAAAAATGTTATTTTATTATATTTACACATTTGCCAAAGTTTTCTTGAATATACAATATTTCATAATATATTTTCTTATGGTAATCTTCACATACTTTATGGCACATTTTCTTCACATTTCATTTTATGCCCTGTATCCAAATAATGCAAATATGATCCTGACCTCATATCTTTTCTATTAATGGCTCGATCATGTTCCTTACCTCTCTCAATTGCCATCCTTCCTCTCTGTCCTATATATTATTTATAGAATTTTCCACAGCTAAATATTAGTCCCAGCTTATTATTAACATAATTTAATTCTTTTTGCATTATTTAACCATTTATCCAAAGACTTATTATTTTTCCAACCTATGTTTACATTATTTGGCAATTTTTCTTTCATTAATCTTTTATACACCTTTTCTGAATATGGAATAGATATCCATTTATTATTTCTATACTTATTTCTATTATTCTCATTTATTCTATCTATTTTATTATCAAAAATCTTTCTAAAGGCTTTTCTTTTGTAACCTATTTTTATATAATCATTTTCCATCTTTAATTTTCTGTTTAAATGACTCTTTTTTATCTAACGTTATCCTATCATTCTTTACTTTAAATCCCTTTAAAACTCCCATTTTCTAGCACCATAGTTGACAAGACTTTGGATTCAATCAATCCCCCAGTCTTTTCATCTTTAATATAATGTTCAATCACTGTCTCATTCATCATCCTCTTCTTAAAAGTATCTTTCATACATTAGACTATTTTCTTCTTTTTCCATTGTAAATCTAATATTATACTTACTCTTAACACATTAAAAACTTTAATAATACTTCTACTATTTCTTACAATAATATCAACATATCTATATTCTTTAATCTCATTATTACTTATAACTCTATCAGTTATACTCTCCTCAATACTATTTACTCCTACTGATGATAAAATTTCACTAATTGAACATTCCATAACCCATCCTTTGCCTATACTCCAAAATTCTTCCTTATATTCAAAATACAATGTCTCATCTATTATTAATAATGTTTCATAAACAATATACATCCATTCTGATAAAGTATTACTTATTTTTAATGTACACATCCATTCTTCTGATAAAGTAAAAAAAAAAAAAAGTATTACTTATTTTTAATTTTTCTATAACAATATCAATACTATTCTTTCTAGACACACTTTGATACATTGTTTCAATATCAAATGATGCTATCATTCCATTTCTATTTAACTTGATATTATTTAACTCATTAACAATTTCTTCAGAATTTTTAATGTAATATTTTCCAAATCCTATTACCTCTACAATTTTCTATATACTATTTCACACAAATCTTTAAGTATATAATTACTAAAATCTAAAATTACTCTTATTGGCATCCTTTCTTTAAGAGTCTTGACTTTTCCAAACATACATGGATGTTCAAATCATGATGGGTATACATTCTTATATTACTTCTCATTAATTAATCCTTTCATTTTCATATAATTTAATAACACTTTATACTTTGTTTTAATTCCCTTACTAGGATCCTTGTTTAATTTTTTATACCCTTGTTTATCCATACATTCATAATGTAACAGTAGCCTGGTTCAAATCTTGTTACAAGAGAGTTAAATAGGATCCACCAACTACCCTAGATAGATGTGAGTCCAATAAATTGACTTCAATGTGTGACTATATATGAGGAGGGATGTATAGATATGTAAGGGAGATAGATTTTGAAATTTTTTTTTTTTTAAAAAAAGATATAATTATTTGGTTCAGAATATATTTAAAAATATGTTATTAAAAAAATTGAGAAATACAGTTATATGCAAATATATAATTTTTTTTATTATTACTAATTGTTTCAAATGTACATTTTTGGTCTTATCACATCTTACTTTAATGAGGGTAATGAAAATACTTTGCTATATATACCTCTAGGCAATTCTTTGTTATTTGTTATATTACTTAACCACTTTAAATTCCAAGAATCTATAACTGAATGTACTATGGACAAAGATACCAAAAATGAAAAAAATGTTAAAACCATTCCAGAGAAAGAGAGATAGAAATGCTGATAAATTGTCTTTAGGAGATCAAAAAAGGTAGAGAAATTGATTAGAAAGTCGGAGTCGTAGAGAATAGGGGACATTTTGAGAAAGAAAAGTTATATTAATATTTTTTTTTTGATATATTAATTTGTACAGCTATGCTCTCATTGTTTTATATGAAGTATTGAAATTCTCTGAATTAACTAACTTGCGTAGAAAATGTGTTTTAGAAGATCAACTTATAAAATGTCGACGCTTGTAATGGTGGGGTAAGAACCAGATACGTGTAAGGCGATTACCCCATGCTACAAGTACATAACTGTTCCTGCTTACTGTCTGTCCGTACGAGAACTTTAAGGACTTTATAGATATGCTGCATAAAATAATCTAGAGAGGAAAGGAAAAGTGTTGAATCTAATATGCCAAGCAAGCTTCCATTAAAAGATTTATTAATCGCCATCATCATTATTCTTTGCTTCCAATTAATATCACAAATGGATGCTCATGCCGGACTTATGCCAATAGCAAATATCTTTCTTCAAAAAAAAAAAAAAGATTTCTTTTGGATCATTAACTCAGAATGATACTTATCCTTATTAAAGTCCCGGGTTCCCGAAGGTAAATATAACTTTCTTTTAATTAAATTAACTTAGAATTGCCTATTGTTATCCTCAAAATGCTTATTCACTGTTAAAATATTAATTTAACCTGTAGCGTATAACTGTATTTTTTTATCCTACTCAATATTTGTGATCTATTATATTTAGTAAAATTTGTCTTTTCTTTTATATTAGATTTTAATATGTGAATTATATATTTTTTCTTTATCATATAAATATTTGATTTAATAAACTGAAATTGTTTATAGATCATTAATGAATAGATTTATTGTTTATATTTGCCTACGTATTTTCCTGTCAAAATGCCTCGCAAAACTAGTTAAATACGCCTTATATGAATAGACATATATATTAAATATATTTTAAACTCAAACCCCAACTTTGATGAAGAAATATGATCGATTATTAATGGAATAAGTGTTTAAAGATAGGGAATTTAAAGCAGCTAAGTTTAAATTATATGCAATCAAATTTGAGAGATATAGAAAGGCAACAGGTCATTCAACTATGTGGATTTCTCCATATACCTCCATTCATCTGATAGGTTTCCTCCCAGCCCTGAGAGTGAGCTAGTTAGGGTAGGGCACCTAATTAGAGATAATGTAAGTAAGATTAGTTAGAATTTTAGGAAAAGTATAATTGTAAACAAAGACAAAACTCTCCATACAGTAGTGCCACCCTGTGCCAAACAGAGTAATCAATGGATGCCAGAAGGCTTGTGCATAAAATCCCTATCTAGTGCCTACTCATCCAATATCCCCAAACTAGTTTCTGGCTTGTGGCCATCATCAATGAGGAGCCTTGGATCTGAGAGCACTAGGCACTAGATAGGGATTTTATGCACAAGCCTTCTGGCATCCATTGATTACTCTGTTTGGCACAGGGTGGCACTACTGTATGGAGAGTTTTGTCTTTGTTTAAAACAATTATGTGCTAGTATAGAGATGGTGATCATGTGATGAAAAGTATAATTCTTGCTGCATTAATGAGATTGGTGCTTGAGATCGGTTACCACCTGACGCTCATAAATATACTCTTTCCAGAAAAAATTTATTTGTCTTACTGAAGAAATAATGGCCACTGGGGAAAATTCTTAACTTATATCCTTATATAAGATTTACGCAAGATCTATAAATTTTGTTAATAAAATTTCATAAAGGTGATTGATTCATATTCAAATTCAATGCGGTAGACAGTAGTCAAACACTGCCTACAGGTGTTATGGAGACTAAACAGACATAGTTTTACATTCACTATCCCATGTGGTCCATTTAACCATTTTTAAAGATCTATTTTAGACGAGCACTATAACTGATACTGGGGTTGCCTGTTAAAATTATAAGTCGGGAAAAATTAGATACTTATTCTATCTGCCATACAGGGCACCATTAGGCTATTTGAACCCAGAAAATTTATAGTGTAGGCAGATAGATACTTCTTGTTAAGATCTAAATTTTGACCATTAGCCCTTGCCACTAGCTCAAGGAGAAGCAGAGATTTAAAATCTAAATTCTTATTATACATTTTTAATAAAGAAAAGATAAAAAAAACTAAACCACTACCAGTACTAATAACACAAAAAGATTTTATTTACGAATATATATATATCAACAAACAAATTTGAAAAATAAATTACTTAAAAAATATGCTTTAAGTTTCATTATTTTTTAACTTTAATTTTTAATCTTAGAATATTGAGCATAGATAAGCTAGCTAGACTATGCATTTAAAAGATTTTCAAAACTATTGATTCCAGGTTAAAAGTTCGCAGCCAAACCAACGCTCGCTTCCTAATACAGACATAACCAATGCAATATGAAGATGTTAGCATAAAACCACACTGACAGAAATGTGCATTCTACAGCATGATATTATTTAAAAGAAATGATCCTCATCCAATACAGGAATGTGCATCTGTCTGACAAAGGAATCATGTATACAAAATATTAAAGAGAAATGCTACATATGGAGGGAGAGCAGTACTTTGCTGATTTATAGTCCTTATTCATAGAGTGAAAAGAATCAATAGCGAGTAAGCCACGTCCATTGCAACACGATACACCTTTGAGTCATGCATTCAGTTGGACATGTTGCCTTGTATGCTAACACACTTTGCATTACATTGATATAAACATCTATATATCCCTTCACCAGCATCGACACAACTACGAAACAAAGTCCGAAATCAAAACCCCCTTAAACTAACATACACTTAAACAAGTCTAAGCAGCCATCTACACCCAACTTAAATTTAAGTCAATTTAATAATTTAGTTTATTCTTAAAAAAAATATATTTAATTTAAGATATTAAACTTATTTTAAAATCATATAATGCATTTAACTTATTTTAAAATCAAATAATGCATTTGACCTATTTTTAAAATCCAATAATGTACAAATAATGATATGTGTTGATTTTATCTTTAAATTTGTTTGCAATCACAAACTCCTGCCCTATTACCAACAGGCCTTATGCTAAGCACAAAAAATATATAATACATATTATAAAAGAGATTACATTTAACTTTTAGATAAGACTTTTAACATTTCAAAGTTTATAAAGTTCAGATTTGATCATGCAAGAAAGTCTATAATTCATATTTAAAGGAAAATAATGTTTAGAGATTTTAAATTAATGAGAGTTTATAGTTCTTTTTTTTCATTAATAATTTATACTTTCCTTTCTTTCTCCAGGCTCGTTCCTTCGTGATGAAGATCTGAGTTTACGCAAGTCATTTCTTGCGGATGACGATTTATGAAGATGGTTCCAGTGGTTCGATTCTGGGATATGCAGAGATGAAAGCTGCCTTCGGCCAGCTGGACCAAGGGAAGCATGATTAAACAGATTACATTGGGAAACAACAACAATATTTCTAAAGTTTCTTTTCTTTTTTAACGACAAACAAATTCAAAAATTCTAATACTATTTCTTTTGAATTTTTCTTTTTGACATATTTCATATTTGTATTTCATTGGTTTTGTGGTAAATAGATTTTTTCTCTGTGGTCTATGTGCATATATAGCTTAGGCAGGAAAAGCAAGTCTTTTGTTTCTATCTCTTGGCTCTCATCTATTTCGTAATCTTTTTAATAATCTTTTTGCCCTAAGGACCGGTTTGTAATTTTATTTTTGTTAAGAAAGAACTCTTCATTATTTTTAACATTAAAAGGTTTTTATTTGTTTTATTTTAAGGATAGAATCTTTGTTTTGATTCTATAAATTATTTAAGCTTATTTTATTTTCAATACTTAAATGAAACTTATTAATTAATAACTCATTATTTGTGCATTTTGAACATCTGTGCATTTAACTCATTATTAGATATCTACAAAAAAAAATTTAAATGTAACATGTATATATATCCCATTATAATATACATTTAGTTTCACGGTCTGATTCATTTAAAATTACAAATCTTGAACCTTTATTCTCAATTGTTATTATTAATTTCTCCATTCTTGTTTTAACAATAATTTTTTATAACACACTTTTCCTTTCATTTTTTATTATATTTAACACTTTTATTTATAATACTATTAATTTTTGATTGTAATTTAAGTCATTTTTTACATTTGCTGCATCCACACAGACTACTTTTTCTTGTTGAACATCTTTATTTACAAATGAAATATATTTAACTCCTTTATTTAAAATTCTTTACTGTTCATTATCAAAATCACTATTTGACAATTTTATAAAATTATAATCCTTTTCTTCATTCCAATTATTTATTTTATTAATATTATACTTTTCTTCATTCAACTTTATTTCCTTATAACACAACCATTTCCATTTATTATCATATTTTTTCGAAGTTTATTCTTTAAATTATTATTGAATCATTGACACATTTTTTATATATACAAACATAGTCTCCAATATATTCTTCTTTAATATATGCTTTTTTCTATTATATTTTTTAATACAATAATTTATTTCATATTTTTCCTTCAAATTTTTGAAAACCAATTTAAAACTGTCATTCAAAGTTTATTGCACTAACCTTTATTCTTATTGATTTTTACGTTATTAATTTTAAACTTACATGACATAGACATTATTCTATTATTCCTTACATCAATTCAAAAACAATAATTAATATAAAATATATATTTAATTATTATTTTTGAGAAAATAAATTTAAAAATTTTTTTGAATTTAGGTATAAAATTTTTTTAATTGAATTTATATAGAAAGTAAGTTGAAGTAAAGAGGATGGGTTCCCGTCTTTTCTTCCAATGCGTAAGCTTGTGATTAAGACCTGTAGAGGTCCCTACTTTTGCATTTTCAACCACACATACTTTAGGTTTATTGCCTTAGTAAATATTAATTGAATATTGTAAATTGTATGTATATGTATGACGTAAAATGTATTAAATTTATTTATTTATTTGATTATAATATATAAGTATATGATTAAAAAAGTGGAGTTTAATGTAAATAATGGCCAGTAGATGGAACAGATATAGTTAATTGGTTATGTGAATTGTATAGCATAATATCTTGAGATCTCAATGGAGATGAAAGTCGGTTCAATAAATATTATAATACAGTTATTAATAGTTGTTTATTTCAATCTTATTTTGATTATTTATGAATCCGTGACAACATTATGGACAAATAAAATGTATTGGATATTTGACAATTATAGATATTTAGTTTCTACAAAATAAACCTGTAGATTGAAACACATGCTAAAATAACACAAAAATAATGTTAAAAAGAAATATTTTTTTTTAAAACAGTAATTAAATAATACCTTAAAACAAAAGTATTTATCTAATAAATGTTTAATTTTTTTCTTTCACAAGTTTTCATAGTATTTTTTTGGACAATCCTGTGAAATTGCTAATAGAGATAGAAAATATATACACCCTCACATCATACGGTAGAGATATGTAAAATGTGTGCTATTTGTATAAAGATGCGAAGCACACTAACAGGCCGTGTGCAATGCAATCTAGACCTGCAATGGCTAATATAAACACAACTGTTCTATAGGTATAAGTTTGGCCACGTAAATAGCACTATAGGCCGTAAGTTTGGCAGTGTAAATGGCATATTTCTGTGCTTTTGTATGGAACTGCGCCATCGAGCGGGATGGAATCATAAGTATGAGGATTAAATAAATTATTAATAATAATGTCTTACTTTTAATATAGTTTAGAATATTTAAATAAAATTGATTGGGAAATCTAAACATTTTTATTTACATATATATTTTATTAATAACAGTGACTAAAGGGCATTGACCAATGGTAGAGTATATAGGTAATATATTTCGAGATTTAAGCAATTATCATAAGATCAAATCTAAGTAAAGAAATATTCCATTTATATTAAAATAAAAAGTATGGTAGTTGTGTACTTTGCCCAATGTGGTCACTTGATAGTGTTTTCTGCAAAAGCACAGAAATATGCCATTTATGCAGCCCGAGTTACAGCCTATAGAACAGTTCTGTTCATATTAACTGTTAGCAGGCGTAGATGGCTTTGCACACAAATATTACAGTCCACTGATGTACTTTGCATCACTATGGAAATAGCACACACTTCACAGATCACTATAATACGATGTGAGGGTGTATGGAATTCAACTGGCTATAAGTGTTTTAATGTGCATTCAAAGTAACAATCTTACAACTTACCTGACATACTATTACATACTAATAATTGTAAGCCTGTAGCCGCATTTTACTACACATCTTGGAAGGTGAAAACAATTGCAAAAGGGTAGGTCCCAGAACCATTTCCCATAAGGCACATTTGAGGGAGAACAGCTATGAGAGTAATAAAATGGCTGTGTTCATAGGTTGTTTTGGAAATCATAATGTTGATTTGCTCAGACAAGGGTATATATTGGCCGATCCTTTAGATCGGCAAAACCATCGGACCCTTTCCTGCACATGCCAGCGCTGCGCACTGAAATGTATAATATAATTTTAAAATGTAATTTAAAAAATAATGTTAGTTCGTAAATTTTTTAAAAATACTTTGAAAAATTGTTGGAGAACAGAAAGCAAAAAATTATCAGCCCGGTAACATTACATTTCATTATTTTTGCAAGCAATAACACCATCAAGCGGCCACATGAGCTCAAGTACACAATAACCAAAAGTATTTATAATCACATGTTTCTAATAATAAAGTGATTTGGAAATCTAAATATTTACATATAAGATTTATTAATTGTACAAAATAGTATCTGCCTGTTCTGTTTAGTATAATAATAAAAATATATATGTAATATATTTCAAGTTCAAGTCTCGAAATTCGAGGCTCTGCAATTGTTATAATAAATTTTAGTAAAGAAGTATTCCTCTCATATTTAAATTATAAAATATTTACACTCGGAACATATATCTAACAATGATGTGATTCAAAATGTAAATATTTTCATTTACATGTAAATTTTATTAATTATCTTGGAGTCTTATCACCTTTGTGATGAAGCAAGCACCTTTATTCCCCACACAACATGCATCGCAGCCTTGCTGACTAACATAATGAGTAAGGTTTTCTCCACAATACTGCTAAAATAGATATCATGCTTCTCTGAAAATAAGATCCAGTCTTATATTACTTTTTGCTCCAAAAAATGGCTTAGGGCTTATTTTCAGGGCTGTCCTATTTTTTTTTCAGTACAAAAATCTATATTTATTCAAATACAAAAATCTACATTTATTGAATATTACCAAATTCAACAGCTCATAAATAACTATTACTCCTGCTTGAATATGTCATGTTTAGGATTTTAATTGTATCACAGAACATTCTTGTTATAAAAGAGAATAATAAAAGTAATTTTATGTGTTGTTGAAATTAGTAATATTTAATTTAAAATAATATATTGTAACAGGAACTAAGTTCAGATCCTGTTACAAAAGAAGAGAAAATTTAGATTTTAGATAATAATTTTCTTTATTATTACTTATTTTGTAATTATTATTGGAAAAGTTGCACAGACAAATGCACATGTATTTGCTGGAATGATGGGTATGGGTAAATATTTTAATTGGCATACATATATATAGGTGAATGTTGTTTTTGGAAGCAAAAAAAAGGTAAAAGATTTTAAAGCATGTAAAAGAAAAGTTTCTTTTACAGTTATTATTTCCCGAATTAATTAGCCAAATGTATCTCTTATTATTCAAGAAACAGATCTAACTACTTGATGGTGATCTCATTTTTTTAATTAAATGGATTGATGGATTGTAAATATTCAGATTTTGTGGAAATAGTTTTTAAAATTAATGAATGTGGAATGCTCATTAATTATTAAATTCTTTTCAACTTCTTTTGTTTAGTTAAAGTCAACGAAAAGAATGCAATTAAAAAGTTCCAAGAATTAAAAAAAATAAGATAAGTAAAAGTCAAGGTTGCTATGTGGTTTTTCTTTTGTTGGCATTTTTGTAAAAATATATTTTTTAAAAACTAAGAAATACCAGAGATAAGGAGAAAGGAAACTTGGATTATTAATGAAAAAAATAGATAGTGTTTGCTGAGCTGACAGGGAAGAAGGCAATGTGTTATAAAATATATTGAAGATCTAAAAAGAGAAAATTTTAATAAATTGGCCGCAAAGCAGAAAATATCGGGAATAAATTGTGATTTCTGCCTTCGTTGCTGGACAGACTGGGTGCGAACTGAAAATAAAACAAAGGAAACCTCATGGATCGCATGGGGTAAAGTCACCATCGTGCCGGAGTCTATGTTAGGACTCCAGCTATATACCACCTTCAACATCCTCAACTTCCCTACAGAACCACAATTATTTGGATCTAGTGCAGATTGTCCGGTATTCCTCAATATATTCAAAGGAAAAAAGAAGAGGAACAGCAAAATAAATATGCTACTTTAGATGGACTAAATGGTTGGAATATTAAGCAGAAGAGACGGATGCCATATTTTGCCTATGCTAAATCCCGGGATTAAATTACAAGTGCACTCAAAAACATATGTGCAGATTTTACAGACTCTTTAATACCGGTAAATATACACACCTTATATCATTTCAATCCTTAAATCTAATCAAACTCAAACTGTGCCATAATCTAATGATATGCATGTATTATTTAGTGTTTTGGGTTTTTTTTTCTCTTTTAATTGAAATTCATTAAAATATTTATCATATACATGATTATGCCATTTCATTGTTTGGTAATAAATCATCTAATTACCCATACCACTCGATGGCACTGTTGCTAGTGAAAAACAAATAGATATAACATTACCGGGCTGTTTTTAAATTTTGATTTATGTTTTTAATTTTTGGATTTGCTTGATTTTTTTTTTTATTGTTATTTTTTTTTTTTTGTAACCGGTTTTATGTATATTTCTTAAAAATAAAAAAATGTTTGTTTTTTTTTTTTTGTTTTTTAAAATATTCTGTCTTTTTTTTTTTTTTTACAAAACAAACATTTCTTTTTTCCAGCCTTTTTTTTTTTTTTAAAGAAACTTCCACACACCCCCAGTCTTTTTTATTGTTTTTGAAGAAACTTTTTTTTTTTCGAGAAACAAGGCTTTCTCGACAGACCTCTCTAAGACCTGTCATCATATTCCTTAGGGTGTTTTGACACCTTTTTAACTCAGCTCTAATACACTTCACTGTAAGCTGATCCCAGCTCCAATAATAAATTAGCCGTACCGCTTGCAAAAAAGCAATTCGGCAACCCTCAAACCCTGTTCCATGAGCGAATGGAACACATTCGTCGACATTGACACGATTCACATTCCATTTCAGATGTTTGACAATGCCTTAATTTCATTAAACCACCACAAAGACAGTTTGGTAAAATATTTTTTTGGGGTTGAAGGAAGGCCACCATATCTTCTGTAACAGGTAAATCTCAAAACTACAACGCCGAACAACTGTCTGCCATTGAACTGTTTTGATCTCGAAAAAGTATCGGAAAGTGCGCGACTTGATCGTGAACTTTGCTCAATCGTGATTTACACTCCTCATTTAGTGAATTCTGACCCCTGACAACGAAAGTAGGGGCGTTCGAGAATTTGTTACAATTTTTACTAACTCACATAAATTACAATACATTTACCCCCCCCAAAATCCATTCTAATATACTTTTCGTCATTACAACTAAAGAAACCATATACGCTGTACAATAGTCAAGAGTAATGTCTATAGAGAGTGTCGCATACTCGTCGCTAATAATGTTCAACATGCTAGAGATGTTGGGGTAAAGGTACACTTCAACACCTTAGTGTTTGAACAGTTTATAGGCCATAAGATCTATGAGCGGCCTTGTAAACAGCATATTTATGTGCTCCGCCATAGAAATAGTGTCACCATGTGGTGTGGATCAACAGACCATGTATTACCCATTGCTTTCTTAGAATAAAATATTAGTGAATCTTAAAACTGTTAAATTTGTTTCGATATATGTTATGTAATTTCTTATGTATTTCAAAATCAGATACATGTGCATGCAGGTGTGCCTCTAATAATAGATTAAAGCAAAACAGATTAAGTAGAAAAGTGTGGGGGGGGGGGATTTTAAAAGGTTTATTTTAGATTTTAGTGGGAATTAAATAGAAATTTATAGAAAAGATTCAATTTAAAAGTTAGTTCACTCTTCGTTTCTTCTTCGGCGCAATGTGCTACCACACCCCGAGTATTAAGACGAGTTAAATTGTGAGTCAGACAAATATTTAATAGATCCTATGATTTTTGTTAACTAGCAAGATTGGCGCTTGGCAATGGACAAAAAAAAAAGGATGTCCATAAACGTGGAAATCTACTTAGAAGTAAAATTAAAGCTGGGAGGGTTCGAATTATTGCAATTCCCTTAAATACGTGTTTTGTGGTCAGCTTCTTCTCTAACCCTTTTTGAATGATCCAGAATTTGGGAAAACTTCGTCAGAGGGGTGAATGACTCAAAATTATGGGAAAATTTCGTATGGGAAGGTCTGTCAATAAGGTACACGTTACCGTATAAATTCAACCTCAGGAAGAAAGTATAAACGTAAAATTTAGTTTGGATAAGGACGAATGTTTGACGTCAGATAGGAAAAAAAAAAAAATGTTAAAAACGTAAACCAAAATGGGAAACGTTACAATATGAAACATTAAATGGCTTGATTAATTCATTAACTGATATCGCCTGCTAGTAATAAGTTTCAGCCTTTTTGGATAACAATGTTGATTTATTTACAATATATACAGTTGATGTCAGATGAAAGAGGAATTTTCATATCAGATTGAATGAAGACAGATGCATTGATAGCAGAAAAAAAAATTATGTTTACAAGGTTATTAAAATTATTAGTTATGAATCTGCCTGTAAAATAATTTTGAATAACATTTATTCAAGTACAAAAATCTATATTTATATTTATTTATACATTCATTACTTTAATTCAAAATGTTTTTTTTTTCTTTTCTTATATTAGTTGTAATGTATATACAGAAACGTTTTGAACATTAGATTCTTTACTTTATAATTCTATACATCCAGTATGTGTTGCAATGGATGAATAATATCTCTCCATCAAGTGACAATCTTAACAAATTGGGGTAGGACTTATATATATTATCAACATCCTGTAAAATCATGCTAGGATTTATTTTCTGATTAGTATTATTTTAGGGGAAACACAGTAAGTGCATATACCTTTGTTCTATATTGGAATATTTAAGGCTGTTTAGAGTCTTGTGAAAGCAAGATAAGATCTTATTAGAAATATAGTCTCCTTTTCTTTAATTCTATGATTAATTTTTTATTTATTTATTGAATAATCTAAGCAAAATTACTGCATAAAAAAATTAAGGAAAATGAATTACTTATAAAAGTAAAAAAAAACAAAAACAGGTTATTACCAGGAAGTGTTTACTCAAATTGTTATTTATTAATAATATCTCCCATGTTTTTAAAAAAAGAAGAGTGGGGTAATTTTATCCAATTCAGTGTTTAGATAGATATAAGCCATACAGTTTTAATCACTTTTGGAGATAAAACATACAAGTATAGTAGTAATTCAGGCTAATCTATATCTCCTTAAATAATAATTATTTCAAAAGTTTTTGTATGGATGCTTAAATTTAAAATCCCTGTGATGTAAAAGCTATTTGTAATGCACAACAAATAACTTTTGGGATAGTTTCTGTTAAAAAGTAGAAATCAATAAGGAACTACTACTAGTAAAAACCAAGTATTATTATTAGATTTTAATAGTCCTATTTCTTAATTATTACTATGCATAACATTCAACTCTAATACTTATGCCTTAGAATTTGAATCCAAATGAAACTTGAAAACTTTTTTAGATAACATAGATTTCCAAATAAGCTTTGTTTTTTCACATAGATACCTATAGCTAAGCTAGTTTAGCACAGAAGTACACTTATAAGAAGAAAAATCTTTAGATATAAAAAGATTTTTTTTATAAATGTTGACCAGAATTAATCAAACTATATTTTCTAAGATTTTTTTATTATGTGAAAGTTGAACAATAAAGATGAATTGAAAAATGTTTGACACTTCTGAACTATGGTCCTGGTGAAGGCTTTTGAAATAATCATGAACAGCTACAGAATAAGAGATTAAAACAAATTAGATCTGAAGCATAAATAATTAAAATAAAACTGCCTTTTCACATACAGTGAAGTCATTGTAGACACTATATCAAAATAGACTATTTCAATTATATGCTATCTAAAAAAATGAAATAAAAAAAATGTAAATAACAAAAAATAAAAACAATAAAATTTGTAGTTTTAATAAAATTTATGATATTGCAACAGCCATTTTTTTTTTTTTTTGTCTTGAAGCATCCTCTTTTCATATAAACTTTTTTTTTTACCATTTCCAAAAGTTTGATATGGGTCAGTATTTTATGTAATAAAATATTTTTTAAATATAAAGCTAAAAACTTTGGAAATCCGTATCTTTATTAAATATTAAAGCGAATGTTATAGGGAAAAAAATTGGTTAAATGTTCTTGTATTGCATCAGTAAATTTAGTATTTGTATAAATAGTTTATCCAAAAATCTGAAATAAGTAATTGCAAATATGATAATTACACAGGGTCCAAAATCGATACACATTTAAATCATCACAACAACTAGTTAAGCTATGACTGCCATTAATGAAATAACTATCATATATCCATAAGGAACAGGACATTATTATAATAAGTTTAATTTCAAATACATTGGTTATTCTGATATATTAATGCCTTCAGGTCAAAGATTGATATATTGCTGTTCATTTTATTTTAAAAAAATTATAGTACAGTAAGAGAACAAACAGGTGTTACTGACCTCATTGAAAAAATTAAAAGACTGAAATAGAGTTGGGCTGGACATATTCTTAGAAGAGATGATAACAGATGGACAATTGAAATTTTAAACTGCATTCCAAGAGATTGTAAAAGACCCAGAAAGAGACCCCATGTGAGATGGATGGATGAAATAAGAAAGTGTGCAGGGGTGATGTGGAGAAGAGAGGCTAAAGATAGAAAAAGATGAATTGAACTTGGAGAGACTTTCCTGCAGTGGATTGATAATGGTTGATGATGATGATGATGATGAACTTTTTTATTATTTTAATTTTTGAGTGAATGAGAATTATTGAATATATACACAGTAAATATATATGGAAAAATATTCCTCCAATTTATTATTAAAAACTTACATTAATTATTTGTTTAAAATTTTGTTTATATTATAATCTTAATTTGTATATACATATATACAGTAAATATATATGTAAACATGTTCTGTCAATTTATTTTTAAGAAATTATATATAAAGAATATGCGACATATATATGTGCTTGTTAAAACACTGTATATTTATAGTACAGATTAATATATATTATATTGCAAATCAACAAAATGAGCTATTATTTGTGATGATATATATGAGAGGGGCTTGAAACAAAATATAGCGAATGTTGCAGCTCCACTCACTGTACTATGAGGCATTCTAATAAAAATGATGAATGAAAGAAAGCTATCAACAGAGATTTTGATGTATCTGGGTCACATTATAAAAGTTCATTTTAGTTACAATGGCTCAGTTTTTGAATCTACAATAAAAAAATTTCTATAAGATAACAATGAGTCTAAAAGTATACTCTTAAATCAATGATTCTAGAAATATGGATTTGAATTGCAGTGATTCACTTTTTAGCTAGAAATGTCTACTTTTAAGCTGATATTCACTATCACAGATAAGTAAAAATTCTTTAAATAATAATCCTAATTATGCAGTAATTCATTCAGAGGATCTTTTAAAATTGTCAAGGAGGTTCCAAATTTGTGATGACTAATATAGAAAATATATATATATCTAAGTAATAAAACATCACTGATATTTATATATATTTATTTTTTTTATTATAAAAGTAAAAAAGAGAAACTAAACTAGTAGAATATTTGGCAATGTATTTGAGTGCGTACATATGTTTATTTTAAACACAGTGCCCACATTATCATAAGAAATTCTTATTTTAAATAAGTTTACAATTTTGCATTGGGCCGCATTTATAACCATCTTGGCTCGCATGTGACCCTTGAGCCACAATGTGGACACCCTTAATATATAGATGTTTAGACTCCACATTAATAAATATACTGTAAGGGTATACATTTATGCCATTTCATCACTGTCAAATAAAACCAAATACAAATTTAAAAAAAAGAAAATTAATAAGGTTGTTTAAACCAATATATATAAATTGCACAGATGGAAAAGTATTCAATAATTATAAGTTAAAGTAAAAAAGTAAAAATCTAAAAATAAAAGATTAGTGTTTTTTTTTTAAAAGTAATGTAAAAGAAAATAATAAAAATGTTAATTAGTTTCTATTCAAAAAAGTATGTTTAAATCTTAAGTAGAGTAGAAATGATTTGTTCTATTAAAATGTAATAAATGTAAAGCAAACGAACCCTTGGGGCACTTAAATGATGGAAAGTCAGATGAGATAAAAATTAAAAGATTATGATGTTTCCCACTTTGGAGCAGACTAGCCAATGCAGTTACCAATAAACATATGGTCCAGAAAGGAAAACCATCATGGCCAATAAAATCGGAGCAACATCAAGAGTGATCGATCCAAAAGTTTGGTGATAAGGAAAGTGGAATAGTATAAAAAAAAATAATTGAATAGAAGTGGATTGATTGATTATTGATTAACTATTGATTGAATGATGGTGATCGATTAGAAATACTTTGCAGCTGTATTGTAGATTCCACAATGTAGGGATCTCTCAAAAGACTTCGTTTCCTTTGCTTGTGCCAGTCGAGGCAGCCTCCCAAATGATGGTTCCTGAATGAATGGCAAGAAGCGGTTTTCTCCCCAAGAACAATCTACAAAATGTGATAACTAGGATGAACTTCCATAAATCTGCTACAATCTGGTGGATTCATAAAGACTTATCAAGGGAAGTATAAACTTTAATATTCAATATGAACTTTTAGATATCATAAACAAACTTTCAAGTAGTAACCTAAGTGTAATTTCTAAATAAGCTCTTATCTGATGAGCAAATTAACTCTAAATGAATCATTAATATATCTTTTTTATGTATAACTTTTGCTATCAATCATTTCCATTTCTGTTAACTAAATTATTAAATTTAAAGTTAGATTCATTAGCATTAGATTATGTGGGGTTAATTTTAGACTATTTGTTTCATAGTTGAATCGATGCAGGTGGGGGGATGCACGGCATTTTATATCAATGAAATCTGGAGCCTGTTAGCATACAGGGCTTAGGACCCAACTGAATGCATGGCCCAAAATTTGTAGCCATCGCATTATTGATGACAGAAGTGTTCCCTACACCATTTGATTCCTTATGTTCTATGAATTGGGTCTATAAGACGGCAAGGACCGCTCTCCCTCCATATGGAGCATTTCGTTTCAATATTTTATATATGATTCCTTCACCAGACAGATGCACATTCCTGTATTGGACGAAGATCACTTTAATAATATCATGCTACAGATGCACATTCCTGTTGGCTTGGTTTTATACTAATATCTTTGTGTTGCATTGGTTATGTCTGTGTATCAGAAAGCTAGCTTTGGTTTAATTGCGAACTTTTAGCCTGAGGTTAAATGATTGGAAAGTCTCTATACAGTCTATCTGTGCTTAACATTATAGAATATTAAATTGTATAAAGATTCCCATCTGTGCATATTAAGAAAAATATCAGAATTTAAATCTATAGAATAATGTTAAATAATCTAATAATCCTCAAATCTATTTAAATATGTTATGTGCATAATAAATGTTATCTTATCAGTGGTGGCAGTGAAGTATTATTTTATCTTGATTAATAATACTTTGGAATATATAATTAAAAATAAGTTTGAAAAGATATATTATAAAACTCAGCTATTCGTTGAGCTAGTGCCTCAGGCTATCGGTCAAAAGTTGAATCTTACCCTTACGTATCTGCTTACTTTATAAATCTTCTAGGTTCTAGTAGCTGTTATAATACCAGATGTTAATGTTAAAGGCTTTTATTATTAATAATAATTTATCAAAACCAATTATTTTATAGATAATGTTATATTACTACTTTCCAAAATTCATATATGCAATTCATGAGCAATAAATGACATTGAATGGCATTACGATGATTTTTAAAAGTAAGTATCACCAATCCCTGCTTCACTTAGCATACAAATTTAAAGAAAGTGGTATATGCATATTATTATGACTACTTGCTTCTGATATGCCCCAAATAAAAGACAAGTATATATTGTATTTGTAGTGTGATAGCATTGCAGTTTTAGCTTTAAAAACACCTACATACTTATCTAATCCCAAATGGTAAATAGGTAGCTCAATTTGATTATTCAGCTAACAGAAAATGTGTTAAGCTTATTGTGAAATTTCTCAATTAGCTTATATCTGCAATCATGAAAAAAACTTATACACTGAAGTATGACACTTCTTAAATATTATCAGTCTGATCTCTTGATTGCTTTCAATATTTTTGGTAAAATCATAGTCATCAAATATATGTCTTAATGATATAACAAATTCATTAAAGTTTATAAAATGTAATTCAAAATATATCAAGCAATGACTAAGAACAATTGGGTTTAATCAAGTTATTATATTGCTTGTTTACATACTTTAATGCTTTAGTTAACATCTTTGGATCAAACACTTTACATACACATATACAAGGTTTTCAATTATGTACACCTCATCCTTTTCTTTAAAAAGAGGTATAATATACTTTTTTTAAATAAAAAAATTGAAACGTTAGTATAAATTTAGTTTGAATATTTCGGCTGACATGTGGCAGTACAACTAGTTCGGGAAATGGTTAATTCCAAATTGGACATTATTCTGACAAAAATATACAATGAATTAAAAAATTATTCTTCATGTATTTCTAATTTTAAGTCTATAAGAATTCATCGACATGAATAATCATTATATACATTTATATGCAAAATCATAGTGATATAGTCGGTAAGTAAATACGGCAGTGAATGATTTTGAGAAATGATTTGCCTTAAAATGAACTATCATTCTGAATAGTAATAATCACACATATCACGTCTTTTAATTGCTATTTTTAAAAAATATAAACTATTATTCCCCTCAACCGCCATCCCTAATGTCATTCAGTGTTTTTACACCACTAGTTATTATAAAGCGCATAGATTGCGTATATCTTTGATTATATAAACCAGATACATTTTGCATATAAACGCAGTAGTTCTGAGCTGCAACATATATAAATAATCCCAAAATACGATATATTTTTTATGGGTACATGTGTATATATAACAATAAAATATTTTACATTATTATATTCATATATATATGAATAATTAATTCCCCCCCCTGCAGCTATACTTTTAATCATTTTACAATGGTGGGAGAATTTTAACCTTTTCCAAGTCCCACGCCCCTTTACTATAAATTACTCAGTAGTAGATTACATCAACATCAAACTTTTCAAATAAAGTGTTTTATAAGAATGTTTTTTTTAAATATTACTTTCTTAAATTTTACTTAAAAACAAAAAGCGCTCCGCCTAAAAATAGCAGACGAACAAGAACTAATAATAGTCGGCCATGTTGAACAAATAAATAACTTAGGGGAGAAAAAAAAAGGAATAATTAACAATCATTAAATCAAAAATCCAACTACAAAAAAAAAAAAAAAACACGTTAAAATTGCATTAGGAAAAATCATCTTCGTTCACGATACTACAATTATAATTTATCGAAGTCTTCCTAATGATAATTCAGATTCCGACAATAATTAAATTCATCAAAAATCAACAGGTTGGAAAAATAACGTTAACAATGAAAAAAAGTTCAGGCCAGGCTCTTTAAACAGAAGCACCAAACCTACGAAAACTTGAAAAAGTTACGTAATCGCTTAAACTATATAAGGTAAAGCTACTACTACAATCTACATTAACTAAACAATAAACAAACGAAAAGAAGCGGATAAATTATATATCCATAAAATTAACATACAAGTAATAATTTTCAAAATACAGCTGTAACTGCAGCATAATTTATTCAAAAGTTGGCCCTCTTAGATCAATCGCACTTTTAAAAGATAAGTGTTTAGAATTTTATCCCAAAAAAAACCCCAATAAAGTTACAATATTCTTTTTGTTTGTTTGTTTAGTATGGTTATAATTTCTGCCATACAGAAATTAAACTTAAAACAAATAATTCCAATTGGCGTCAGACCGGAATTCATAAAATTGTTTAATAGCATTATAAGCATTGCATGTAAATTATAAGCGCAGAAATAACTACTTTATACTTTATTTACCTGCGTTATCCAAGAGGAAACAGGTTAGTAAATGCGGAAAAGTATTTTCTAAAGTTAAACAAAATTGCTGAAAGGCGTTAAAACCTTTTTTTGAAAGTATATCCACAAATAATTCCGTTCGTTTTCTTACATTTTTTTCGATAGCAATTTGTTTCTCCTCACTTAAGGTTAATACTCCGTTTTGCATTAAAAGTGGTAACACACGATTTACATCTAAGTCTCGGATTATGGAAACTTTGTGCCTCTCCAAAAGGCGGGCAGCTATTTTGGTCCCCGCCATTTTAAACTTTCAAAAGACGCTTTGAATCAGCGCTATCTGCCGATCAATAAATTTATTAAAAAAATATTTGGCCCTATGACTCCTATTTTTTTTTTTTAGTGAAACAATTCTCTAATCATGAATTAAAAGGAATTATTAGCTTCTTTGGGTTGAAAAAAAAGTTTTAATTTTGAGATAACTGATTTATTAAATGGGACATTATTGGACTTTGTGAAGTTAGAAAAAAAGGTGAAGAGACGATTTAAAAATTGGGTATGTTCTCTACTACAAAGGCACAAATATTGGAAGTACAAGTGGAGTAGGATTCCTTATAAATAAAAAGTGAAAGAACAATATTATGGAGTAACAAGATTAATTATTCAACTTAATAGCAGATACAAAATGCAGATAATTCAGGTTTATGCCCCAACAAGTTCTCATAGTGATGAAGTAGTAGAAGATGTTTATATGGATGTACAAAAGGCTTTTGATCAGTTTAAACAACATTTTAAAATTGTTATGGGAGACTTTAATGCTAGGATTGATTGGTAAACAAATTAAAGATGAAAATGTTGTAGATAAATTTGGTTATGGTATTAGAAATAAGGGAAAACATAGACTTGTGGAGTTTGCAGAAAAAGAAAAAATTTGTATTATGAATTCTTTTTTTGAGAAAAATGTTAAAAGGAAATGGATGTGGAAGCAACAAATAAAGGTACAGCAGAATCTTGACTAACAGAAAATACATATTTCAAGATTGTAATGTCATTAATAAATTCAACACAGGAAGAGATCATTGATTAGCAAGATGTAAGATATGTGTTAATGCAAAACTAGAGAGACAAAATTTTTTTAGAAAAACAATACAGTTGATATTCCTCATCTTCAGAAACATTCTAATGAATTTAAATTAGATTTTGTATATCATTTTTAAGTATTAGTAGATTTTGAACATAATTCAGATTTGAATGAAATTAATATGAAAATATCTGATACACTTTTAAAAACTGCAAGGAAGATATCTGGTAGAAAAGAGCAGCAATTGACCAATAAAATTTCTACTGAGACTAGAGAATTTATGAAGAAAAAAAGTAATATAAATATAAAAATGATGCATTAAAATGATTGAATATTTCAAAATTTGTAAAATGGTACGAAAAAGAGTTGATACTGATATAAGAAAGTATAATTGTGAACTAGTAAAGAAGGCTGTAGAAGAGAATAAAAGTGTCAAGAGTGTAAAATGACATTTTGGTATTGGTAGGAAATTTCTTCCTGCAATAAGAATGGAACTATTACTAAAAAGAGAAATGACATCATGAAATGGGTAGAAGAGTTCTATTAAGAATTATATAATAATAATGAACAAGTACCTCCTACATCTATATCTATATCTTCTGAATTGCCCAGGATTTTAAATGAAGAAGTGAGATATGCAATTAAATTTATGAAGGAGGGAAAAGCTTCAGGTAATGATAGAATTATAATCAAAATATTAAAAGAAGCAAGGTGAAGAAATATATTTTTTTTTGGCAAAGTTATATACTAAATGTCCAAATGATAAAGATGTACCAGATTATTCAAAGAATGCAGTATTAATATTAATATTTTAAAAAGATGATAAAGAAGATATTAAAAATTACAGACCTATCTGTCTTTTATCAGTTTTATACAAAATTTTTATCAATATTATTACAACATGCCTACAGTGGATTTCAATCAATAAAAAGAACAAGCTGGATTTAAAAGTGGTTTTAATACAGTAGATCATATCCAATTATTGAGAGAAGTTATAGAAAAGACCAATGAATATGAGTTGGTATTATGCTTTATATTTGTAGATTATGAAAGACATTTAATTTTATGAGCACTTCTTTAGTGATTAAAGCATTGTATCATCATATTATCATATTTTAAAGAATATTTATAAAAATGCAGCAGTAACAATTTTATAATGATACTAGTAAGGTTAACATTGAGAAGAAGGTATGACAGGGTGACTCTATATCTCCAAAACTTTTTACAGCAGTGCTGCAAGAAGTATTTGTGAATTAAAATGGAAAGCTAAAGAAGTAAAGGTAAATGGAGATTATTTAAGTCATTTAGATTTTGTAGATGATGTACTTATTTTTGAAAATAGTGCTTCAAAACTTCAGGAAATGTTGCAAGAATTATCAGATGAAAGTAGAAGTAAAGGTAAAAGTTAAAAAAACTAAAGTAATGTTCAATGGATTTTTTCAAAAGATGAATATAAAGATTGTTTATGATGAGTTAGAATAAGTTAACAATTACTAATACTTCATCAGATTATTACTACAGATGAAAACATCATGGATGAAATTAATCATAGAATTAAACATGTTTGGAGTGCTTTTGATAGAAATAACTTTATATTAAAAGGGAATATGCCTATGTGTTTGAAAAGGAAGGTTTTTAATAAATGTATTTTATCAGTTCTTACTTATAAATCTGAAACTTGGACCTTTAATAAAAAAGCAAAATAGAGACTTTATACCACTCAAAGAAGTATGGAGAGATGCATGTTACGAATAACAAGAAGAGATTGAGGTAAGGGAACAAAGTGGTGTTATTAACATCATTGAAAGAATTAAAAGATTAAAGTGGAGTTGGGCTGGACATATTGCTAAAAGAGATGATAATAGATGTACAATTGAAATCTTAAATGGGATTCCAAGAGATTATAAAGGACCCAGAAAGAGACCACATGCAAGTTTGATGGATGAAATAAGAAAGTGTGCAGGGGGGTGTGGATAGTAGAGAGATCAGAGAAGATGGATTGAACTTGAAGAGACCTTCATCCTGCATTGGATTGATAATGGGTGATAATGATAATGATGATGATTTATTTAACTATTAAGTTTATATTGTTCCAAGCACATACAACAATGATATACTATCTTTAATGCTACAGTATTTTAAAAATGATGTTTCTTTAGATAAATATAGTTGGCGAGTAATATGAGGAACTTATTACAATTAACATTGTTCGTGTGAAACAAGCAAATGCCTCAGAGATAAAATACTATTAAAAAAGTAACAAAAATTAGATTTAAAAAAAAAAAAGAGTTTGTTTGTAGTAACAGATTAACAGATACACTTTATTAGAAGCACAAAGAAGTACACGATTGCATATATACATATAAGTATATGAGTTTTACTGATTGTGTTTATTATTTTAAAATAATATAATTGTTTACGTGTATGGGAAGATGCTGGTATTGTGCGGTGGTTAGCATATCTGATAGCTGAATATATGAGCAAGCTAAAGTTCAAACCCTGGTGAAAATAATAATAATAATACACTAGTAATGTGTTTTGCAGATTATATTAATTAATCAATGAAACAGAAATATATTCAAATTCTTTAATATGTTTATTTAATATTTTTCAATGCTGGTTTGAAACTTCTTTTGCAGCAAGCTTTACTTTTGAAATATCTTAGCACGTTGTCTCCTTCTGGTTATCTGTTGAATTCTATTTTTAGTGATATCTTTCCAATAAAAGCAATCTTGCTATAATTTTTTAGACTGCCTTTGAAATAATCTTTATACTGTAAATAGGTTCCACCTTTCCTACAAAAATCATACACAAAATCATTACATAAATATTTTATTGGAAAGTTGATATTGTACTTATTCTCTTCACATCTCCAATCTGGCGAAGATGTGATTTTACAATGATACTTTTCAATCAGCAGCCCTTAAAAAATAGATATGTAGCTTTTATTTAGGTAGAAAGCTAAAGCAGACCAAGAAAAATATTAAATTCTTATCTGACAAACTTAGTAATATTTTATATTTTTTATGCGTATGTGTGTGTGGACTATAATCTCCCAGTCTTTTATTTTGTGGTAGTTCTTTACTACTATTTTAGATCTTTTTACCTATTGCTCAGATTGATCAAAAGTGCTATATATATAAAATAAAAAAAATATCACCAGAAAATGATAAAAACTTCTATACTTTTGAATATGTCTCTGATCTCTTCCATAGTTTTAGAGCAGGACGAAGGGGGGAGCGTAGCAATAATTCACAAATTGAAAAAATAAAGCCAATTGAACTTCTTAAAAATTTAGAGAATTATCGTCAGAATTTTAACATCTTTCACTCTCTTAAAAGTTAATCCATATTTGTGGGATGATTATATGCTGCTTAGTGCTATTATATTTACTGCACAGAACATTTATTCATAATCTTAGTATGATTAATGAGTTGGAGATTTGCAGTCTTCATACATTTATTATGAGGAGTTTGTTTATTCTTTTGTATTGTTTGCCAATCAGCAATATTAAAATTTAATCGTTTACAAGACTGATAAAGATTTAGCTCTATTATTATTAAAAATATAGGGGATTTGAATTCAGACTCGCCACCCACACTAAAAGAAGTACGGTCATTTCTCTTTTTTTTTACAAAAAAAAAAAAAACAAAGTTAGAAAGCCAGAATGATAATGATATCCTAGAGATGTGTTTTGCAATTATTAGAATGAAGCACAAATATATCCTGATTCTTTATTCTGTTTATTTAATATATTAAAATGCAGGCTTAAAATTTTTGCTGTAAACTTTCCTTTTTAAAATATTTAAATATCTTAACAAATTATAGTTCTCTATTACATTCTACTCTTAGCCATATCTTTCCAATGAAAGCAATCATTACAAAATGTCTTTCAAATAATCTCTATAATCGAAATGGATTCTGCCTCTCCCATATAAATCACAGACAAATTCTCCATAAAATAACTTATTAGAAAGTCTGATATTATTTATTCACTTCATATATCCAATCCAACAAAGGTGTCATTTTATAATAATAGATTATTGGTTTTATGGTGTTGCCATAGTATTTATAGGATTTTACATGTATCCTTAAATGAAATGTTTCTAAGGTCTTTATGTTATATTGATAGGATTCTAGATCTCACTTTCACACAATAAATTAAATTAAATAATAGCTCTCTATATAACCAATTCAGTGCAGTAGTTATGTAACTATGGTGAATTATCCTATATTTTAATTTATTAAATGCAGCAGCAACACATTAAAATCTGTGTTTCACCTTAAAATCTGAGTTTGTCATTCTACTTAAATTTACATTTGTTGAGCTAAAAGTTGTTGAAGATTTTTCATTTCATTACTGAAATTAACTACTAAATTAAAGTCTTTATAAATTGTATTCAAAACATTAATTACATTCTGTAGATGTCTTTTGAATTGGTAAGGATAGTACAATCAACAGCTTACTATACAACCAGAAGTCAATAAAATGGAATTCTTGTTTTTGCTTTTAGTTGGTTAAATAAAAATTCTAGTATCAAATGTGTATTCATGGAACTGATTATAAATAGTTTTAAAGAGCAATACAAATATATAATATTTTATAATAAATACTTTTATTTACTGTGCACTAAAAAGACAAAAAATAATTGTTTGGTTCAATCATATTTGGATATTTATCTTTAACTTAAAAGCATGGTGTGTCCAGAAGTTAATTAATTTAGTCACTAACTTTAATAATTGAATTAATTAATTTCTGGAAACCCCATGCTTTTATTTCAAGATTAAATGTAAAAAAACCAATTGTAGTTGATGAAAACAATTATTTTTCTTTTTAATACACTGTAAATAAAATCATTTATTGTAAAATATTTTTATATATTTGTTATTTTTAACTTTTTAAAAAAGTATTGAGATCTTTTTATTATTCTAATTTTAATTAAAATGAACAATGTTGCAATTTTTTTTATATTTGAAAGGAAATTCTCACACTTTAAAAATTGATTTCAATTTTATTTTATTTTTGACAAAAGCATTTTTAAAAAATCTAAAAAAAAAGAAATTTCTACAATCAAGAAAAATTAAAATTTAAGGCAACCTTTATAACCAAGAGAAATTAAGACTTGCTTTTATTTTTATTTGAATTTACCATAAATGCTCTTTAATTTTAGGCTTTTTTAAAAAAAAAAATAGTCCTCTCATGAACTGATTTTAATGTGTAAAATCCAGTTTGTCAACACCCTTAAATTATATAAACCACTAAACAACTCTGAAATATTTAGTAGAAGTCTGTTAAAACTCAATTACAAAATTTATTCTAAATAAACAAACAGAATTTTTAAATTAAAGTCTTTTCTAGTAATTGTGGCAATGCTACACTAAGTTTGCTGTTTTGGGCATTACAATGGCACTATGATCCCTATATCTTTTCATTATTTTGAACCTAATTATAACTTTAGATTATCACAGAGGCAAAATTCTTCAAACAGTAGCACCACTCAGTACAAGCCAGAGTAATCAATAGATGCAGGAAGGTTTGTGTATAAAATCCCTATTTAGTGCATATTCATTCAATATCCCCAGACTAGTTTCTAGCTTGTGGCTTTCATCAGTGAGTTGACTTGAATTACTCTGGTTTACACTGAAGGGTGCTACTGTATGGAGATGTTTGCCTCTGTGAGAAACAGCTTGTGTAACCATAAAGAATGGTGAACATGCAATGTTTGATGGTTTAATAACTTAAGATTATCATGTGCAGTTTTATTTTACTGCAATATTCATTTTAAAATTATTAATTGAAAATAAAATCTGGAAATGTCAGCATCAGACGAACCTTTAGGAAAATGTAATAGGTAATTTGGATAACAAAAAGTCAGATCTGCCCATTTTGATGTCAATAGAAATGACAATTTCTGATTGGTGGAGTATTTCACTTTGGAAAAATTTCAAATTTTTCATCTTTGAAAATAAAAATTGTAATTTTCATATTAAATGTTATTTAAGCAATGTTTTTTTTTTTAAATTATTTATTTTAAACCAAAAACCTACATGTCTACAATTAGACTTTATTTGAAATTTTTTATTTTTAAGAAGACACTCCTAAAAAGTTTGTTACACAAGATGAAAACAGTTTTTCTGGATAAATAAAATGACTTTTGTCAATACCAATAATAAATTTTATTAAAATTTTTAATAATAATACATTTAATGTTTATTTTTAACATATATTTTATTTCTTTAACAATAATTAATCCTAAATTTCTTTTAAATTTAAAAAATGGAATTCAAATATCTACTATTTCATTCTTTTTAACTTTTTGAATAGATAAAGTGCCATTGTTATAATTAGGAATTTCATTTAGAATTTGATTTTCCTACTTTATAAATTTCAAATATTAACTTTAAAACCCTAAAAGTTAATTCTTAGATTGTCTATTATTTGAAGCCTTACATTTTTAATAAATAATATAAATATTATCAATATATGATATAGAAAAAAAATTTAATTGTAAAAATAAAATATTCAAATATGGAGGAAGTTCTCACTAGGACCTATTCAAATACGAAAGAAGGAGTTGGAATCTGAACAGATTAAATAAAAGTATTTAAAAATAGAAAAGAAAATTGGAGATAGCATTTGTTTTTGTTTAATACCAGTTTTTGTTTCAAATGCCTCAGATTTTCTGCTGATAGTAATAATATTTCTCATTCTATCATACACTGTATAATATTAAGAAATTTTGATAATCAACCAACTAATTTTAAACAGTGCCAATTTGGTCAATTGTTTTGATCAAATCAATAAAAACTGATATAAAAATCATGTCTTTGTTCTTGGAACTTTTTTTCTATTTGTCTGACAACAAAAACTATGTCTATGGTGCTTTTTGATTTTCTAAAAGCATATTGAAAGCTATATATTAAAATAAGATTTTTAAAACTATCTTTGATTTGTAATGAAGATAATAACAATGTTTTCCATGATGATTATTTTAGTTCTATTTGCTTTATATTTATAGTTTGAAACAATAAATGTATAATTAAGATCAAGTGGCACAACTACAAGAATTCTTTAAATCCTAAAAAATTCCAGTCATTTTAAAGTTATATATCATAACCATATTTTAAAATTTTTTGAATATATCATTAGAAACTTGAGTTGTTCTATTTTTAAGAATACGAAGAGCTGTTTTAATTCTACTAAGCGGAATACTTTTGTTCAAATCTAATTGAAAAGATAAAATGAATATATCATTAGAAGGTATCTCAATTCTTGTTTCATTATTTAAAAACTAATTAAAATACTCTCTCCAATTATTTAAAATATCATCATCATTATACAAAACTATCATCTATGAATTTTATAGGCTTATAATATCGTTTTAAGGTTTTATATATTGATTTCAATGAATAAAAAAAAGATCTAAAATAACAACATAGTGAGAAAATTTCTGTATCTCCTTTGTAGTTTAAATTCAGTTAAGCCTTTTTGTTGATTGGCTAATTTCTGACCTTAAATATTTATATTAGTTATGTAACTCTATATTCCATTTATTATTCTGCAAAGCAGAAAATAAGTTCTTTTTAATCAAGGCACTACTAATAGGATTGTTGTTGGTGAAATAGTCATGATTCTTCTTTTTAATGAACTAAATAAGAAACTTACTGTATCCATTTATTACTTGAAAAGACAAATCCAGTTGTTTTGTTAATGAGTTGATAGAAATATTTATATATAAAGTAATTTTCAGGTTAAACCATATGTTATTTTTTCTTACTTCCCAACATTTTCGACAAACTGGTTTAAATAGAGCTGATGAAGCACAACATATTCCAGTCTCATGTAGACCACTTATTTTATCTCTTCTAATATAAACTTGAAAACAATTAATGGTGAAACTGAAGAAAATAAACATTTTGTTAATTCACATGTTCTGAATACTCAACTACTTCACACTCAATTTCATTCTTTAGTTTACACTCAATCTCATTACTATTTGAAATTGAAAAGTTACCTTAACAATAGTGGATGCTATTTTGAAGTGAGCAAAAATAGCACACATTTTAACCCCAAAACTACTTTATTTATATCATATAACCATGAAAACATCATATATATTGTAACTGTATGTTTGGGCTTGATTTTATCAAACCTTATTTAAATGATCAAACCTGAAAATTTTTAAATGTTAATTAATAACAATTACAAAATATTTAAATCAGTGAATTACATCAATGGTATGTTATAGTGGTTACTAGATTGTATCTTTAAAATTCAGTAAATTATATCCTTAAATATTCTGAGAGTGATAAAAACTTGGACTGTTCAAGAGACACTAGAAAATCTGCTTGAGTGTAGAAGAGATTTCATATGCATTGTAGGATTTCAATAATATAAAATGATATTATGAATAGTATTATTATTAATTTGGGGGTATAAATATGTTTGGTGTTTTATCATTATTGAATAATAATTGGAAAGATTAAATTTATAAGTCTTGTAAATAAATAATTGTAGTCAATTACTTAAGCATATTTTTATTGTAGTTTAAATTGGTCTTGAATAGTCTGGGTAGTTATCAAGAATGAAGGTAGATGGAGTAATACTAATGATATGCACACTATGCTGTTATTGGTCTAATTTTAATTCCATAATGCAATTGAATAAAAAATATAAATAACTTAACAGAGTTTGTAGGGGGGACCATCAAGAAAAAAATCGGAGGAAAGACTTCAACATCTAAAATCTACAAAATTAAAGAAAGAAAGAAAGAGCTGAAAAAGTTATAACACTGGGATTTAATTGAACAAAATTAAAAGATACATTTTTAAAACCATGGAAGAAGAAATTTTAACTCCTTATATACATTCCCTACTTTTCCATTGATTGAAAATTGCTGGAGGTTCATACTGAAAAGAAAAAAATGGGAGTCAGATTGGAAATTAATTGTCTGACAAAATTCAACTTCAAACTCAGGACTAAACAAAAAATTGTAAACATGAACTTTTATTTTACCTATTTTAGTCAGTTTATATATTTAAAAGTTATGCATGATTTATTTAGAGTGGCAAGAAAAAGAAAAAAAATGTTTGCGCTCTTTATAAATAGAGAAGAAAAATACATTTGCTTGTAAATTATAATCTTAATAAAAATATAATTAAAAATAATTTTGAACAAAACTTTTAAAATTTAAATCAAACAAAATGAAAAGTTACTTCAAATGTTATAATGTTTAATCAATTTATAAAATGAGGAACCTACTTTATAGATTTTTTTAAAAAAAAAAAAAAATGTCTGATAAACTCTTTGAGCCCAACTTTAGTCGTTGTTAGAAATGTAAACTTAAAATACGTTTACAGTGCTAATAAATGCAAAATAAAATGTTTAATTCATAGTTATTAAACATATTTCATGGAAATGTTTATAGAAGCAAACAATAGCCATTTATTATATTATGTAAGAAAATACTTAATACTATTAATAGAAAACATAAACAAAAAAAATCTACTTCTTAATAACTGGTGAAAATGCTAGAATTGATCATAATTTTAAATGTAAACAATAACTTTTTGAAAGGATTCAAAATACTAGAATCAATTTTTTTTATTGTCTTATTAAATTATTGCGGATGAAAAAGAAAAAAAATCAACAAAATAATTTTGGAAAAGTTCTGTCTTGTTGTTAACTCGAAGATACAGCTTAAGTTGAAAGAAAAATTTATCTACAGAAAAGATTGATAAGCGCTATGATATTATTCTATTGCTACAAAATTTTGAGTGTTTACTATGTTTTTCAGTACCAGGATCAAATATTAATATAAAATATAAAAAAGGTATATAGATGCGTTACTCATAAAATGTTTTGCCCATGAAGTCATTTTCCCTCATCATTCAGCTCATGATAAAGGAACAGACTATGAACTAGGGGAAAAAGTAAAATGTGATAAAATGTTTTTTTTTTATTACTCACGTTTATTATTATGGTATATTAGTTTTAATATGTTATCAAGGCATAATATTTTTTTTAATATTGTGGTATAAATATATAATTGTGTTAAAGACAGATTAATGTAACATTTGTTTATTTATTTTTTGTTATTTTTGCCGGTTGGTTTAAAATTTACTACTCTATCTAGTTTGATTAAATAGAGATATATATATACTCATTTCTTACATTAATGAAAATAGCTTCTGATATTCTATTGATGGGTAAACAGATAGAATAACTTGTCAAAGGTATGATATACTGGCACAATCATCTTATTATATGGAGAGTTTTATATAAGCATTTTACATTTATTAAATTTTGCCTATGAATTAGCATGTACAATTTAGTTATAAAATGTAGGCATTCTTCATTGTCTATGTGTGTGTTTCTTGTTACAGCAAAACATTATTATTTTTAAAAATAATTAATGGTCATTTGACTTACAATGTTGGTTTGTTTAATACACCATTAATTTATGCATTGCAAAGTGGGATATTTATATTTTAACTTTTATTCTTAGAATTATTTTATCTTGCTATTGTATTGATGAGGATTTGTGACAGCTTTCATCTGATAAGTATGTGCAACATATAATGGCATCAAATATTGTATCATTGATATTGTGCATAGGTAGATGGATCACTCTCCCATTGTTTATTCCATGAGAGGATTATATTGTCAAGGCACATAAATAGTTAATGCTTAGCATAGTTAATCCCTAGATAGGATTATAATCATGGCATGTATTCTGTTTCCCTGTGATGAGACAATGTCCACACATTTTGTACCTAGGAAAAAGGTATTGGAATTGTACAATTATATAATGTTGTTTTGTAGAGCCTTTATTTATTGTCTGATCCCTCATCATGTTATGTAGTTATTCTTCCACCATTTCCAGCGAAGTGCTTGGTATTTTATAATTATATAGCAATGATAGAATAAAATTAGATTTAGGGACACTTCTGTATCTATAATGTTTGCCTAATTGTGAATAGTGTATGTATGATGCTGTAATACCTTCATCAGTTTATAAGCAAACTAACCAAAACTTACTAGTAACTATAAAACTTCTGTATGGCATAATAAGGGATACACATGTACAATGTCATTGTATTTTCATCAAGCAGTGATTCACCAATGGATTGGTAAGACAGGTTAATAATTGGAATGATTATGTTGTGGACATAGGCAAGGTTTTGGGTGTCATGTATACATTTATCTTCTGATGTCTGTCCCACATTAATATAATAAATTTCTTCATATCAAGTAAGAATAATTATTATTATTGCTGCATATAATAATTGCCTTTATATCATATTCTGATATAAATAAAATAGCTATAGTGTAACAAGCTGCTTTATAACATTAAGTTTTAAATTGTAAAGTTTTCACTTATCCTAAATATTTGAATACTTTTATTTGGTAACTAACATCTCTGTATTAGAATATAAAATAATAGAAACATAATGGATAATGATAGTGATAATGAAGGTATCACTGTACTATACTATTTTATATATTATGCATGTATTTAATGGGATGTACCTTGTTTTATATATTGTCTCTGTCTTATTTCAGATAATATTTTTGAAAGATAGATATTCAATTATTTCTGATATTCAAAGAAAATTTGTAAATAGTGTAAATAAATCTTGTTGTTTTGAAAGTTTATTTAGTTGCCTGTGGTCTTATTGCCAATTGTCATACACATTATTATTGTTATTGCTATTGACACATTATCTTATTATTTTGAAGTCATCATCAATCAAAATAGTGTATTTAACTAGACATTGGTATATCATAATAATTTTGTTAAGCCCTTATATTTTAAAAGTACATTTAAGGCTTCATCATGATAAAAATATCACATTGCCTGTAATTATTTGATAAAAGAAAGTTGGCAAGTTATTGTGTTTAGTTATTAAAAGTTTATTCATATTTCTGGAAGCTTAAAGTTTATAATATTATGGAGTTTATAAAGTTGATCTGGAATTGCCAAATATTGTTTGTTAATTCTATTTTGTATTAAGAACTGTTTTGTTTGCTAAAATGTATTTGGGTAGTGGCAAAATCCCTCTCACTGACCCAAGTATATCTTGTAAAATAATATTTAAGTTATTTGAACCCTGAGAAGAATAGGCTACTAATTTGCAGGGTAATTTTAAATTTATGTTAAATTTTATATCTACAGTTATTTATTGTACTTGGATTAAAGTCAGCATAACTTTAATGTGTAAATTTCTTCTTTCGTCTTAAAACTTATAGCTTGTTTTGACTTTATGGTGAATATTCTGGGTTTTTTCAAACTAGGAATCCCTACTTCATTTTATTTATCTTTCACTTAATACAATATTAGTTTATAGTTCATGATCTCATTCTCCATCATCATCATTGTCCTCTTATTTCATCTTGATCTTTCTTTTATTTCTTCATTCTCATTTGATCTTAATTCATTATCATAATTGATTCACCCTTCACTAGCTTTTATTCTATTATCATCTTAATCATTAACTAACTCTTATTCTATCATTATCTTAATCATTCATTATTCTAACACATCTTCTTTCTTTTCTCTTCACTTTTAGATTCGTTTCATTTTATTATTTAATTATTACTTATTTTCATCATCCATTTGGTCATCTATATCCTAATTTATTTATTACTTAATTCATAATTTTAATTTCATATTCATTCCAAAGACCTAATTATTAATTATTATTGGTTTGACGAATATTAAATTTATTTCATAATATTTTATTTGTGGATTTTAAGGTTAGTTTAACTAGAAGCTATTATCTTCATGGAAACGTTGTAACCTTCATTAGAGTTATTGTTTCATGCTAGCTTAGTTGGTTGTAAGAAATAATATCTTTAGTTTAACATTTTTTTTAATGCTTATATTCTTAATTATTCATGTAGTGAGGGTTACAATGTATATATATATATATAATAAAGAGCATGCTAATAGCTCTAAACAAGCTTTTTTATGATAAATACTACAAGAGAATGTATTCAAAATCTTTAACTAGGATTATCCCCAGACCGGTTTCAAGTTATGGCTCCTTTCAGTGAGGAGCTAGGACACAGATTCAAAATACCAACTCAAGCTAAGCATTTACCTAATACTCAACTCTTAAGAAGATCTGAAATTTTCAGATATCTACATGTCTTTAAATTCAGCTCTCCAATTGAAATAATGAATTTAAAGACATGTAAGATGTCTTAAAATTTTAGAGCTTCTTTTTAAGAGTTAATTACTAGATAAATGCTTAGCTTGAGTTGGTATTTTGAATCTGGTGTCCTAGCTCCTCATTGGTCTGGGGATGAAGACAATCCTAGATAAAGATTTTGAATGTGTTTGTTTGTAGCATTTATCATAAAAATAAGATTGTTTAGAGCTATCAACACACTCTTTATTTTACATACTCATAAATGCAAGCTATATAAGTCATGTAATATATGACTTGATTTTATTACCATTATTATTTGGCTGTTGGGGCTTTGGCTAAATCAACTTGCTAAGGCTATTAATATATGGTGTTTCTGAATTTAGTTCAAACCCATATGATTATTTCAATTGGAGAACTGAATTTAAAGACATGTAGATGCCATATCTCAAAAACAATCTGGGGATGGGAACAAATAAAGATTTTGAATGTGTTCTCTTGTAGCATTTATCATAAAAAAAAGCTTGTTTAGAGCTATTAGCATGCTCTTTATTTTACATATTTATAAATGCCAGCTATATAAATCATGTGATATATGACTTGATTTTATATATATATATATATATAAAATCAAGTCATATATATCACAGTTATATATATATATATATATATATATATATATATATATAACTGTGAGTGAGAGAGCACTGGATAAATAAAAGGTATATATATTAATAATGTATGGATTATTTTCCCCAAGTGGATTAATATTTCCAATCATTATAAAGGAATATACAGTATATAGATCCAAACAGGAATCATGAATTTATTAAGATCTTCAATTCTGCTATTATAAGTATAAATTATGTTGTTATTAGCTATGTGATTTATAATTTGCATTTTGTCACAATGGTTATAAAATTTCATTTTTGAATCAGATAAACAAAATGACCACAATAAAAGCAATTGAATTTGATCTCTTAGAATATTATTGTTTTGGAATATCAAATTTAGCTATTTTTATTGTTAGGTCAAATTAAAAAAAAATTTTTTTTTAGGAACTAGCATATAACTCACTTCTTAATATTCTTATTCTTCTATTGTGTCAGAATTTCCTGAAAAAAGATTTCAACTTGAGAGGTGTGTTAGATAGTAAAACTAAACTACAGTTTGAGTTATTGGAACTCTAATATACTTGATAATTTTTTATATATAACTTCTTATATTTAATATAAGAATAGAAGAAAAGATGGATAGAATTTATAAAAGACTGGATCAGAATGTGGCAGCAATAATTCCCATAGTAATATTTGTACATCCAGAAGTTTAATATAAATAATTTTCCTTAGACAGAGACATAGTATCAGAAGCAAAATATGATAGTACTAAGTTAACTGTTTTAGAGTATTTAGAATTACTTCCCAAATAGTGTCAGCTTTTCAAGACAGATTTTCAAAAAAGTATGTCATCTCTAATCACTAGTGATGAAGAGAAATAAGACTGATTACAATACAAAAATCACTCTTAACTAGCTTGAGATGAAAGTTGGGTTTCAGTGTTTTATCGCAAATGATTATATCCAACTTATGTCATTTCTTTTTGTTGTTTGTGGAATTACAACTAATGTCCCATTCTTTAAAAATTATTTCCAAGCATTAATAAGAGTTTTCTTTTTGGAATGTAATAATCATGACAATTATATTAGCATAAGAGAATATCTGCATTCCGATCTTACAAGATTACTACAGCATATAATATATTAAATGAAAGAAATGAGCTTTCTGGGAGGCTATATTTTGTGTTTGTTATGAGTATTTAAAAACAAAATTCATGCACGAAGTTTTGGCTTGTACAATTCTTTACAGGAGTAAACTTTATTTATTTTAATCTATTATTGGCATCTACTAGATAGTAATGATTAGTCTGGGAAGTTCTGGATATGAATTTAATAAGCATTATTATCTACTTATTGATTATTTAAACTTACAATAGACGAAAGCAATAGAGTAGAATAAAAAGAGTTTGCTCTTGTTATGATTATTATTTAATTTGGTTCATTTTGATGAAGAAAATTAGCAACCAAAATAAAAATTCTTTTGTTTTTTTTTAATTTTCTAATTGAGTAAATCAAAGGTATGCAGTATCTATTTAAATTAATTTTTAAATAATTTATAATGTATCCCGAATGTCAAATATAGGAATATTCTAATAATTATTCTGATATTGTTAGTATTACATTACTAATACAGATGGCATATAAATATTGGGTTATTGTTCAATACAATCTAATAGAACAGTACCAAATGTTGTTCTATGTAATTCATTGCAATATAAAAGGACAGATATAAAAATTAAAGGTTCCCGAATCAAGCTCGATCTATTAGTTTTGATTCTAAATTTCTTATGATCTCTCAAACAATTATGGGTTTGATTATTTTTGCCCTTCACAGTTTAGCATAGTTTAGAGAGATGAACTCAAAAGCTAAAGATGTCTGACTTTCCAAGCAAATTTCCATTCATTTACTTTTTTATATTAAAGTATACAATTATTTAAAATATATTTATGTAGAAATGATTAATTAAATTGTGTGCAAAAGTTATATAATAATATAAGTAAATGACAAACTAGAACTTAAATTATTTCAAGACTAGAAACAAGTCAAATTTTACCTACAAAACATCATGTGACTTTCTTCACTTACAATCAATATTTGCTTTAAGTCTCAATAATTATTCTATTTGCTCTATTCCACAGTCATATATTGTTAATATGAGATATCAGAGGACACTGTAGAGATTTTTATGACATAGAACTCATGACAGTTCTTAGACATATTGTGCATAAAATACACAGTCATGATCTTGGATACTTGTACCCATTACTTCATCTAGTTATGATCTTATATTTATTTATGTATATGTTTTCACACAGTATGTTAAGTTTTTCTTGGACCAATGAATTATAATTTAATTTAACTAATGTCTAATAATTAAATTTATTTTTATAATAACATAACTCACTTCTAGGTACTGCAGCTTTATGACTATCTCTACAACCAAACATTCTTTCTTTTTTTGATTAAGCATACATAAAAATGAACAATAATATTAAGATAATAAAGAAAATTGATTATTTATTAATATCAATATTTAATAATCTAAATAAAAAATTGTAAAACAAGTAGAATAGTTAAAATATAAAATGCAAAGATTATTAACCAAGTGTTAAGAATGTCATATAAATAATTTAGTTTTTACCCCCCTTATTGAATGATAAAGTTTCTTAAGTTTTAAAAACATTAATTACTAATTCAAAGTATTTATAGGTTGTAATCAAAACATTAACTACATTTTGTCGATCATTTTCTGAATTGTCAATAATAGCTTAATCATCATTCCACCATTGCACTGTTATACAAATTAAATAATGTATATTAATCTTAAATAAACATGTTCAATACAACATAGATGGATGAATTCATCATTAGATTTATGTTTATCTTTGATACATCAAGTGTTCTTTGCAAGCGGAGTCCAGAAGATAGTTTTATTTAGACATATTCATACTTTGTATAACTTAGTTTACCAGTTTTTCATAAACAGTCTCTTAACTCAAGTGCTAGTATGCAATTCTGTTTAAAATTTTAATATCTTATTTTTTTTCCTCTTTTCAAAATATTGTTTTTAAATTTTAGATTTCTTTTGTTACATTTACTTTTTTTTTTATATAATTTGACTCCAAGTAAAAATATAAAAATATGATATTTGCCTTTAGATCTGATTATTATCATCAGAACCACCTTTTGGATTTTGAGGCCCCAGACACAAATATGGAGTGAGGCTCCTGGTAAATAAAAAAATGAATAAATAAAGTCTTTAATTTTTAATACAAAAAAGAAACATATGCAACATTTATTCCTATCTAAGTAGTAATACTAAACTGACAACACATTAATATTAATATTGAAAAAAATTAATATAACTTTATTTTCCTTGTTTTAATTTCAGCAAATTTATCTATTATCTTACTTAAATTTAAGTCTTTGCATAATTTACTTTCTTTGGAAAGCAAAGTTAGGTTGGATCATCTTTCTTTGTGCCATTGTAGATCTTAAATAGTTTTTTTTATTATTTTAAGCTTTGGCAAATTACATTAGCAATGGTCAGCAGTAGTTACCAGAATTGTAAATAAAAGTTTTAAGGTTATATTTGAATTGGGAAATGCATTTACTATTTGGTGAATTTTTTTAAGGCATATGCCTTCACAAAAACTGTTACAGAACATTTTTATTTCTTCATAGAGATCATTTTCATTAATGTCCCCATTGTTGTCATCATATGTTAATGCTAGATGCAAATCTATACAAAATGTTTTTACTTTGGCATTTTCTTCATGGTTTAAATTTGTTATATTACATAGGAAGCCAAATAAGTTATTATATTTCTCTAGATGTTTGAATCTTTCCTGAATTGAAATTATATCTTGGTCTGCTATTTGTAAAAAGTATTCTTAATTAAAGTCAATTTCAGGATCGTTATCTTAAGAATCCTCCCTTCCGTTATCAAAATGTCACTTCCTTTTTCTAATTCTATTTTTTTTAAAATTCTGGAGGAATACTACATTTTTCACATAATTTTTCAGTTTCAACTTTTGATTCTGTAAAATTAATATTTCTAAAGTGTTTCAAAAAATTTTCCAAGCCCTTCAAAAAAGAAACTGCTGTTGATAGATCAGTTTTTGGGTTTTGTAAACCTTTATGAGTGTTTTTTTACATTCACCAACATGTCATACCATATGGTAATTAACATCACAAATTTAAAATTTATTTTCTTTTCATACAATGATAAGATTTGCTTTTTATGGTACTGGTTGATTAGACACACATGACGCTATTCTTTGTAAGGGATAAGGGTTTGAAATAATAATTGAAATAAATTATAAGCAAAGAGTAACCATAGATGCTAAATTAAATATTTTATAATTTGTTATAAATTTTAGTATTAAAATGTTATTTATTGTAAATATATGTGTTATATATATATATATATATGTGTGTGTGTTTAAATTTAAAAAACTCTCAGTGTATTTTTTTTTAATTTAATTTTCAATTAGTCATATCTTGTCACATACTGGAAACGATTTCACACATTTACACATATTTTCATATCCACACCTATCCTTATACCCCTAAACACATTCATGCACATATCCGAATTTTAAATGATATTAATATATCCTGAACTAGACAGTTATGCAGATTCTCCAAGGGTTTGAAACCTGGAAATAACGGAAATGAAAGATGGTAAGGATGAGGTGAATGTAAGTATATAGTTTAATATTTATGTGATTATTAATCTCTCATCTCACAGGAATAAAGTTAAAATGTATGTGGGTATATAGGCACAAGGATCCAAGAAAGACTTTCTTATTCATTGTGATGACCTAGCTGACCTATTATGATACCAGGTAAAAACCCGTTTCGTTACAATATAGATAAAAAAAATTTCATTAAAAAAAAACAAACGAACAAGCTAATTCAAAAGTAGCTACCATTAATTACATTTAATTATTTGTTATGAAATGCACAGAATAAATTTTAAAAAAAAATTAAATAAAATATTTTAATACAAAAAAAAAAAATGAGAAAAGTTTTTTTCTTTTTCTTCAAAACTTCACTAATAAACATGAAAACATTATTCTATTTTGCATTAATAAAGCACATGGACAGTATATTCTAAAGTTTTTAACTATACAAATTTAATAAAATTTGCTAACCTTTGGTTAAGATACTTCTTTCTACTAGGAAAATGCTTACTTATTTTGAGGAGAAAAATATTGGTTTTAAACCTTGGATAGGTATTATAATGTAATGGTACAATATGCACACATACATATTATTAAGTTTACATATTCATTGTGTTGTGTGTCATGAAATCAATCCATTTCAATTTATGTATTATAATGAAGAAAGGATCTCCACATATTGATGAAGTTGTAAAAGTATAATTATTAATTCTCCACTCAGCACCTTATGAGGTTGATGATGATGATGATCAAGCCTTATTTAAGTATATTTCCTGATTAGCACTTTTGTGACAATTAGCTTTAAAAATACTGTATACTTGTACATGGCATTGACCTGAATTTCAGGGCACCATCTTCTTTTACAGAAGAGCTACCAATGCACACAATCAAATAAGAACTGACTTCAACTTTATAATCTTTTTTATTTCACTGCAACACTCCAAGCAGTAGCTCAGTTTAAAGAATGGTCTCATACACAGTTCAAATGATAGGATGGTGAGGATAAATACAAAAGTAATTTATAGACTGATAAACTAATTAGTAAAATTAGATGAATAACAAAAATAACAAGCTACTACACATTTTGGTACTGTTCTATTAGCTCGTGTCAGCTGCTTGATGGTGTTGATGCTATGCAAAAACACAGAAATATAACATTACTAGGCCATTGGCATAAAAATTAAGTTTTAATATATTAATGTATGTTAGAGTGTCTACAAAATCAACAAGTTTGTTTGTTATTTAGTTGATGATGTGGAATATATGTATATAAATGAGAAGTTGGATGGCAGAAATTAAAATATGTTCAAAACATTTTTTTCTTCAAATTTTACTCTCAACCTGCTATGTAAAGTGGAACTCATTTGTAAATAAATTAGACAAGTTATATTTATTATTATATATACTTAATGAAACCAGATATGTATTAATTAATTACACATTAGAAGGTCAATAGTTATATAGACGTCTACTAATTTAATCTTTGTAATAGAGAAGTACCGTGCAATCTTTTTCATATATTTATAGATTCAATAAGAATCAGATCTATGTGCACAAATAGTTTAACAATGATGGTAGCTATTAATAATTATTCATGCCAAAAATAAAGTCTTCAAGGAAAAAGGGTCTTTTATTCATTTCATAATGGATTGTGTTTTTTGTAGCATAATAACATGAGATGATATACCTATATATTAATGTGTGTCAACCTATGTTCTTTTATTGCTTTCCAAAATACTTCATTGGCCAATCCTTAAATACTGGAGATGCCCAGAGTGAACTTCTCCTAAATGGGCAAACCAAAGAAATGAACAAAAGCTATCAAAGCATGCTTTATTCCTGAACCTCGCTCACACTAAAGTTTTCAAAAATGAATGGGATTCTGAAGCTGTTGAAGCAGGTCTCTTTTCAAAGAGAACCCTTTTGCTGACAGAAATGGGAATTGCATATGAACTACAAGATGGTTTTGGACATCTCCAGTCTCATTGTTTCATTGCACACACATCTCTTGGCATTGTTGTTCTGTAAAAATTCTACCATGCCAGCTTCTATGGATGGGAGTTGGCACAATTTGAATGACTAGGTTTTGCAGTCATCCATTTTATTTGTCATGGACATGTTCTCATGCAAATGTGAGATGGTTGAAATCTTGCTTGGATGTACCCTTTTTGAATTCTTTGCAGGTTTCACATTGAGTGAGAAAGCATGACAACAGGTTTACAATTGTTTGGAGGTAATAGTAGGTCAGATGACTTGTAAGCTAATTACTTTGACATGCATATTTGAAGAGTTGTGGCAGGCTGAAGTCCAGACACCCTCACATGATATTGTAGTGAACTTTGAACTGTGAGCATTGGGACAAAGTGCATAACATGAAGCAGCAGGGTAAATGGCATATTTGTGTTTTTGCATATAAATAATGCCATCAAGTGGCTGATATGAGCTAACAGAACAGTACCATATTTTTATTATCTTAATAATAAACTTAGCAATAAGAAATCATAAAAATAAATCTACATAATAATAAATTAATCACTATATAGAATAATATTACTTTCCCATGTATTAAATTCATATAATGTAAATAAATAAATATAATTGTACTCCTAATAAAATAGGAGTGGATATCCAAAAGTATCTGGAATTTTATAATAAAAAATTGTTTATTTAGTTTAAGTTATAAATTTAATCTCTTTCAAATTATTGTCATTTGATAAAATACACTAGTCTAAACATATTTAAAATTTTTCAAAGTAGTTCAAAAATACTAGCAAAGTGATGTCTTTTAATATCTGATGTGGCTTTTTTTCACCACTTCCAAGTTCACAAAAAAAAAGACTTTTTTTTATTTAAGATATTAAGAAAAAAATTACATAAGGTGAGATGAGATCAGGCAAATATGACTGATAGATAAGCTGGGTCGTGCTCAATTTAATTTAAACGTGTTTCATACTCAAGGCTTTGAGAGATGACACTATGTCAGGATGAAGCTTGCACTCCTCTCTTTGCCAAAAATGGGATTTTTAACACTTTACCACATTACATAAATGGGTCAGAACTTGCAGATAAAATGCCTGATCATTACAAACTAAATTTGAAAGAAAAATGCCATTTGCATAAAAAAAATTAGTGTTTTGAGTTTGGACTTCACTTGCCATATTATATAAGAATGTAGTGAACTTAATATTTCAGTTAAACTAATGACCAACTTGTGTTTTTCTGAAATCAGTTGTCTTACAATCTGTTTCAAGCATTACAACTGTTTCCCTACCATTTTCTGTAAATCAAAACAAATTTTCACATTGTTTAAACTTTTCGGCCATTATAAAAACTGCCAAATATGCATTTTACAAAAAAAAAAGTGCTATATGGGATCACAAGTTCATACTGCAATATCATTTGGAAGATTGAAGTAGAAGGAATCATGCCAAAAGTATGTAACAGAAAAAGCATTTATTACAATAAGTATGTAAACCAGAGAACAATTTCAGTTATTGTGGGGTATCCCCTTGTATGCATCAATTAATGATTATTACTGCTATTAAAAAGAAAAGAAATTTTTTTTACATATCTTAACAACTAAGATAAGAACCAATTTTAAATATAATAATACTACTGAACACTTACAACATGCTAATATATAGTACTTAACTACTATAAATAATTATTACAAATCCATGCACACTTTATTCATTTAAACACTATAAATTTTGTGATAAAAATGTAAGCTTATGTGAACTTGTTGAGCCCAAAAGTGTTTTTGATTTTAAAAGTTTTGCTTAATACCATCATTTGTTTCCTTTAGTTATGCAATATAGTTTCTCTCTTTTTATGGATTATATGTGGTATAGCACTTTTCAAATCAGTACTTTTACTAAATTTAGACAATTGCAATTAGATCTGCCATAATTTATAATAGAATAAAATAATCAAAAATTGAATAGTAAAATAATTTAATATACTTGTGAAAATAGCATTCCTTAATATATTTGTCATATTATATTTTTAAACTATATATATGGTAGTTTGTTTTTAATGCTGCCATGATGTAATTGGCCATTGAAAACCATTATAACTTTTCTATGAAAATAACATCTGCATGGGATCAGCATGAGATTTTCAGACATATGTAATCACTAGATTTTTTTTCCATCAAAATGGTGACTAAAAATTTTATATATAAAAAAAAACAAATATATATTTAAATTATAATGAAGAGCACATTTATTATAAAAGCATACATTTTTATACCCTTCAATATGACAACAAAAGTGTCCTTTTGTTTGTGTAATTTCCTCTACATAAATTCAGCCAAATGCAAATCAAGATGCACATGATTCATTTTTTATTCTTCCATTTGGCTGAACCCCAAAGTTTTTCTACATTCTACATATGGACATTGGTTTTTGGGTCAGCAAAGTTGTAGGTATGATTAATATTAAAATGTTTGTATCCAGAAGTTCACAGTTCATCTATTTTGTACAATTTTCAGCAGTCTGAATAAATTGGGGAGTCCTCTTTGGGATCTTTGATGAATTACATCAGAGTTGCACTACTCTACCAGGAATTCTTATGATGAAGCATTCATTCATCTCCTGGAAGAAATCCTTAAACATTCACTACATTGGAAGTATTCATCTGGCTTTGATTCTTGCTCTTAGCAAACAGACTATCACCAATTTCTATCACTTTTTCTGAGTATTTGATTTTAATTTTCTCTTCGGATAACATGGTTCATGCATACACTTCATGAAGATAGTTGTTCCAATTGATAGCAGTATTTGGTGACATTTCCAGCTGGTTGCTCATTCAATGGATGTGAATTGTCACAACCAGCTATAGATGATTTTCAACATGATGATAAAGCTGATCCTGCAGCTGTAGAACCACATTCTATTACCAATGGTGATCTTTTTTGCAGAAATACATGATGTTACAATGCTATACATATGTAAAGCTATGCCATGGACATTGTTGCAGACTTTTTCCAATGGCAGGGTATCATATATTTGGAAAAAATGAATTGCATCCACTTCAGTAGCAGGTAGCTCCCAAATTTTAAGACTCATTTTTTGGTATACATAGGTTGACAGCAGAAAAAAATCACAGGCTAGCACTTAAAAAGGTGATGTGTATTTGTAATATGGATTAGTCTTGTCAGGATATCTGGATGAAATCACTGCACACTTTGAATTTTAAAATTAGCAACGAAAGCAACATTTTCTATCAAAACATTCTATGCATCAGAATATTATATAATATTCAGGTAAAAAATTATTTCTTTTCCTTTTAAGAACATTGTAAATGGGTTTAATTTGGTGTTTATTTAGAAATTACTTTGTAAGATCGATTTTCAAATAAGGCAAAGCTAATTCTAAAGTACACTTTTAGTTACATTTTATTATTCCAGAGAGGCATTGTTATGAGTGCTTGGGCAAATATTAAAAAAATTATCCCATGTTATAAGATAAACTCAACAAGAAGACAGGTTATATAATTAACATGCTGATATTCAGTACTTATTCCATAATTAAAAACTAGTTTTCTTTTTTCTCTTATAATAAGCGTTTTTTTTCTCTTTAGCCACCCGTGTTGTTTTTTTTAATATCATGTGCTATTCGTCCATATAACACAACTTTAAACAATATAATCTTTATAACTTATTAATTATCAGCTGACAGTACGAATTTTATACATCTTGAGTTGATTAACTTTAAGATTTATTATCATTTTACAAACCGAGATAATAATATTATAACTATATTATATTTTTATAATTAAAGATTTCCTTTAATCTTTCACACAAAGAGAATTATTTTATTCAATTCATATCAAACATAAAACAAATTCAAAATACTACAATTTAGAAATGATACGTTTCATCAATATTTATTTTATTATTCGTGAGATACCTACAATTAAATTAAACTGCTGTAATTTATAATAAAATTTAAATAAAAGCATAAACATTCTAAGCCCTTTAATTTTATCTGTGCTTTGTACACAGAATTAAGATAAGGATATTGCCCATTAATATTATAATGAGGATATTTAGGGATCTATGCATATAGTTTGTGACTTTAATCTTAATTCTAAAGCTTTTTATATTTACAAACATAATGAAGATGATTATCATCATCATTTCGTCATATGCATTTAGTGTTTCCTATTGAGACAGTGTTTTATATATCACGACTTAAATATTGAATGAAGATTATTGAGAATTTTCCTTATGGATTTGGATTTATTTAATGTTTTTTTTTTTTTTTAATGCTGTGACAATATTTACTTCTTGGTGACTGTGATTTCAAATTTATAAATATTACTAAGATATTGAGAATTACAATTTTTTAAATTAATTTAGTATAGACTTCATAAGTATTGAATGAAAAATTCATTTCCAAAGTGTTACATCAAAAATATATGGATATATTTATTAATTCCTGGAAAATGTCTGATTTGTTTGCAACATATTGTTAGTATTTCTAAGGGTAAATAAAATAATTACATTATGTTACAAAATTAGTTGTTCACTCATTAAATTAGAAATATTTGAAATACCAGCACTCTTCATATACCTGGAGCCTAATTGTAAATATAGGGGATTTGAACTCAGACTTTTAAGCACCTTTCAACTATCCACACTATCCATATCACTGATATACATAATCACACACATGTAGAGAAGATCAATAATCACCAATATACATATTGCATGCTGAACCAGAACTCATCAGTTGGTCCAGATTATCATCTCTCACACACATATATAATCAGTGCTCAGTTTATATTAAGATAGCAAATCTTCATACTTTAATGGACAGGCTTCAATCTATTCCAACCTCCAATTCTTCAGCCATCCATACCATTGAAAATCTGATGATGGAAATCCCAAATCCTATACTGATGCCAATATTGTTGTCATGCCCATGTTGACCTCAAGTCACTCTGACCCCTCATTTGCAAGACATATCCATTTAAATACATAGAAGAGGGATGGGCAAGATGCAGGCTTAATGTGTAATATTTGAAATACAGGCACTCTTCATATACCTGGAGCCTAATTGTAAATATAGGGAATTTGAATTCAGACTTTCTTTTTATTGATCTTTCTACATGTGTGCAATCATGTGCGTCAATGATATGAGAGTGTTGATAGTTGAAAGGTGCTTGAAAGTCTGAGTTCAAATTCCCTATATTTACAATTAGGCTCCAGGTATATGAAGAGTGCCTGTATTTCAAATATTACACATTAAGCCTGCATCTTGCTGATCCCTCTTCTATGTATTTAAATGGATATGGTCTTGTATATGAGGGGTCAGAGTGACTTGAAGTCAACATGGGCATGACAACACTATTGGCATCAGTATGGGATTTGGGCTTTCCATCATCAGATTTTCAATGGTATGGATGGCTGAAGAGTAGGATGTTAGAATAAATTGATGACTGTCCATTAAAGTATGAAGATTTGCTATCTTAATATAAACTGTGCACTAATAATATATATGTGTGAGAGATGATAATCTGGATCAACTGAGTGCTGGTTGAGCACGAAATACATATATTGGTGATTATTGATCTTTTCTACATGTGTGTGATCATGTGATCAGTGATATGAGATAGTGTGAATTGTTGAAAGGTCCTTGAAAGTCTGAGTTCAAATTCCCTATATTTACAATTAGGCTTTAGGTATATGAAGAATGCCTGTATTTCAAATATTACACATTAAGCCTGTATCTTGCCCATCCCTCTTCTATGTATTTAAATGGATACAGTTCTGTACATGAGGGGTCAGAGTGACTTGAGATCAACATGGGAATGACAACAATATTGGCATTAGTATGGGATTTTGGGCTTTCCATCATCAGATTTTCAATTGTATGAATGGCTGAAGAGTTGGAGGTTGGAATAGATTGAAGCCTGTCCATTAAAGTATAAAGATTTGCTATCTTAATATAAACTGAGCACTGATTATATATATATATATGTGTGTGTGTGTGTGTGTGTGATAATGATAATCTGGACCAATTGGTTGAGTGCTGTTTCAGCAAGAAATATGTATATTGGTGATTATTGCTCTTTCTACATGTGTGTGATCATGTGTATCAGTGATATGAGATTGTGTGGATAGTTGAAAGATGTTTGAAAGTCTGAGTTCAAATCCCCTATATTTTCATTGTTAGAACAAGTTTAATATTACAGAAAATCATAACTAATAAAAGAATATAATACTATTAATTAAGAGAAATTAATAGTCTCAGAAGTAACCAAATTTAAACTCAATTGATATAAAAAATATAATTGTCACATTTTATAATATAGGAAAGATATATTGACATATTACGCTTTTCAACTATAAATGTTTTATTTGCAATAATATTCTTATCATTATAATAAGAAAATCAAGGCAAACATCATGTGATTAGTGTCTGAATATCCTAACACCTCACTGATGAGAGCCATCAGCTCAAAAACGATTTGGGAGTAGAGATAATTCTACATAGAGATTTTAAATGCTTTCTCATCTGGCATTTAGCACACTCAATATATTATCTTATTATTATGTATATCAATTTAATTTTTTTCCATGCTTTTTTGGAAAATAGTTTGTATTTAATAAGTATCACAGAATCTTAAAACTCCTTGGCCTAAATTGGAAATAAATTACTTCATGTGAATAGTCATGAATAAAAAATAAAAGTGTAATGAATGAAATTGATGCTATGGAAATGAAGGGAGAAGCAGGGCCATGTAAACACAGCTGTTTATTTTCTAATCTTTATTATTAGTAGAATTATAATCATTTTCTATGATATATCATGGTCACCCAGAACATAAGAGTATATTTTATAAAAATTTGGGGTTGAATTCAGTCTTATTCAAAATTTCGAAGAACTTGATAGTTTTCAACAAAACAAATAAATAAAAGAAGAGTGTAAATAAGATATAATAAAATAGAGAAGCAACATTCATCATCACCAGCACTCTCAATCCATTCTTTGAATTCAGGTCATAATATTGATTTTTCTAAGACCAGTATCCTATCCAGATGTGAAAACCCATACTAATGTAAGATTAGAGAAGCTATTGAGATTACTAAAAAGACCAAATTGTATCAATAAAATGCGATGACACATTTAAACTTCCTCCTATTTGGAAAATTTTTTAATAAACAAATTTCCTTGAATTTTTCTTTTTTCCATTTTATACAACTATTTTTAGTTGTGAAGTTTCCAGTGCTTCTATAACTATTTTTATTAACATTGTTTACAGTGTCTCTTCAATTATATAGTTTTCATTTCCCAGTTGAGGGCTTGTGTGATCAAGTCAAAATGTTGCTATTTTTTTAATTAAAATTTTACATGGATGAACCTGCAGATTATGTTTTTTATATGAAGTATTTAATATATATTCTGAAGAAAAATACTATACCATCAAAATGGTAAAATAAAAATAATGATGATGATGATAATAATAATAATAATAATAATAATAATAATAATAATAATAATAATAACAACAACAATAACAATAACAACATATTGTATAAATAAAATTATAAAATAAATAGAAAGCTTAGTAATTTAATGGATACTATAATAATAAACAGAGATTATTAATGGAGTTTATGAAATAAATTGCAAAGAATATTACCAAAAATCATTACAAATAAATGCATTGGAGAAACAAAAAATTAAAAAGTCTAAAATAATATAAATTAGATAAAGTATCCTATTTTTATTCATACTAAAACAGGTCTAAATTCGAAAATGAAAATATGAAAATAATATACTAATAAAAGAGAAAGAAAAATTAAAGAGACATCGATTATAGGAAAACTTAGATCTAATATGAGTAAGAATTAAAAATACAAAATGTTAATGGTCCAATAATTAAATTATTATAATTTATATTTGTATTTATTAATTGTTATTAATTTGATAAAAAATAGATTAATACAAATATAAATTAAAAAAGAAGGTATTAAATATTTGTAAAAAATAAAATGATAGTAAATAGAAATTAAAAATAAAATATTATGTTTTTTTCAATAACAATTACTTTACAGAGTTTGTCTTACATAATATAAACCATAAAACAATACAATACTAGATAAAAATCCAAATTTTACCAAAATCTTTACACAACCATAGTGTAAGGATTTTGGTAAAATTTGGATTTTTATCTAGTATCGTATTGTTTTATGGCTTGGTATTTTATTTATTACTAGTATAGTGTTAGACAGTTTTGAATTATATATATATTAAAGAAGTTATAGATGTAATCATATAGGCAACAAAGGAAAATTTAAACACTTTCCTTTAACTGTTTAAATGCTTTTTTGAATAATGGAAAATGATTTTTTTTAAAAAAATTAATATGTATCTTGTTAGAATTTAATTAATATTAAAAATAATAATGATAGATATAATAGTATTTTAAAAGTAATATATTTTTTAAAAAACTATATATAATATATAGGGTATATGAGCACAGACTTTCACATGACCCACCACTCTCCACACTATCTCATAACTGATACACTTGAACAATACTATATAAGAATATAATTTATATAGAGAGCATTTAAATATTATTAAACTGAATTTTAATCATAATTAAAATTAGGTATTTTACACTCATGTACTATGATATAAATATTAAAAAATTTAATATAAAAATCAGATTTGAATTAAATTACTTAAATTATATTTTTGTATATTTAAATAAATATAAACAATTTGTGAATAATTTTGTTATGATAATAGCACTACTCTGAAGCAATCAATATTCCACTGCCAGACACAAAATTAATATTTATCAGTACCCTTAAGAGTGAAATTCTATCAACAAAATTCCTTTATGAAAACATTTGGAGTCTTTTCAAAATCCACAGCATCCAAACATCCTTATAATCCCTCATGCAATGAACTGAACCATTTTCTTCGAACCTCATAGAGAATAGAGATCATGTTATTAAAGCAGTTGATTCCCTTTGAATAAGAAAACTCCAATGAACTTATTTTCAAAATGTATTACATAAATCACACTCTAATAATAAAGTTTATTTGAAATGTACTCTGAAGAAGACTGCCGGACAATCAAAACTGTCAATAATTTTAGAAGTTTGAATATAATATAATATTGTATTTGTTTTGTGTTAATACATATTACAATGTGTTGGTATTATTTGTTTATAATAGTAATAGTAGTAAGCATTATGTAAAAATGAAAAAAAAAGATGTGATATGTTATGAATCAATAGTATTTGGAGTAGGTAATTGGAAAGCTCATGATGTGAATGTAACATTGTCATGTTATTCTGGCCATTCATTAATTGTATGGGCTTCATGAATTCGAGTAATAGAATTTTGGATAATGACAATGCTGTCTAGAATTAATATTTTTATCTTAAGAATAAATGTGGTTCTCAAAAATATAAAATCATTTAAAACTGTGATGCATTCATGCTGAATAATGATCGGACTATGATACAGTTCTGCATACATCATTCACATTTAATGAGAATAATCTGATTAATAAATTTTTGGATGATTGTCAGACATAAACTCTCCCAGTAATTAGAAAAATAATAAACATTAATTTATTTTAACCTTCACATGATATGCTTTCACAATTACTGTCTGGTTTACATCATTGCCACTTTTACAAAACAGTATTCACATCAGAAAACGGTGGCTTTGAAATGTCAGTCTGTATGTAAATATTGTATTTATGAAACTCATAATGGATCACTTCAGTAGATACGAAGTATTTAGATGTGTAGTGATGTCTATAATGATTTATTTCATTTTGGTTTTGTGCTTTTAGCAACAATCTTTTGCAAAATCCACCAATCTCTAACAGTAAGTATTAAGTAAATAAATAAATAAATTATGTGTCTCTCAGAAATTCATAAGAAGTTTGAGTACTTCTAAGCAGAAACTCAGAAACCTTGAGCTTCATAGTTTGCTATTATACTACTTCATTAAACATGACAGAGTTAAAATAAGTAAATGGTTCATTGGTTAGAAACTTATATAGTGGGTGCTGGAAATGGCAGAGCTTCAGTTACAAATTATGGACTTTTTGAACTGTAAAAGCACACCACTCTGTGACTGCAATAAATTAAACAGGATAAAATAATAAAGTGTTCTATTGCTTGGAGTATTTGTATAAAGTTTAAGCACTAGAAATGAGAATTGGATAAAATAATCCATGAACTTTGATGTTCAGAGTCTTCCATCTGCCACTTCAGTAAACTATGCAAAGCATTGATTTCTGAATGTTGTCCATTTTAGATTTCTTTATATGAATGAGTGTTATCTTTCTCTACATAAAACATCAAATGATAATACAACCTGTTAATTTCAGAATATTTTCCTTTTCCAAAAATAAATAGCATTAAGAGATAGAAATGGTTGAGACAAACATTTTAATAGCACATGAATTTATTTAGGAGATGCTGTATTGCATTCTAACTACAATCAAATCCAGTGTCCTTAACTCAGCAGCCAGCATGCATTTTCTGTGCAACTATTTAGAACATACAATAATAAAAATACAGGAGCAATCCAATAAATAATTCATTATCTATTTTTCCAACTATTATAACAGAAATATGTTTAATTATTATTATCTTTCTTTATAAAATTGGAATAATATTAAAGTGGTATTAACTTTTTTTTTTCAAAAAGAGATTATCATGTTACATTAACATTTGATAAATATTATAGTAGAATATGCATGATTTTATTATATGGATTTTCATTTAAACAACATTCTACAAAAGACTTTTCTGAATTCCACATTAGTACTGACATTTATCCAGAAAGATAGAGACAGGAGAAAATAGTAAGTCATTAGAGTTAAACACGAAGCCAGGTGTTTTCTTTCATAATTTGTGTGATACAAAATAACTGCATATGTAAAAATTGACAGTGGTAGAATACATATTCCATATAATACTATGAAGGTATTTAAAAGAATAAACAATGTCTTAGATTCTGTGGATGTTCTTCTAAACTTCCTTTGCTTTATTTTTTTATATTCAATTATAATTCTAATATTTGTACAAAAAATGGTTGTGCCAGGAATAATATTAAACATTATTAAATGGATATTCATTAGGATTAAAAAAGTCAGAGTTTTACAATATTTGTAGTTTATTCCTAGTACAAAAACAGTAGTATTGCTATAAGTTTTATATTTCAATTCACCTAGCTGAAAAGTATGTATATTTACTAAAACACAAGCTAGAAGTGTAAAACACAAAGATATTTTGACAAATGTTAGTGAAACTTTTTCTTTATAAATTATAGGCCTTGTTAAAGAAATCAACCGCAGTAAAGTGATTTCAGCCATTATACATAGATTTAGTCCTGTCATGGAAAAATTAGCCACAAAAAATACATATTTCCAATAAAATATAACTAAGGAAAACATTTTCTTTAAACAATAAGATTGAAAAACATATGGAATACTAAAAATAAATCCAAATATATCAGTTAGAGTGAAGCATTGAAACATGAATCGCATAGTGTTACTTAAGGGCAGATTTGAATACACATATAAGTTTAAAATATTTCCAATCATTCCAAAAAAGCCTATAAAACCTAGGAATATATGATAATATTCAGATTCCACAAATGTAAGTAAATAATTGTCCAATGCTTCCATTTTTCATTTAAGATAGAAAAATAATAACATCGAGATGTTAAGCATTTGTGCAAGTTCAATCAAATTTAAATAAATGAGTTTTTAGATTTTGTTCAATAAAACCAAATTATTAATTAATTCATTTCAAATACACCATTGCGTTTTAGATTTAACTGACAAATAAATTATTGTTTTAGTTTATCTTATGAAAAATTACGGAAATTATATGGTTTTTAAAAAATATGTACTTATATATTTTACTTTTTCTGAAGACTTAAACATAATTAGGTTAGCTATTATTCTTTTTCTTATTTGAAGAAAATATCAAATGTAGCTTAAGTTAAATAGGAGATCCTTGAAGTTATTGTATTGTAAAATTTTATGTTTCTTGTCTAAATTTAAATACTGTACTAAGATCTAAAAGTAAAAAATAAAATAAATAAATCAAATAATAACATATAAAATAAAAGAATCTAGATAAAACATTTTTTAAATAAACCACTGTAAGTGAAAGGCTTCCTAATAGCTTCTTACACTGGAATAATTAAGGAAAAAGCTGTAATCCTAATATTTCCAATTACTGAAAAGTAACAGTTTGAGTGATTTTTTTTATTCTTGATTTAATTTCTAACTAAGAATATGTAGATATCCATTCTTCTAAACAGTATGGATAGTTAAATGTCTTATCTATAAACCAATTATTTAAAAGAAAAATTTAATTTTTTTTGGAAATAATTTAAGTTTACTCATTCCTGATTCAAATCTAGATTGTAGTTATGTTATACAGATGCATCATAATTGTATCCCAAGCCTCTTAATACATATATAATTTTCAAATTGCTAGAATGCAAATAATAGCAGCCAATCACAAATGAGTATAGTCATTCCATCTCCAAAAAAAAAAAAAACTAAAATAGAAAGGCAAATAATATATATATAATATGTTCTAAAAAAGACAATTGCATTCAAAGGCAAAAATATTTTTTTGTTCTTGGATTACAACTTTGATTATTAAATAAAAGTGTGGGGCATCCATAAATTAATTAATTCAATTGCTAATAGAGAGTTCATCGCAGACTGTATTGACTGAATCAATTAATTTATGATCATCCACCCTTTTATTTAAAATGAAGTATAACAACAAAAATTGTAGTTAACAAAAGAAAGATCATTATTATAATTTTTTTATTGCATTACATCTCACATTAAATAAAAACATTTTTTTTAAATATATAATTTTTTTAATAATTATTATTTCTCATTTTTTAGTGTTTGAGTATATATAATAAAATTATTTAAAATTGGTTACAAGATTTTTATTTTTATGACAATAGTTTAAAGAAGCAAATTTTAAGTAAGCATTCAAGAGAAATTAAGATTTCATCTTTCATTTCTTTTTCTTATATTTTCTCTTTAAACTTTCTTTGCATTTTTCTTCATATATTCATATATATTAAACTCTTCTATGCTCTCATCATATACACCTTAATGCAACTTTTATATATAATTACTCCTTTATTTTTCTTACAGTTTCGACTATCCTCCAGTCAGAGCTGATGACCTAATGTCAAACCAGTCACTAGGTAACCAAGTATAGAAGATAAAAATGGAATTTTATTACATAATTTTATTTTTAATTATAATCAATATAATACATGCAACAATAGACAGCCACAGCAATAAAAAAGGAAATGGTAAAACCAGTATTAAAAACACCAGAAATTATATTTGCTATAAAAGCAAACCCAGTTTATTTCCATTATCTTTTTGCTATTTTTGAAATGCTATAATAACTGCACAAAATGATCGAATGTTTGAATCCAGCAGAAAATGGACAAATTGTTGGAACATTCCAAATTAATCATACAATCTTCGTAATGCAGAATTGTAAGAAACTATAGTCAACATTTTAACAAAGAAAAGTTTGATCAATTTGTGTGACTTGACAAAAGAATTGAGCTAACTTTGAATTGATATTTGAAAGCTAAAAATTGCATTATTATTTGGGCACAGGGAAAAAAGAAGTAAAACATCGATAGCATATATATTTAAATGATGAAGTAATTTTTTTATATGACTCATTAAATGCCAAATAGTAAATTAAGAAAAAGTAAATTTATTATGAAGTGCTATGCAATGTATTTCAGTTAGATTAATATCATCAGAGGGCTGAATTTCTACTGTTTCTACCATAGAAGTGCAGTATTTAACATATTTGCCTAAATAATGCCTAGAAAATTATCCAATGTGTAAACATCTAATTGGATCCAGAAGGGAAGCAATTGTGGAAGATGGAAATAACGTCATTTTAAGTGCTTTGCTGAGGAATTCTCATGGATGATGAATGACTTACTGAGGAAGGGATAGTCCAAATCAAATAGACTGTATTCATAAGAAACATTTTTGCTAAACTCATGGACACTGAGTAAAATGAACTGATGAACATTTTAATTTATTATAGATTTTTTTTATTGGTTTGTAAGAAATGTAGTTTTATTTATCTACATACTTGGTAGCTTAAATGTACTTAGAACTTGGAATAGTCCATGTTGATTGAAGCAAAAAAAGTAAAGGGGGTGGGATTTATTAAGTTAGATAAAAAAAATTTTGATAAATCAAATCTAGGTCAGTTCTCCCTCTGTAGGACATGGCATTTTATCATCACTATTATATGAAATGAGGTAAGACTTTTTGATTCTATTCCATATTAAGTACATTCACTTCTATAGGGCAGAGTTTATTTTATTTGTCTATCATTAACTAACAATTATTTGATATTTATTTTTTAGTATGGATGATTAATATTCTAGCGTGAATGCTCTTTTCTATCAACTTTAAAGAATTGTACATACACAGGGGAGATCCCCAAAGAAGTTGGAACATCAACAACTAGGATTGAATGATGAGGCTATCATGGAAATACTTGTACAATATGATAAATTAGTTAGTCAACTTCTTGGTCAATTTGCTAAAAGTTTTTTTATTTTAGTTTGTAAATAATTGGTGACTTGTTATTTACTTCTACTATGAGTTAAGGGTTGGAATAGTAAATATATTAATTATTGATATGGTAGAAATACAATCTTGACACAAACAATTATGATTTTTTTTATTTACTATGTTAAAGTTTTTTGAAATTTTACTTTGTTATCAATAAACATTGTTAACTTGTTTTTTATTAAATTGGTCTCTATTTTATCAAAAATCATTCATTCCTTCTCTCATCAACATATAATCAGATATATATACTCACATACACATTTTATGCTTATTTGATGGTATAGTAACATGATTGGATGGATCTTTAATTGGAACCTATGTAGAGGTGTTCTAGTTGCTATCTAAAGTAAATTCACCTCTGAAGAGAGCCAAAGGCAACATTCTCCCTTAGTTTGAATACTGAGGTGTAATGGGATCTAAAAGAGGGGTGAGGTATGGATGAACAAGCCTAAATTGTATCTACATTTAGTATGTAAACTTAGAGCTAGCTTTTTGAAGGTAGATACAATCATTAGTTAGGTACTTCATTGCATCATTCACAGCATCCTACCCAAAGGCCTTAAGTCTGACTGTAGTGAGAGGCAATCCCCTTTTTTCTGGTTCAAAACCTGGACTGTTACACTAATTAAATATTTATCATGGTTTATTTTTAAATCTTTGCAATAATGCTACAAAATAATATCTTTTGTAAATATATCTGCAGTTCTTTGGCTAGTCAGTGTTATCTGTGACAAGTAATTTCTAATAAAAAGGTCCTGTGGCCAAATTTAATGCTTCTATAAAATAATGTTTATTTTTTGTATTTTTATTATTTATTTAAAGTCTTTTTGATGTCATACCTATATCAAAGCTATAATTTTCAGTAATATATTAAGGACAATATTTCACTCAATTTACCCTATTCCAGACTATATATTGTAAATTTGAATAACCAATGGATTCTATATGGTGATGACACTTTTGAATTTCTTAAAATATTGCTCATCAATGGGAAACATTGGATTTGTATCTGCTCTCTTAGGATCTACTTTATATATATATATATATATATATATATATATATATATATATATATATAAATATATATATATATATATATATATATATATATAATTTAAATTAATGACTTGAGATTCAAATTCTCTAAAGTTTTGAACCTAAGCTAACTTGTTTAATTATGCTTAATATAGGCATTTTATATTATTTAACAATAATCATACATATCATTTAAAGTACTATATAACTTTTCTGCTTGTATATTTTTATAGGCTTTACAATCATTTAAATCAAATATTATAAAACCTCTAAGATGCTGAAAATAAAAGAAAAAATTATGTGATATTTTGCTTGATATATTCAAAACGTTCAACAAATATTTAATTTTCTCTGTATTTTTTGGAAAAAGTTCTTAAAGTTATTTTGACATCCTTGGCTAATTGAAGAAATTATAAGTTGCACAAACATGACATATGTCAGTGGTCTGATAATATTAATTGTAATTAAGGGTTTAACTCAGGAATTCCTGGTGAAAATTTCCTGGATTTTTGTTTTTTGCTTTGAGAGCCAGGAGAAGTTTTTTGAGATAAAATATTATTTAACTAAATTGGTACAATTAAATACATTCACTGTATTCTATAATTTAGTTGCTTATTGATTAATCTTTCACTTGAAAAATGTGTGTAATGAAAATTTGAAAGATATAAGAAAAGCTTACAAGTAAAAGTCTTTTCTTGTATATCATAGTTCAATTTTTTTATTGATTTCTTTAGTATTATTTGTAATTATATTTATACAAGTCAATAAATTCACTATATACTTCTTATTTATTAATCTGTCACTTGGAAAATGTGTGTAATGGAAAATTGATTAGTTTTTTCCTTTTAAAAATGCAGCACCTAGTGGTAGAAAGTGACTGCAGTAATGTACCTATTAAATGGGTATTCATTTTATTAATCAAACTGTAACTATTAAGAATACAAGCTTTTCAAAACTTATTCTAGAAATCAAAAGTTAATTTTTTTATATACTAATGTATAATTTTTTTCATGCAATAAGTAAATCTTTTTTTTTTTTTCAATTCATTTTTTACATTATTTATACTTGTATTTTGAAATTGTTTTTTAATGTTTTTTTCTGATAAGTTTATTATTTTATTTCAACTTAAAATTTTATTTTTACTTGAATCTATTTAATTTAAAAATTTATTAATTGCTAGCGTATTTGACAACTGTTTCACCAACTTTATAGTAATGGCTAACCAGAATATAGTATTAATGACAAAAAATTATGTGTTATATATATATATTATCGAAATCTCTGAAATTCTGGAATTTAATTTTTTTTATCTCAAGTATCAGAAAATGATAAATAATTAATATTTAGAAACTATACTTATAATATATGTCAATATGAGTAATATGTTTTATTGTAACTTATGCACATAATTTTTAATATTGCAAACATTGTGTTAAAAAACTGAACATGATCCAATCTTTTTTTGGATGTGTATTGCATTAGTCAATGTAAATGATGTGATTATTACCAATAAATGCCACTTGAAGTTAACAATAACATGTTTTAGTGGAAATATACTTGTAACTAAGTACTATGTAAAATTATATATCTTCTTGTAATCTAGTCATGTTACTTTAGCTTTACGTATTATATCTGTGGATACATAAAGGAGTTTACTGTTAACTAAAAGAAAATCTTTTGATTTTTCTTTAGGCCTTAAAGGAACCATACAGGTCAAATTCATAATATTCTCTTCATATAAATATTGTCATTACTATGTGATTATTCATATAATATATGAACATAGAAAGGCAGCTATCAACCCCCATTAGTTAGTGTGGTAATTTTATTACTTTTTACCTCTGACTTTAAGATCAAGAAACAGTATTTTAAAATTGTCATAGGAGACTTTAATTCTAGAATTGGTGAAAGATAAAAATTCTGCAGGTAAATTTGGTTATGGTAATAGAAATGAGAGTGGATATACACTTACAAAGTTTGCAGAAAAAGAAAAACTTTATATTATGAATTTTTTTTTTTGAGAAAACTATTAAATGGAAATGGACATGGAAGCATCCAAATGAAGGTACAACAGAATGGGATTATATTTTGAGTAATAGAAAATATGTATTCTGAGTTTATAATGTTCTTAATAAATTCAAAACAGGAAGTGATCATCGAATAATCAGATGTAAGATAAAAATTATTAAGAAAAATGATATTTACAATTTATATTTCTAATCTTCAGAAACATTCCAATGAATTTAAATTAGATATTGCAAACCATTTTCAAATGTTAACAGATTTTGATCATGATTCAGATTTGAACAAAATCAATAGGAAGATCACTGAAATACTTTTAATAACTGCATCAAAAATATGTGATACAAAAAAGCAGCAATTGACCAATTTTGGAAAAAAAGGAATATAAAAATATATATAAATAATACATTACAAAGAGTTGAATATCTAGAATTTTGTAAAATGTGTGAAAAAGAATTGATAATGATGTAAGAAAATATAATTGTGAATTAGTAAAGAAAGCTCTATAGAGAGAATAAAAATCTTAAGAGTGTAAAATAGTATCTTAGTATTAATAGTGAACTTATTTTTGTAATAAAAAAGATAGAAGTATTACTAAAAAGAGAGATGGCATTATAAAATCCGTAGAAGGAGTTCTATCAAGAATTATATTGTAAGAAAGAACAAGGAAAAGTACATCCTACAATTAATATATCTTCTGAATTGTTTGGGATTTTAACTGAAGAAGTGAGTTATGCAATTAAATTTATGAAAAAGGGGAAAACTCTAGTAAATGATGAAATTATAATTGATATTTTAAAAAGAAACAGGAGAAAAAATAGAACAATTTTTGGCAAAGTTATATACCAAATGTGTCAAAATGGTAAAGCTGTACCAAATGATTGAAAAAATGCAGTATTAATATTAATATTTAAAAAAGGTCATAAAGAAGATATTAAATATTACAGATTTATCAAACTTTTATCAGTTCTATACAAAATTTTTATAAAGATAATTACAACGTATCTACAGTGAACTTTGGATTTTAACTAACCAAAAGAACAAACTGGATTTAAAAGCGGTTTTAGTATTTTGTATCATATCCAAGTACTCAGAGAAATTATAGAAAATACCAATGAATATAATTTGCCATTGTGATTTGGATTTATAGATTACAAAAAGGCATTTCATTCTATAAGCATTTTTTCAGTAATTAAAACATTGGATCATCAAGATATAGACCCAGGATGTTGTCATATTTTGAATAATATTTATAAAAATACAACAGCAACAATTAGATTACATAATGATACTAAGAATATTAACATTGAGAAGGGTATATGTCAAGGTGAGTCCATATCTCCAAAACTTTTTGCTGTAGTTTTGCAAAAAAAAATTTGTGGATAAAATGGGCAGCTAAAGGAATAAAAGTAAGTGGAGGTTATTTAAGTCATCTAGATTTTGCAGATAATGTAGTTGTTTTTGCAATTAATACTTTAGAGTTTCAGAAAATGTTGCAAGAGTTATCAGATGAAAATAAGAAAGTAGGATTAAAAATAAATGTTTAAAAAACTAACATGATGTTCAATAGTAAATAGAGGGATTTGAACTTAAGATTTTCAAATCTTTATTTACTATAATAAACATTCAGTATGCTAAATAAATAGGTTAATGTTCAATGGATTTTCTCAAAAGAAGAAAATAAAGATTGATAATAGTGAGTTAGAAGAAGTTAACAACTATAAATAGTTGGTCAGATTATTACTACAGATGAAAACATAATGGATGAAATTAATTATAGAATTAAACTTAGTTTGATTGCTTTTGGTAAAAATAACAATATTAAAAAAAATTATGCTTATGCTTTTGAAAAAAAAAAGGTTTTTAATAAAAGTGTTTTATCAGTTCTTATTTATGAATCTGATATTTGGACACTTAACAGAAGAGCAATACAAACTTCAGACCATTCAATGAAGTATAATGAGATGTATATTAGGAGTAACAAAAAGAAATCACAAACAAAATACATAGGTGAGAGTATAAATAGATATTGCATCAATTAAAGATATTTAGAGACTGAAGTAGAACTGGGCCAGACACATTGCTAGAAGAGATGCTAATAAATGGGCAGTTGAAATATTAAACTGGATTCCAAAAGATTTTTGGAGACCTAGAAAGAAATCACATGTGATATGGATGGATAAAATAGGGAAATATACTGATACTAAACATCAGAGAAATTGAATTGATATTGGAGTGATCTTCATCTTGCAATAGATTGATAATGGTTGAAAGTGATGATTATATTTATATACTACTTTACAAATAACTTTTCTATTAACCTCATCCTTTAGTATCTGTTCTGGGCATATGCTTTGAAATAAATATAAAAGTGTTTAAAGCTGGATACATTCAAGAAATAGCATGATTGGACTTTTGTGTGTTATCATTTTCTAAATTTGCAATAAATAGACCATGAAGATAATTTAAAATTGAAATACAATTTGGTATTGCTCACTAATTCATAACTTTAGTTAATTACAAAAAAAAAAAAAAGGAATGTAAATGCTAACATAATTTACTGGACTGGAAATACGTGCTAACATTATTTATCTATTGCAAATATTAGATCAGTCCCCAATTTTCTAAACTATTAATTCAAATTACTAAAAATTGGAATGAAGAATATCACCATCCAGGAAAAATGTAATAATAAATAAGATGTCACAATCAATATGTGTGCCATAAAATTTTTAATTAATTCCATATTATTATTTTTCCCCCCTTCATTAAATAGTGAAAAATTATTTTTAAAGCTAAGTAACTTAACAGTTTATAAGCCTACAACAATTGGAAATACTGAAAGAAACCCCTAGAGAACGAAAATACAGAAGAAAAAAAAACGTTACCTTAATGGATTTTCCCCCCTCAATTTCACATTGTTAAATTTTTATAATTTTGATCTTTAAAGCTAAGTAAAAGAAGTGTATTTGTAAGTTTACAACATTTTAAATAGGGGCTTTTAATTTTAATAGTGTGTAAAAGGTCTGCTCATCCCTCGCATATGTACGTATAAAATGGATTATTCTCCTGTACATGAGGGGTCAGAATGACTAATATGTCAACATGGGTAGGATGACAACCTTGGCACTAACAAGGGCTTTGAACGTTCCATCATCAGATTTTCAATGAAATGGAAGGCTAAAGAGTTGTGAGTTGGAATAGTTTGAAGCCTGTCCATTAAAGTATAAAGATTGGCTATCTTAATATAAAGCTGAGTACTGATTATATATTATATGTGAGGATAGTAATCTAGACCAACTGATGATTGCTGGATTAACATGAAATACGTATATTGGTGATTATTTATCTTTTCAACATGTGTGTGATCAGGTGGGTCAGCAATATGAGATGGCACTGAGAGTGGTGGGTCGTGCGAAAATCTGAGTTCGAACCCCGCATATATTACATATATAAATGCAGGTTTAAGCCTGTACAATGTATTATACTTAAATAATTAATTCAAGCCATGCAGATTTTTTTTTTGGCTTATTGTCGAATGCCTTATTTTTTAATAATAGTTTTAATTTTAAAACAATTAAAAAAAATATAAACGTGGTTTATAATAATCAATAAATTAAGTCATATTTAACGTGATAGCGCTTTTATAAGCTGGTATTTACAAAAATGTAATACAGAGAGCGTACCAATAGCTCAAACAAGCTCTTAATTAATAAATGGGGTAAGAGAAAATATTTAAAATCTCTATCCGGAATGTTCTTATCCCCAGACAAATAAAAAAAAGAAGGAAAATTGTTCTCCTTTAATTTTATACATTACAACGAGGACTTAATTTCAGCCAGAGATCAGCTTCTCTGTCTCTGACTACAAAAAGTTTTTTTTGTTTGAAAAGTTAACAATTCTAATAGTTTTTATAAACAAGATTAAATGGCAAAAAAAAAAAAAAGCTAAACAATCAATCTAATTCTTAAATAGTTCTTGAGAATATTATAATAAGATAGTAATTGGCTATATGAGTTACAATCAAAACTAAATTAAAAAGAAATATTTCATTTTTTTTCTATATGCTAAATACATGAGCTGTTATTATGTTATATAAACTCATTCAAAATTAATAATAGACTCAACTCAAATGGAAGATATATGCCCCATTTGAAACTTGCTCATTGAGTATTTTTATAATCAGAGCTAAATATGGGTGATTTTTTGGAAATATATATACTTCTGTAATAATGATAGATAAATATAACATCAATTTTAATCAAAGCAATACATTCTATGTACTGTCAATATAAGCAATTGGCCTGCCTTCTAGCAGCTACAATTCTATTAACTTTTTCCCATAAAAATGATTGATGCTTTCTGTATATCCAAGATTTTATATTAAAAATTTTCTTGAATTAATTCGTCTTAATATAACTCAAGTGACACAGCATTTGCTCCTCTGACTTATGTTGAACAAGAAAGTTTTCCAAATAAAATCTTAAGCATGCAGTAAGAAGTGGTCATTTTTTTTATTCTAAAAAATTGATTGAGTTGCAGCAGCTAGAGAATAGCATAATTGTTATATTGACTGCACTTGGAATGCATTGCTTCAGTTGTTATATATAATTGACATTGTAATTGTTTATTATTATACATTTAATGTTTGATTATTTATTTACAGAGTTTTAAAATGAGTAGAAATATCTCTGTCTTTCACTCAAATCAATTTCCTTAAATATCTTGCTGATTTAAAATAGTTACTCTTCTAGCTATTATGGTTTAAAAAGCTTTCCATATAAAATCATGGACATGAAGTAAGAAATGGCCAATTTCTTACTCTAAAAATTTTATTGAATTACGGCAGCTAGAGATAACCCACTTGTTTATCTAGTGTATATAACACACTTATAAGTAAATTTAAAAACTGCCCAATTGCTAATGTCAAAAAGTATATTTAATGTTATTGCAAATGTTTGCAGACTTTTTAAAGTATACTATTCATTGGGAATTTGGAAATTCATAACTCTATGAATATCTGATAAACTAGACTTTTTCTTTAAAAAATAAAAAAGATATATATGTAACATTTTTGGATTAATTGAAATAAGCTAGATTGCATCATAGTAATTTAAATACATTCCTCTACATCAAATAATATATATATGAAAAAATAGAATAGTTTTATATAGATTTGAAATCTATTTTTGATTATATATCATATTATCATTATTAGAATCAAAGAAGGTTGAAATATTAAAATTAGAAATGATATTAGAAGATAGAAACAAATTATAATCAAACATAACTTTGGAGAAAGAAATGAACACAATGAAAGATTTTTAAAATTTGCTATAGAATATTAAATCTTAAATATTAGTATAGGATTATATAATAAAAGACAAATAACACGAAGTCAAGGTATTAATAAATTATAACTGATCAGCATAACAATCCACAATTTTTAGAGCGGAAATAAAATGAATCATATCAAGAAATTAAATAAAAATTATTTTCAAAAATAAAAAATATGATCAAAATAGTAATGGTAGAAATAATAAAAAAATATTGATCAATGCATAAGAAGAAAATGAAAATATGGTTAAAAAATAATAATTAAGGAGTTGAATAATTTTAATAAGGCTTTGAGATAAACTGTCAATGAAATTATTGCAAAGCAAAAAAAAAAAAAAGGTTAATAAATATTACACTACATAAAAGATATTGAATCTAATTAAGGAAAAGCAAATACTGAAAAATCAAAAGAAGGCACTTCAACAACTTATGAAAAAGACAAAATTCAATCTGATAAATAGGAAAGTACAAAAAAATAGACAAAAATAGTTAAATTTCAATATGGAGACAAAGAAAAATTTCATGATGCATATATATCAAGAGAAGTATTTATGATGTTAGAAAAACTAATACAAATTTACCGCCAAAATTAAGGACAATAAAAGTTGTACAAATGCTTACCATCAAGCAGAAAATTTAATAATGATACAATATTATTCTGAATTAGATAAAGCAAATACAGGAGACAAAATATCAAAAAAATTAATAAAAAAAAACTTACTGAAATGCTCTACCATTACATCATAACAAAGTTAATATTTCAGTGCATAAAAAACCATGGAAATAATAAAATATCTGGGAAAATGACAGATGTAGGGAAACTAATTTTTTGAAATTAGTAAATAGATAATATTGCATAGAGAGAAAATACACTATAATTGATATAGCTGATTTAGAAAAAAAGATTCAAGACAGAATGAAGATATTATAGAACTGTTACATTAATTATTATTTTAAATAAAGCCAACAATATACATCATGAGAAGTATTTAAGATGTTAGAAAAACTAATATAAATTCTCAGCTAAAATTCTGGCCAAAAAAAATGGATAAATGCTTATTATCAAGAATGAAATTTAATAATGGTGTAATGCTACTTTGAATTACATGGAACAAATATTGAAAATCAAATATTAGAAAAATTAATAAAAAAAAACACTTACTGTAGCCACATTACCATTACATAATAACTAAGTTGATATTTTAGTGCATAAAAACAATAAGAGTTCTGGAAATGATGAAATATCTTAGAAAATAACAGATATGAAAAAATAATTTCAAGAAACCATGCTGAAGATCACCTAAATATCTATTGCCATTCATTCACAAAACCATCAAAACTGCATTTTTATAATCTGATTTTTTTAAAATTAAATACAGCAATGTTGAATACAATACTATGAACACAAAGAATAAATGCATAGTTAATAATGCAATGATAAAAAATTGAATACTAATAATCACTTTTGGTTATTAATAGGCAAAAATCTTGTTAAAAAAAAAATAGAAGATATGATAAAAAACATTATCAAATTTAACTAGTGGATGGATTTGTTACCACATAAATGAAAATAGTGGTTGTATATCTGTTGTAGTTGTAATGGGTAAATCTTCCACATCTCTATCAAATTTTTTTTGTTTGAAAAGTGCATAAAATTTTAAAAATATTTTAAAACAAGCTTAAAAACAAAATTTGCATAAATGTATCATATGAATATTTCACAGTAATTTTTATGTTAAAATATTCAACAAGATTTTTTTATAGTTGTATATATGTGTGTGGGTCATCTCATTATTTTTTCTTTCATTCTCTGCCAAATTTTTACTTTTTTCTTGTCTTATTAGTCATATTTTTATACTAAATAATACAATGAGATTGTGTATTTGGGCAACCAGAATTTTATTTTTTAATTACACAAATAATTCTCATTTCGATCTTTTTTTGTTTGCAATATTGTTTGCCTTTCTATTTTTTTTTTTTTTTTTTTACTGAAGATAGAATGATAATACTTATTAACGAATAGCTTTTAATGGTGTTGATGGCATATATATACATGTTATTTGAAAATAGTTTTTGAATGAATTTGTTCTTAAGCATGAATATAATTGACTTCATTATTCATTTCCCTCAATATTTTATACCTTTAATACATGGCTAAAATTTATTTTTATAAAAGCTTTTGGGATTTTAATATTTAGAAAAATACTTTTATACAAACTCTAGAACATCCAAATTTTAGATATTAATACTTGCTTAAATTTTCGGAATGAATGTCAATTGTGTTACATAAGAGTAAAAAGCAGATAAAATAGCCACTGCCCCCACCACAAAGTAAAAAGTCTCCAACAACATATTGTAGAGACACAGTAAAGAATAAGGCAGTATTTACCAAGCTTTCCAATTGCCAAGTGGTGAGAATTTGAGAAAAAATGTTTTTATTTTACCATCTAACTAAAAATACCTAGATATTCATTTATTAACAATATTAGGTGGTTAGGCAAATTGGCTATAATATCTTAAATGTAAAACTACTGATATCTACTTCTTTTCATATTTAATCCAACTGGTTCTTTGTTGTTCCTTCTGCAACAGCCAAAGTTTGATTATGAAAAAACAGAAGTATATAGTTTAAATATCAGTATTCTTAAAAGAATTTTACATACTTTTCTAAATAAATTATAAATTGTTTTTTTTTTTTAAGAAATATTATTGTGCTTGATAAGCAGTATATATTATTTCAGAAAAACAATTTGGTTTCTAACGAGACATTTAAAAACAGTCTTGAAAAATTAATATACTATAATCAATAAATATTGCATGAAAGTAAAATTGGAAAGATTTTATTACGTCAAAATTTTCCACTTTATTTTATAGATTTTGAATATCTTTTTTTTAAAAAATTTATTAGTATTAAAAATTTTCATAATTATTTTGTACCTTTATTAAATAATCTTGTAAGAGAACAAAATTAATTTATGTACCTATTTAGTATTGTGAATTCAATAGATCAGTGAGTACAATTTTAAGGCATCATCATAAAGAAAACAAAAACTCAATATTGACAATTTGATGATAAATTATCATAAAACATTTACTCACAGTAAAATCTCAGTCCATTTCGTTTCAAGAGACTGAAGAAAATAATTGATAGATTAAAGAAAATAATACTATTGCAAATCATTAAAAATTATAGTAATATCGACTGAATGATTTATTCACTAAAATACATGCAAAATACAATTTAAATGTTATAATTCAAAACATTCTACACCTATTGTTTATAAAATGTGTCTGCATGAATTTGTAATTTAATTTTAGCTAGTGATTCAATTGGGAATTTGTATATATAGTTTAATATATATATATATTGGATACTTACGCTTTAGACCTACATGAAATATCACATATATATTAATTCGGCAATTATTAAAAGATAAAAAAAATCTTTAACAAAATTTAAATTTTATTTTAATAATTAGTTTCCATAGAATCTGAACACATAAGAAATTAAAAACTTTTAGTATTTATTTTTCATATTGTAACTTCTAAGACAATTTAATTGATAATCATATTAACAATTTATTTTTGATGCCAAACAATCAAAACCACATTAATCAAAAGAAAAAAGATTTAACATTAAATGTCAATATTTTAAAGACTTTTTTTTATTTGAAACAATAAAACCTTATTTACACTTAAAAAAAGACTGTAATGCAAACAATATATAATACAAACTTTAACAGGTACTATTAATTAAATGTATTTTTTGTGCTGTGTGATATTTCATGGTAGGTTTCTAAAGTGTAAGTGCCATATATTGGAGTAGACATTTTATGAGATCAGAGAAAGAAGTTTTGCTCATGAAAAGTATAATTAATGTATAATGTACGGTTTATAATTAATTTCTCTAGATATTGTAAATCAAATAAAAGAATTAGTCATTATTTATAAAAAAAAAAAAAAAAGAGATCGTTAGGCTTTGATCACATTTTAATAATATTAATAAATACTTACATGTTTTATGTTATATGTATGTGTATATTTGCACATACATAAAATAGTCAAATGTAATTCAAAGATTTCTAAAAAAAAAATTGGTAAATTTTATGTTATTTTGGTTATCTACTTTTATTTATAAAAGAAACAAATTTCTATTTAGAATTTAAAAAATCAACCAATTAATCTTGGTTTAATTATTATCATTCTATTAATCATATCAATGAAAGATTACTATATATTTATTTATTTTAATTAAAATTTTCTAAGATAAAATTTGTCTATACAATATAGATGTAATTAATTTATTTGTTATTAAAGAAAAAAAACAGACAAATTAGAATAATCCACAATATAATTAACAGGTATAATAGAAATATTTTATGAAAGAATTTTAATTAATATTCCTTTGGAAACATGTATAGTATAGAGCTAAAAAATATATTTAGTCTGTGAATACTCAATTGTAGTAGCCAAAGAAATCCATTATTATCAAATCATCCTTATCCAAAATCCCCATTAAAATGGCATAGTAAATATGAATTATCATGTACTTTGCCTTCAAAAGAAAAAAAACATTATTCACCCTTTATGACATAATATTGCATATATGTATACTGAAGTCATGCATCATTATTAAATGTGACTGTTATATAAATATAACTGACAGAATTTCCCATTCAAACCAAAGGATCCAGTGTCAAAAAAGTATATAAATATTGACTGTTTAATTATATAATCATAGCTTTGAAAATACATGTGAGAACAAATCCATAAGGGTCATTAATTATTTCTTGATAATAAAATATTGTTAGATTGATTTTAAAAATCTTCAATATGTATTCATCAATTTTATAAACTTTATGAACTTATATAAATTCAGATGAACTTGATTTGGTATGTTATTTTATATATATACAGAAATGTGTTATATTTGTGTGATTTGGGTTTATTAAAAATTTGGGTACTTGAGTATTAGTCCTACAATATGGTATTACATGTGCTGTGCCCTTTCACATATCAATCCACTAATAATTTTGTAATCTTGTGATCTGACCAAAATAATGTGTACATGATCTTGTACATGATGTTTTTCACAAGATTTACAAAGTTATTGGCAGGTTGCCATGAATATGAAAAGGCAGAGCACATCTAATACCATATTGCAGGACTAAAGTTAACATGTTCACATACAAGTAAAACTATATAAAAAAAGTAAACATATGTATGATTTTGAGGAAGAAATGGATAATTAAAAACAAATTTTAAACCAAAAATTTGTTATCTTAAAAACTATATTTTCTCGGCCCCTGAAAATATATTAAATGAAGGACACCATTATACAACTCCCAATTGTTACTTTACATATGCACAAAACAATCACTAAATTTAAATTTTTTAAAATATTTACAAAAATACATAAAATATACATACATGCTACTTACCATGTAATAAATAACAGGAATTGATCACATTCAAACAGCCAAATTGAACTTTAATTTTACGACAGAAAATGGAAGCCTGAACTGAAAATCTTCCCCCCAAATATGGACACGTAATTGCAAAGTGTGTCATGATTTTCCACAAAAAATGCTAATAAACATATTTTTTTTAAAAAACAAAAAAAATTTCACAACAATAAAGAAATATAAATTATAAGATTTTTATTACAGCTTTTCATCCTGGCAGAAAAAATTCTTTGATATCATTGAATATACAAAAAAAAGTGTCATCATTTTTATGAAATTGCACTATATAAATTTGGCCAGGTATGAGTTGAGGTGTTGCCTTGATGTCCCTCACTGCTATTTATTTTGCCATTTTGTGGAACCCCATAGTCTTTTGATGGTTTATGTGTAGTTTACATAGAAATATTCATAGTCCACATTCCTCAATTCACACTTTTGTCAATAGCTGTTGTCAGAAAGAAATCTGGGAAATAATTGAAATAAATGTTGAAATACCATAAAGAAAAACATGTTTTGAAAAATGAAATAGATGTCAAAATACCATGAAGAAAAACATGTTTTGAAAATGAGAAACATGTTTTCAATATATATTGCAGGGTTTACTTTCTTTCAATTTGATGTCATCACAACATTACACATTTATTGCAGATGTGAAAAGGCTCCTTTTTCTTTTACATTTCAGGACTAACATTCAAGTACCAAAATTTGTATATGTTGTATTGTTATGGTATTACAGAGAGTGAGTTTTAGAAATGAAATCATATAAGTTTTTTATTGTTGTTTTCAATGAACTATTCCATTTTTGTTGTATAGACTGTCCTCATTATTTGTTCTAAAAAAAGTTAGACATATTATATCTTTGTTCTATTTTTTTAAAATATAAAATAAACTTTTTTCATAGCAAATTATATATTAGTATTAATATCATTAAAAACCAGTCAATACTTAGACAATCCCAATATCCATAACAATCAACAATTCAAACTGTTGTCAAGGCAACCTCCTTTTAACAAAAAATAAATTTAAATTACATAACATATAAAACGTAACATATGAAAATATAAGAAATACAATTGTTTTTTAAGGAAGATGAAGAATGATTCAAATTTGAATAATAAAGTAAATCTTATGAAAATATATGTGTACTTTATTTACAATTTATACACCTTTTATATAACTGCATCAGTGGATAAGCTTGCTTTGGATTCTAATAATATTGTTAATTAAAGTTAAAATAAAGTACACCTCAGAAAAATATATTGCCAAATTTTGTTATTGTATTTTTAGGTATAAAAGCATATAATTATCTTTTAAACCACTTTTTATTATTGTATTACTATTTTTAAAATGTTGTATTTTTTGTTATCAACAATGATAGAGCATAGATAATCCCAGTGGCATTAATACAATGAAAGAATTTAATCTCTTTTCTTCAACAATTGTTTTAGGCTAATTACATGTTCAAAAAAAGCATAAGGATGAGAATTATGAAAACATTTGAAAGATGTGGATGCTTATTAAACAAGATATAAATGGGTTCAAAATTTAATTTGAATCAATTAATAAGAAAAGTTTTGGTAGGAATTGTAACTTATAATAAGTAGAACAGAAATTTCAACAATGTCTGAGGATCATGCATATTTTGAAATGTGGCTATAGTTTTGCCAATTGGAAAGGTGTATCATAGATGCCTATTACAATATATTATTTTACGATAGAATGACAGCCTGTTAAGCTAATTGCGCAGACGCTGTGAGAATGTTATTAATAAATGAATACCTTTGAACAACCACATGATATAGTATTTGTATAAGAGTAAAAAGGAATCCAAAGGAATCCTCTTACTCTTACGACTCAAATGTTTATATATGAGCAAATCTAAAGTAGTTGTAACGAAGGCGTGACTACATAATAGTCACTTTAAATTACTATATGTAATGTCTGTATGAATGACGCTGATGAAATTTTCTAGAATTTACTAAATGCCACTCTAAACGAAACTAAATCATATACATGAATAAGCATTTATTTTATAACGTCTTGCGTGCGATTATAATTACGATAGAATGACAGCCTGTTAAGCTAATTGCGCAGACGCTGTGAGAATGTTATTAATAAATAAATACCTTTTACTCTTATACAAATACTATATCATGTGGTTGTTCGAAGGTATTCATTTATTAATAACTTTAGATTATTGAATATTAAATTTTAAGATGATACCCTAACCACCTGAACCTTTTAGTAAAGAGCTGATGCTATATCAAATTTTAGACATTGTTATCTTTATATTTATGTAAATGGCTCATTGAATAAATTGTATTACTTGTTAATGATAGAATCTAAAATATTGTTACATGCAATACATATTATAATAATGGATAAATGCCAATAGCATGATCTAAGATTTTGTGTATTCTAAGACACTGATTGATTTTTCTAAGTAATGAATCAGCCTTATGTATTATATACACTCATGTCTAGGTCATATCCTTAGCTAAAATTTTAAACATCTAAGATTAAATGAAAAAATAGATCACTGTGCAAAGGTTTGATTATATATCAAAATATTTTAGTAAATTGTCAACTATAGTTAATCTTAGTCTAAATTTACAACACATTTCAAGAATGTTCGCATATTTACCTTAGAATGTAAAATAATTGATTAAAAAGAACTGGACTATTGAATTTTAATTCATATTGTAGGAAAATATATTTTATTGACATATTGGTTTCATTTTATTATATTATAATGTCTGTAGAACCAAAGTTTAGAATCTCGGTGTAACTTGGAACTAAGTCAAATATCGAAATGTTAGGTGCTTAGAAGTTTATCTGCGGTATTTTCCTAGGGGAATAGTAATAGTAATATTGGTTGTAAATATAATGATGCCCTTTGGAGAGTATTTTAGTCATCTTATTCTTTGCATAAGCTGAACAATATACTATAGACTAAGGAGAGAAGTATGAACTATGTAATACATACAGACATATATAGTATAATACATTAAATTTATAGAATTTCTCTTAATATATATATATATGTGAAAGAAAGAATACTAGATGAAGTATGTGGGGGGAAATGATAAAACAGTCAACTAGTTTATTTATTTATATAATTCACTCTTAGATGAAAGTATAAAGAAAAACTGCTCAAGAGAGAGAGAGAGACTTTTATTTGTGTTTAGAGAAGAAAGTTAGAAAATTATTAAACATGAAAAGTTATTTTGTTAATGTTCAACTGTATTATGATAATGTTGAAAAATGTATTATAATAAATTAATAAAATAATATCTAGAATTATGTACTGTTTGCAATTATTAATTTGCAATAATATAAATTAGAAATGGGTCGAAAGTGTAAATTTAAATCATGCTACGATATTTGTAATCATTATTAGCATGAACGATTTCATTTGAAATTTGTAATGATATTATTTATAATTATTCAATGAAAATTAAAATTTTGTAATATTTAAAAATAAATTAATTTAAATTAAAAAATTGTACAAATGTAAGTAATTTTAGAATAGTAATTAGCTTATTTTGATGTTTTGTTAATGCTATAAACAGATTCACTCTTAAATGGATAATAGAACTTAATTGTGAATATAGAAAAATGTACTTAATGAAATTATAAAATTATAATTTAAAAAACTTGAGATTAAAGAAACAAAAAGTGTTATATTTGGTCTCAGCTGCATCATGAAATGAGAGAATGTTTTGAGTCTGAATTTAAATATTAAATATAGTGGATATCTCAGCAAAAAGCTATTGCCTGCTAAGTTCATATATATTGGTGATTATTTATTTTTTCAACATGTGTGTGATCAGGTGGGTCAGCAATATGAGATGGCACTGAGAGTAGTGGGTCGTGTGAAAGTCTGAGTTAGAATCCCGCATATATTACATATATAAATGCAGGTTTAAGCCTGTACAATGTATTATTATGTCTATATTTGAAACAACAATTTAATCAGTTGTTGTCATAAAATAAAAAAAACCATGTAAAGGTGAAGTTGCTCTATTAATAGCAACAAGTAAAATGTTCACTATATAACAATAAATGCTAAGGTGTGTCATTGAACCTAATTGTTACCAGTTATGTTTTAGTCTGTCAAAATGTACTTTCCTGATTTTCCAAATATTTGTGTGCAAACTTGTAAACATAATCTTTTTTTATGCCTTGGTTGGCCAACTATAAATTGCCTACCTACAAAACCTCATTTGAACTGATAAAAAATTAATAGTTAGAACTCAAACCATTAAGTTAAAAAAAGAGAAATAATCTGAAAGCAAAAAAAAAAATAAGAAAAAAATTATCAAAGAAATAAAATACATCCTAAGAAAGCAAGAACTGTAAACAATTAAAAAAGAAAATGCCAATAAAAAATCAAGAACTGTAAAAAAGTCAATTTGAAGAAACAGTTGACTATGCATGCATATCTCAACTTCAGGGTGACCTTTGAATATTCCATCATCAGATTTTCAATTGGAAGGATGGTTGAAGAGTTGAAGTGTGGAGTGGTTTGAAGTCTGTCCATTAAAGTATGAAGATTGGCTATCTTAACATATATCTGAGCACTTATTGCATATCTGTGTGAAGATGATAATCTGGATCAACTGATGATTGTTGGTTTAGCATGAAATACATGATTATTTATCTGTTTGACATATATGTGTTCAAGTGTATCAGTGTTATGAGATAGTGTGGAGAGTGGTGGGTCATGTGAAAGTCTGTGCTCATATACCCTATATATTATATATATTGATACAGGTATATAATAAGCCTGTATTTCAGTTATTATAACAATCTGATAAATTTTAAGTCGTACATAAACATATGTTTCTACAAACTCAAACAATAGAAGCTTAGGTGACTTTTTTTAAATAAAATTTTACAACTTTTTCACAATATTAATTCTAATTACATTTAAAGGTATAAATTCTGTTCTATTATGTATTTAATTATTCAATATATAATGTTGTTATTCTTTGAAATTATAAATAAACACTATGATTGTGTGTACTAAGAAAAGCTTATTTATTCTTTTAACATACTATGCTTAGCATGCTTTCAAACAGCTTATAATCATAATCATAGCAGAAACATTTGGAGCAAATATATATAATTTATAAAGGTTTTCAAGACACGAATTGTAAAATATAAATAGTTTGATTTACATAATTCATTTTTTTGAAAGGGGGAGTAAGATTCTTTCTTATTTATAACCTTCATATTATTAGCAATGTACCAAACCTTTTTGATTTTGTTTCACACCATTTTTTCAGAACATACAACACTGCCCACTAAGGGCTCAAAGGTGTGGCCTTGTTTAATTTGATGTCCTAAGAATATAAATTTAACCTCAGCATTGGTTTTAGCCCTATTATACTGATATCTGTTCAAGACTACCCTCTGTCAAAGATTAGCTCAGGATTCACCAAAGTAAATAGTGTTGCTATTTGTTTATTGCATGCAATATTATATGCAGCCAGGTGAGAAACTTCCCTTAGTGTTGTTTATTAAGCAATTGAAGGTAGGAGGGGTGTGAAAGCTTATATGTTTATGAACAAATTTAGCTTAGGTTTTGAATATATCAGATATATAAAAAGTTATATCCAGAGTTTTTCTTTTCTTAGTGTGGGCCTGTTTTTAATTTTGAAGTAGAATATTTTAACTATCTTAATAAGCACCCCATGTTTATAACTGATGTTGCATAAGTTCTTGATATACATGTCTACATTTGTTTTTAGGACACATTCAAATTTGCATAAGTTGTGATTTTGGTAAAGAAATGATTTAAAGCCTGCAAATGTATGTGCAATGGGCATTAATGATTCAAGACATTATTTCTTAGATCGGGACAGGTTTAGCAATCAGTTTTATAGTTTAACTGATTGCCATCTTACTGAACATATAAATCAAAAAACTTTGAAAGACATTTTTGATTAATACTTGGTTGTATGCATTCAGTGGGGGCAAAAACCTGAATTTAATGGGAGGAAGAGAGAGAAAAATTAGATTCATTTAGCCATAATTCATTTCATAAGATATTTACCTATATTTAAAATCACAATATATTTGTGATATAAGATAAACATTTTCTATATATTTTTTAAATTGACACTTCATTTAAAAAAAGTACAGAATATATTAGAAAATTTAGTAATACATCTATTTACTTTTATAATGAATATATCGATAAATTGGCAACAAATTTTTCAATTATTAAGCTTGGCAAAAGCTTACTTGTATTTTATTCTAAATCTATATCATTAAATTATCTATTTTTCTAAGGTTAACACTAGTATAGTTCTTTATTCTGTTTGTTTGAGACATACATTGGTAGTAGATCTATATAATAATCAGGTATTGCTTTTTATATTCAGTGAATATCAGTTGATTGCCATATATAATAAAACTACCATTATGGAAAATAATGGATAAATAATAAGATTTTTTGTTTGATAGGATGAAGTAATTATGGGATAGTTATGGCCTTATAACAATGATTATAGCTAACATACAGATGACATCATTATCACTAATAAATTCAAACCATCATCATTGCATTATCCTTTGGCTATTCTTTAGAGAGATGGTCTAATAGGTTAAATTCCACAAACTATGCTGCATCCACTGTAAAATTTTAATTATATGCTACTCAAAAAAAATATAAACAAACAAACAAAGATGTAAACAAACAAACAAAAAACTCATTAAAATTCACAAATTTTACAATATTTGGCATCGACAGCCATTTTTCTTTCTCTAGTCCGTAAGCACTCTGGTAGTGTAGCACCCCTGAAAAAAATTAATATTACATTTGCATTTGAAAATACCAATAATATAACAATCATTTAATATTTTGCATAATTACTATGTAAATACAACTAATTAAACCATTTGTAAAAAGAATTATTTTAATGAATGCTTAAAATTATATTCAAAGACACTGCTAATTATGGCAATGCCAAGAATGACATATTAAGTGAATTTCAGCAAGTTCTACTGAGATTCATTTGCATTCATCAACTTGTATAACTAACACCATTTGGAGCTGTCCAATGCTGCAGTGTCAATAGTTATTTGAATGTAGTATTTTTTATATATTGTTTTTTCTTCAGAGCATTTATTGTTTTCATTTAGAAGGAGCACTAAAATATTCTGTTTTTATTTTGTAATTAACATTTATAAATTAGCATGTAAATATTTATTACACAAAAATATAACAAAATAATAAAAGAAATACTATTTTAAATATTTATCATTATGAATGTTAGTGTTGAATATATAAAAAAAATTACACTTTCCTAATTGTCATTATATGATTTCAACAGTAATTAATAAAACAAAAAATGCATTAGATCCTTTAACAATGATTGACTGTATAAAAAAGTAAAATGCGTGTGTGGTTGTGAAGTTAGAAATACTATGGTTTGTTTTCCTTGTTTAATTTTTGGTTTCAATAGTTGTAATAAAGCACACCTGCTTAGAAATTTCACAGGCCACCACTGTATGTAGATTACTAAACTTTTATCATTTCATGTTAAAAGTGCATACATTTTATTATTCCTTTATTATTTTTTCCAAGTTTGATGTGAACTATTTTGCATAATTAGTCATTTATTAAATGCAATACTAAAAAAGTTTCGCAAAATTCTAGAACATATTTATAGTTGATACTGATTTAAAAACATAAAAATAATTAGAGAGATCATAATTTCTTGATAACAAAACTATTATAATGTTTTTATAAAAGAAAAAAGTTATCAAAAAAAAAAGAGAATATCACCATAGAAATAGCAATAAATGTCTAATTTCCACTATATATTTTAAAAATAAAAATATGCTAATTAGTTTCTCTTATTCTTATTGCATTGCTTTAGGGAATGTATGAGTAAATGCAAACTCAGTGCAATGTATGTAAATATGTCTCTTAAATTTATTAATAAATATATTACTATTACTTTTAAAATTTTATTTATACTATAATCTTGATTTATTTGTGCATATAGTTCATATAAAAATGTCTGTATTATATATGTGCATGTTAAAAAATGCCATACAGTTGCAGTTCAATAAATAATATGTGTTTTATTCTAATCAATGTTTATCAACAAAATGTAAACTATTAAGTACTATAGATATTTGAATGTGAGGGGGGGGCTTAAAACAAATATAGCATACTTTATGTTTCCAATGTATACATATATATTAAAAAAGGTTTGGATAGGAAACCATTTGGAGACATGTAATCTAGTAAACTGCATTTACAACAGAGGCACATATAAAAATTATTATATTAGAAACATGTTATACAATAGTATTATTATTAGAAGTTGAAGAAAAAGAAGTGAATAATAAATGATTTCTATATCAAAAGCTAATAAAATAGAACATAAAATGCTATACCAGATAAATACAGAATGATTGTATAATCAAGTATGAAATAGTAACCAATAGTATAAGAATGTGAACAATCATCGGAGAAGAAATTTTGCAAAAATATTGGTATGAGTCCTAGCACAAGAGAGAGCAACTATCATAAAATGTTTCCAGCTGTATAACAAGGATTCTGGATCAATTATTAAAAGCTCTACAAAAAATTGAAAAGTCATTTAAGCAAATCAAAGAGTTATATAAGAAACACAGAAGAAAATTGATTAAAATTGTAGAAATACTATACAAAAAGTTGTACAAAAAACACAGCAAAGTGATAAAACTAAAGAACTGTAGAACAAAATATTTATAATCCAAATGAGATTGAATGAAACTGAGAAGAAAACGCCATGTATGATAATCAAAGATATACGTTATGAATTATCAGTGACATGCTAAAGACTTTTAAGAAAAAATTAGTTTCATAAATTCAGAAATATTTGCAGTATGAGTCTAGAGAAAGTCATCAAATTAGTAGACTATAACAAATTAAAAACTCAGGAAGTTGTTCAAACATCTTAAAAATAAATGAGACTTAAATCCGAGGAAAAGATTAGAAGAAGAAAAAATTGAGCCTTTATTCTTAGACAGTGATGATCATCAATGTTGAAATCATTCAAAAGAATGTGAGAGGAACCAAAGAATAATTGGTTAATTCATTAACTAAGATAAAAAATGAATAGGCAAAGATGAAGAGAAAAAAATAAACACTGGTTCAAAGTATGAACTGACTAATAAAATATGACAAGAAAATGAAAAAGAAACAGTGCCAAATGAATCCCACAATTTCATTGCCTCAGAAATGATGCAAAAATATGAATACAGAATGTATAGTAGTATCAATAAGTTTTTAAAGATATAAGTTTTTAATGATTATACAAATGAGGTACCTATGGAGCAACTAAATAATCTGGAAGATATTTAAAGCATCCAAGACAAAAGAAAAAGAGAGAAATAAAAAGTAGCAGGTGCATACAACCATCTCCATTTTTAATTAAAACCACTTCTTAAAAAGAATACATTTCTGGATGAAAAAATACTGATACAGACTACTTAATATACCAGGTTACTTAAAAAGATTCTAAATAAGAAGTAGTGAAAGCTATGTACAGGTTTTTAGTCAACAAGTTGCTGAATTGATGACACTCAATAATCTTATATGAAACCCAGATAATAAGGATAATTTGCCATTACATGACATCTAAATTAAGCAAGTGATTTTGGGGAGTGATAAGATCATTGAACAGACATCTGGATTTCTCAATAACATTGATATAACTTCAAAACTAGAAAAGTATACAAAAGGAGGAAATATTCAGTTTAAAAAGTAAACCCACTGACAAATTTAGACATGAAGCTCATGACTTGAGGATGCCAAATATTGTAGATTTAAATCTTATTGGAAAAACAGAATTAAAAAATATAATTTAGGAAATTCAGTAATTGTATGAAGATTACAAAATAGTCCAAGCATAACAGATGAACCAAAAAATTATCATATTTAAATAAAAATACTTGAATAGAAAAAAGCAGAAATGAAAAAATATAATCATAACCATGAAGAAATTACCAATCATGCCAGAAATGATAGAAAAGGTTCTAGACTGTTTCAAATGAGAAAATTGTCATCATTAAAGAAATATTTTGACTAATATAAGTATTAACCCTTACATGAATAAGAAAGACATTCACTCTAGATGACCTTATATCCGTGTGAAGATGAATGATTTTTTATAAGCAGACTAAAAAAATGACATTGAATACAAATAAAATGTATTTAAATACATTTACTAAAAAGAATGAATTATTATCAGATTTTTAGAAGGCAAAAATGACCAGAAAAGTGTTGCATCTTAAATCTAAATAATTAAAAGTAAAGACAACTTAAAATTTTCGCATAAAGACAACTTAAAGTGTTAATCATCTACAAGTATTTAGAGAAGATCCTAATGACAGTTAATAACTGAGTTGAAAGGACACCTAGAAGAAAAGTTCTGACTGCCAAAATATTAAATGCTAATAAAAGTACATTGTGGGAGAATAGTTTCAATGCAAATAATTTTTTTAAGAGAATGGAGCATATAGTAGTGTCAAGAAAAACTGCAATAATGATTTTAGAAACTACCAGCATCTGAAAAAAAGGAAATCTTGATATATGTCATTGTATCAATTATATTTCTATGAAATATAAAAAGGCTAGGTGACAATGCAATCTTATTCAGGGACAAAAAAACAGTAATAATAAGCCATATAATCTATATTTTTAAAAACCCTTGTGTAGGTGAACTACAATAAAAAGATGAAATGGGAAAGTTAAAATGATTGATGTTTATGAATGTTTTTGGAATCATAAGAGAGTTTAAAATTGTGGTGTGCACTTTTCAGCATTTTGATTATTATTATTATTATAGGAGTTTTGTATTCACATAAGCATAAAATATTTTTGGAGTTTTTGAAGCATTTCTGAAAGATTATGCATTGTTAGATTATGCCAGATGACATTTCCTGGACCATTATTAGTCTGCTGAGCACAACATTTTAATAAAATGACAAAATTGTCTAATTATGAACTTACTAGTTGTAGATGCCTTGGTTTGCATCAATAGGTTTGACAGACTTATTCGTTGTACCTTGCTTATACTATAGAAAAATTTTCAAATTTATGGTAAGATGCAAATTGACATAGCTGAGTCAAAGGTTTGATAATGGTTTTGACGACTGGAACATTTTGTCTTTTAGGCTAAGAAGTGAATTTCTTCAAGCTACAAAAAATTGTTCTCATAAATATGGTGCAAAAATAAATTAACAATAACTAATAATTTCTAAAACCATAAATGATTAAATAAGCAATAAATAATATACAGATGGATATAATATTTACAAAAATTAAACTAATTTCTAAAACCAGAAAAAATCAAGGAAGTGATTAGTAACAGTTGTATGAGTGCAGTATTTACAGAATGAAGCAAAATGTTGTAAATTAGAAAATTCATATCAAATAACATAATAAAGTATATAAATAAATCAATTATTTTATATAGCACGATGTTTATAAACTGTAATATTTAAACAGCATTAAGCTGTTGCACATGCGCTTTGCAGATTTTAACTATAAATGAATGAATACTAACACTTCAAACACATAATAAAGTCTTTGGAAAAAATAGTGGCCATACTATCTTTCCGAACCCAAACACTTTTGTATGGGCAAATCTTAAGTGTTTGAAAGTGAAAGTGTGAAGATATTAAATAATCACTTTTAAATTACTTTTACATACTAATTGCAGTGGTCCAACCTCTCCATAAAAGCTGACCACAGAGCCTCTGAATCTGTAAGGTGAATGATTTGGTAACTGTCATTATTGGCAGGTAGTAATTTATGCTCGCCATAATCTTCATATTAATAAGAGCAATCTTCCCTTGTAGGGACAGGTATGTCCTTGACAGTGACTGAACCACCTTAGTAGCATTGCTTATGATGGATTTTTGTAGGCAGACAGACATAGCAGTCTGTGACTTGAAGATAGGAAACCCCAGACAACACTGAGGTTCCGCTAAAAAATTGGATAGTATTTTCCTACCAGTGTTGATGCACCAGGATGATGACTTGTGAGGATTGATGGATAATTTATAATCTTTAGTATAATTGATAATTATGGAATGAAGTGTCTTCAGATATTTACGGGATGGAAGAATCACAAGTATGTCATCCATGTATGCAAAAACCTTGATGTTTTTCTTAAGCCGGGGCACATATATACCTGGAAGCTGATCTAGCTCTTTAATCAGAGGGTCGATGTACTTTATGAACAATAGACCACTCAATGGTGAACCTTGTGGTATGGATCTTGAAGGGCCAAATCCATCTGAGTAATGTCCATTTATGGAAATATGAATATGCCTATTATTCAGGAGATTGTCCAATATCTGAATTATCTGTTTTGATAAGTCCAACTGAGATAGCAATTCAAGAATAATGTTGACATCTACTGTATCAAAAGCATTGGACACATCCAGCTGGACTGCCACAGGCCGGGATTTTCTGTTAGATCTAATGTGATCAAGCAGAATTTTCACTTCACCAATTGCAGTCAGCGCCAATGATCCCTTCCTTGCATATTGAGAGGCCGATATATCCTGTAGAATGGCATTCTGAATTTTTTCTTTTATTATACCCTCCGTGACTTTGAATAAAATTGGTGTCATCGATATTGGCCTGATACTGCTAAGAGAGGTAGGATCCCGGTTCTTTTTAATGAATGGAACCATGGCGATTGGATATAGGTTAGGAATTACTCTCCTTTCAATGGTGAGGTAGGTTAACATGTTTAATATAATCCTCGCAGTAAAAAAAATTAAGTGAGTGAACACAAACTTTGGGATAGCATGAATCCCAGGATGAACACTGTCAGGGAGACCCTGCAACCTACTGGTGATGTCTTGGAGTGTAATACCATGATCTGCCTCTTCGGTTGTTCCCACCCACTCCAAGGCAGGGTTTGTGCGGTGACCTAAAAGAAGGTTTTGAAAGTGGTTCTCTATGTGTAAAATCATATTCGCACCAGTAAGGCTGCCACCATTGATGAGCAATGAAGTAGGAACCTCCTGTTTCTTTCTGGCCCCCAGAGCCCACCTGAGATAGCCCCGGGTCCAGCAATGTTGAGCTGGCAGGTAATTCTTTGCATTTTTTGTAGCTATTATCTCTGCTACTGCTGATTGTTTTGATCCGTATGAAGCTTTTAGCTCAAGTAAGTATTCAATGTTGTGATCCTGACCATTGAAGTTTTTAATTTTCCAATTCAGGCTCTCCAATTCATGCATCAGTGTGGTTGTTCCCTTAAACTTGAAGGTGTATTGAGTAATCAGTGACTGAATAATGCCTATAAATGTAGTCCAGGCCTCGACCGGGTGTAGGTATATGAGTTTCACCTTGTGAAAAAGAATATAGGCCTCTGAGAAAAATGCCTCAGTGGCATTGGTTTTAGTGAACATTCTGAGACTCCGGTTGACTTTAATTTGTTGAAAGTTGTTCAGCTCTATGGATGCCATAATCACAAAATGATCCGAAAAGGCTGTCGGTTGCAGTCTAGCCTCTATCCCATAGTGCAATTTGGCCAAGTAGAACATTAGATCAATGAGTGTGCGACTGTTTTTTTTATAGAATGAAAATGCATCAGGTGGAAAGAATCCCCTCCCGTTGAGAAATACTTTGTTGAGTAAGGGTAAATATTTCTTTGTGAAGGATTCATAGGAGATGTTAAAGTCACCGAGCAGAATGGTAGGTGCATTATTATTATTAGTAATTAGGTTAATTGTGTGGACTATTTTCAGCAGTGTTGCAAGAACATTGGCGCTGTATACATAAATCACATTGAAAGTATTCAAGGAGAAGGTAAACTCCAAGGCAATTAGGTTCTCATCTAGATAAATTTTTCTGAAGGAGGTTGGAGCCAGAAGATTATTTATTATTACCCCAACTCCTCCCGTAGCTGCATGACCTGTAGATAAATGGGTGAATCCTATTTTACTAAGTTCTGATTTTATGAAGTAATTTGAGTATAGGTGATATTTTGTTTCACCTATGAACAACATATGTGGTGAGTTTTGCCTAAAGAAATGCCTGATGGCATTAATACGACCTAGGGGATTAATACCTCGGACATTGACAGCAGAGATTAAACATTTATTGTTATCCATTGCAAGGTGGCCCACTAGATTCCATCACAGGCGGTTTCAATGAAGCATCAGCAGACTCTTTTATTTATTAATTTCCTTGCAGATGTTTGGAGGGATGTTTAAATCTGAAGTGGGGAGGTCCACAGGCAAACCATTGGTAGGATAACCAGTTAACAAATCAGATGGAAGATTAATCTTGCATTTCTTTTCTGTGGCTCCTTTATGCTTATTGTTCGTTGCATTTGATATTGTGGGTTTAGAATTTTGCCTCACTGGGAATGCCATCTCTTCTTCTCCTGAGCTAGGACTAGATACAACCCATGGTTTTCTTTTATGACTGGTGCTAGGAGTGATGAATCTCTCCATCTCATCTGCAGACCAGGAAGCAGCAAAATCTACTGGTGTTTGGCAAGGATTGATATTTTCATTAGCCACAGCTATCAGTGTATCACTAGGACTTGGTGAGATGTTATATTTACCTTGGATGGAGTTAGGTTTAGGTATTTCCATCTTTTTTTTGTTTGGTTTGATCATCGTCTATATTGTTTTCACCAGCTCTATTACTAGATGCTGTAACTGAGCTAAAGCCTAGGCCTTCATGCAAACTCCTAGGTCCAGAATTGTGTGAATCTTTTGGTTTTGATTCCAATGGCCTTTGATTACTGTTTTGGTGACTATAGTTATGCGATGTGTTATGTTTGTAATCCTGATTACTGTTAATTAAGGAGGGCTGATTCCTTTCATGTATTAGGATACTTTTTTTATTTGTATGCTTTAAGTTGAGTTCATCCTGCTGTTCTACATTGTAGTGTTGTGCACTCGGTTGTTGTGAAGCATGATGTACCTCCGGAACTGAATGTGAAGTTTGTTGTTGCCTACATCTGTGAGTGCGACCTCTTTTTTGACCACAAGATGTACATATACGATTCAAACACTCCTTAATCAGGTGAGTTCTTTGTCCGCAGTAGAAGCACTGTGGCCTAACACCTGAAAAAGATAATATCATGGGACAGCCTCTAGCCGACAACACTGTTGGAATATCTGTTGGCACTATTCCCTTTTTAGGAGCAGTCTAAATGTTGCTTTGTTCGAGAGAATGTTGTTAAATGTTTTATCAATTGGAAGGTAGGTGAAACTTGTCACCTTGCCAAAGGGTTACAATATATCTTGTAAATAAGATTCATCTATTCCTGTAATGCAATCTTTTATTGACCCATTTAGAGTGGATGATCTATTTATATCTACAGTTACTAGGATCTTATCATCCAATACTTTAAATTTGCTTTTAAAGTTATTCCTGCCAGCCCAGGTCTTGAATTCGACTGCTATATAGCGGTCATTCGGATGGGTAGAAATCCTATGAATTTCATTTGCAATATTTGCTCTTCTAATTAACTCAAATAAGCCATTCATTGGAAATTTAATTAGAGCACACTTTAGGTCCATTACCACTAGTATAATGCTCTTATCATTGCTATAGTTAGCCAGCGATTTCAGAAGCATGTTTGGAATAGTCAGGTTAAAATTTGAGACAATAGTATCCATTTGCTCCACTGAAAGTTGATTTAGTGTAATATTGCTTTCAATTGGATCCACTTGAACCAGATCATCTTCATAGTGTGATTGCTGTTTTATCAACTCAAGAATATCCATTCCCACAGTTTTTTGATTTGTATTGCTGCTTTGATGATCAGTATTGTGACCTGCAGGAAGAAAGGGTTCGCCATTGCTAGAGTGGTTAACCAACCCAGATTGTGTCATTCCAGCCCGAGCTGCACTAGCATATGACATAGGAAGTGTGACTTCAGTTTCACAGTAAACAGAATGGTATGGGTCTCCATTCAATACAGACAATCAATTTCCAAAAAGGGCATTCACTTTTAGTAAACCTGGGGAAAAAATACCCTCTATCAAATATTATAGAGACTGTAATACCTACTGACAGACCTCCCCCCAGTAAACACACATGGCTTGACACCATTATTAAACAACAATCTCTATACATCGGGCACTCAATAACAGAGTTTAATAATAAAATCAACATCTGGCAGGCACATTGCCTGCTGAATCCTGTTAATACAGTTATTTATGCTCACCTAGGGTGCAGCAATCATAAAATCACCTCAATATTTAAATATCTGCTATTGGAGCCCAAACTTTTGGATTATCTGATCAAGGTGAATATGGATTCCATGCCAACTAATACATTCTTATACTACAAGCAGTTTCTAAATAAAATAGACTCTATTTGTCATGCCTGTTCTAGAGGAGAGGAGTCCTTTAATCATCTGTTAAATATATGTCCAGGCTATAACAGTATTCGAAGAATTATCTCTCAACACTGCATTATAGCAGTGGATAAAATCCTGGACATCAGGGGTTGTCTCTTCTCTGGATACTTTACAGTAATCAGGTTATCAATCTTCCTGACATATGCTTTTTGGTACACAAGGTGCAGGACAAAATTCACATAACCAACACTGGATCCCAATGCTATATTTTGCGATAAGCTCAAAGCTCTTCAAGACAAGGATAAGATACTATCCTCTAGATTTTTGTTTAATAATACATGGAGCCTACTAGTATGGCCCACAGACTCTACATGAATTTTGTACCTGATATATCCACATTGTAGTGTATCGTAGAAGAAGTAGTCTGTGTTGCAACATGTCGAATTCTACTAGAGGGGCATTGATTTCACACTACATGTATCCGAGCTGATAAGTTAGCATTATTGGGTCATTCTCTGCACTGGCAGGGGTGGGCAATACCAACTAAATAGTACATATTTGCTCATATTATAACCTGCTAGTGCAGAGAATGGCTCTTGCTTACTTTTTCCAGACCAACACCAGCAATGGATGAGTCAACATTAACAAAGTGTTTTTATTACGCATCTGTACAATTTTATAATGTCAATAAATATATTTTTAAAATTAAATTACTTTTACATGCTTGAATGAATGTCGCTGGTGAAATTTACTAGAATTTTTGATACGTCATTCTTATTTGAAATTAAATGTAAGTAAATAAATCAATTATTTTATATAGCACGCGATGTTTATAAACTGTAATATTTATCATGTGTTTGAAGTGTTAGTATTCATTCATTTATAGTTAAAATCTGCAAAGCGCATGTGCAACAGCTTAATGCTGTTTAAATATTATAATAAAGTACAATGTTCTATTGAAATGATACAAACTGATTAACAATTTTACAATCATTTTGATTTTTTATTTTAATTGAAGGAGGGGATGGGGATTATAGATACCATAGACATTGTCATATCACACACATAGTGTAATTTAATAAAATTATGACTTTTTTGTAATAAATAAATTTTCTTAAGATAAAAATTTATAAAATGTGAATGAAATAAAGGTTTTTAATAAAGTACAATAGAGAGTTGTTTATTTATTTAATTTAGTTTTATGGAAAAAAAATATAAAGATAGTTGAGAGCTATTTATTTATTAGGTGAAGAACCGGGAAGCGAACCCGGGCCACTACTTGGAAGGCAGCTATGCTAATCGCTAGGCCACCAACGCTTTTTCAACTTAAAAGCATTTGGGTTCGAAAAGATAGATGGCCATTCTATGTTTTCCAAAGACTTTATCATGTGTTTGAAGTGTTTGTATTTATTCATTTTATAGTTAAAATCCAAAACGCATGGCAACAGTTTAATGCTGTTTAAATATTACAATGAGTTTTTTTTGCTAAATTGAATAATTTATTATAACTAAAATAATAAAATAACATCTAAAATTATGTATTTTCATAATTATATATTTTTAAAAGTATAATTTAGAAAATGGTCTAAAATATTATAAATGTAAAACATTCTGTGATGTTTGTAATCAATATTAATATCGACAATTTCGTGTAAACTTTGTAATATTTAAAAATAGTTTTTTTAAAGTAAAAATTTTAATAATTTTAGGATGTAATAATAAAGTAATTAACTTGAAGTTTTGTTAATCTTATAAACAGTCTTAGACAATAAGTCAAAAATAGCCAATAGTACTTAATTACAAATACACAAAAATATAATTAGCTTATTAATGAATGTGTATTTAAAAAACAATGTGGGAATTAGTCTCAGCTATATCACAAGATGAGAGAGTTTTAAAATCTGAAATTCAAATATTAATATGCTCTCCTATCAAAAAGCTGTTGCCTACTTTATCTGTGTTGTCTGAATTCAAAAATAAATTTAGTGGCAAGCAAAGATTCAGTCATAAGCTTAATCAATAGTTCCATGGAATAAGGAAATCTGGTAATCCACATAAAAGTTTAAATTGGTCTATTAATATATGCATTGAAAATATTCACAGCATGATAGAAATCCTAAAATATGTAATTGAACCACCCAATTGCACAATTTATGATCAATACCATCACGATGTAGTCTGTCTGGTTTTTTAGAAATTTGTCTCCAGATTTTTGAACATATGCATTTTTTTATGCCATGGTTAACCAAATAGAAAATATGCCTACAAAGTCTTTACTTGAAATGGTAAAAATTTAATAGATAGAATTCTAACCATTAAAAAAAGAAATAATCTGAAACCAAGGGGAAAAAAAAGAAATTTAGCAAAAAAAAAAAAACTTCAAGAGACAGTCTATGGTGCAGACACATTGATATTTAAATTATTAATATTTGAAGTATTTTTTGATTAATACTTGGTTGTACTTAGCAGATTCAAAACCTGTACATTGAGGTGAGAGAAATTTACAAAGTCCGATCTGAACTAATTCAATTGATAATACACTTACAATATTTATATTCACCTCATTGGCTGAAATATTCCAGAAAGAATAAAATATAACAGAACAGAAAAAGCTCTCTTTTTTGTTTTTGAGACCAGATTGGAAGGAGACGACAGGAAACAGCAGAAAAAAAATCAGTGAGGATCTTATTATGATTTTTATAAGCCTAAAGGACCACACAGAATAAAGGAAAAGACTTGAAAATAATAAAATTATATACTATTATATATGTATATTGGACAATGGATTGTAAATAATATAGGAAATAATATTAGTCCAAAATTAATTGCTGAACCATATGGTAAAAATAGAATGTCTGTATCTTTATATGTAAATATTTCACTTAATGGTATTTTTATAAAACCATTATGTTGTCTTTTTTATATACTTTCTTCTGAATTGAATATGAAATATAATCAATTTTATAGACAACTTTATGTTTAAATAATACATTTATTTTCATCAAACTGATTTTTGTTCAAAATTGAACCTTGTCAAGATGTTATAATAATTCAAAATGTCACATGATTTACATATTATCCTAGCACACCATCTACTGGTCAATCTTAACTTTAAAATCTTTTTATATTTTTCAATTTTTATTTAATGTCCATTTTCCTCTCAACTTTACTGCTCCTTGTACTAAATTCATACATTTCTCTTTATTTTCTTGTATATACATTGGCTCTTATATAACCTTTACAATATTTGATAACTTCAATACTTTCTTCACATATCATAATATGCCCTGTTTCCAAAAAATGACAAAATGGTCCTGACTTAATATCTTTCCTATTTATTGTTCTGTCATGCTCTTTATCTCTATCTTACTTTTTTCTGACTGACCTATATATATCAACATACGTCTTTTTCATATAATTTTATAAACTATTTCTATCTTATCACTCTTATCATTTCTTATTTTAGCATTACTTACTAATTTTTTTAATGATTTATTATTTTTCCATCCAAACCTATATTATCATTCATTTTTTCTTTTTTATCATTTAGAATTTTATATAGTTCCTTGGAATATGGAATAGAAATCCATTTCTTATTTTGTCTTTCATTTTTATTTCTAACTTTCTTATATTCTCTTTTATTTCCTAATATATTTCTTACAACCCCAATTTTTGTTCCATAACCTTCTTTTCATTTAATGTAAGCCTATCATTTTTTTATTCCTCTTAGTACCCCCATTTTTTGACACCAAGATTGATAAGATTTTGGATGTATCATTCCTCTTACATTTTTATTCTTTATACAGTGCTTTATCTTAATCTTTACATTTTCATCCTTTTTTATTAATAAATCTAAATATTTTATTCTTTCTTCATTATTTTCTATAGTAAATTTAATGTTAAACATATTTTTATTTAGTTCATTAAATGCTTTTATTATACTCTATTTCTCACAATTATAATATTTTCTACATATACATCATCTTTTAGAATTTCTCCATTTTCAATATACTTATCAATTATTTCTGCTCAATGCAATCTACCATACTTGATGCCATAATTCCACTTATCTATCAGCCCATTATCCATCCTTTTTCTATATTCCAAAATTCATTATTATATTTTAGATAAATGTTTCGTTAATTATGATTAAAACCTCTTCTATGATTTTTATTCATTCTTTTAAAATTATCTTCTTATTTTTGATTTTTCTTACTACAATGTTAATACTTTCTTTCCTAGATACTGAAGTGGAATCTAAGATTCAGATTGCATTTCACAGCCCACCTCAAATCTTCTGCTACCAAGCTAAATTCAAACCCTATTTTTGCGTATATATTCCGTTCACTAACACATTTTTTTGTTCTTTTTTTTTTTGATTATTATTAACTAACATACTTATTAACGAAGATATATGCATAAATGTCTGAATTTAAATACACACACAAAAAAATAAAGGTAATAAATATAGTATTTAAAGAGGGAATATGTATACGCAATAGGTATCGGGGGATTAATTATAATGGACTTATAATATCAAAATATATTATATGTTCTGTATTTTTTTATTTTATAAAAGTTATAGTAATTATTTATTGATTGCAGCTCATATACAGAGATATTGTAGAGACAAACATAATGAGCAAATAATTACTACAAAAAGTTTGTTATATGTCATTCTATAAAATTTTGTTTTTAAATTATTTTTGCTATTAAACTCTACTTTTATTTTAAATCCAATATGGAAGATGCGATTGTAATTAGTCAAAATTAATTAAAGGTGAGAAACGTAATCTTGTATAATCTTCTAAAATAAATTTAATTAAAAGTTTCTCTAAAATCAAAATTAAAAACTAAACTTAATTGATTTACTTTTGTCACAAACATTTTTTTTATCAAATTAATTTCAGTTTGAATACTTATCTAACAATGGCATCTTCCATCACAATGGGTAAAAGCTTGTATAGAAATTCTTTTGGAAATTAGATTAAAGAAAATGATTAGCAATGACCAATCAAGAAAGGATTCCACAAATACCAAGGCATGGGATAATTATGAATTTGACAGAGGAACTAAGACAGTCAAGGAGAGCAGTTGCCAAAACAATTTGCATTCGTTAATTTCAATGTGTCGTGAGTAAATCCACTTCACCTTTTTCGCCATTCGAGATGGCCTTCCCTGAAATCTGTGCCCATGGATCCCGATACTCATAGACTATAATTATATGCCTGTTTGTTAAATACTGAACTTACTACCTGCCTCAATAATTATGCTCGTCAAACTAGATCTAGTTCTCCGAGGGAAATCTGAAAAACATCAAAAGAACAGCCAAGTTTGTACAGAGGTAATCATTTCAAATGCTGCTAGACTCTTAAAGTTACCGTGAATAATTTTAAATTTCACCTATCTGTTTCGTTAAACATTTTGTAAAGCCTTTTTTATTTGTAAAATTTAATATTAAGTATGAATTAATTTGTAAAATTCTTACCTTTTAGTCAATTGTACCTTGTTCTCTCTATATAACTTAGCTGTAATCTCTCCTACATTAAACCTCTCCTGAATAATTATTAGTTCTTAATTTCATGTCCATGTGGCAATATTTTATTTTCATTATTATATTTTATATTTTCATATACTAAATTATATGTCGATAATTTCCCCCAGAATCGCAAATGCTTACGCTATCTTTTTTAATAAAAGAAAACCTTCCTTACTTTTCAGAGGGTATTAAATCTAGTATTTTTTTAAAAAAAATTTGTTATTCTTATTATAGCGGGTGCCTGCAAGTCTGGGGAAATAAAATCAGAATCTGATAATTACTGTACAATGTTATTATCGAAAACTAAGCAAAAATCTGTTTTCTTAGAAATGTGTTTTTTTTATTAATTAAATAATAGCGCTAACTTCTAAAAACTTTAAATATATTTATATGAATTAAATTAATATTACTTTCTTGAAATCACTAACCGCCACCGACTTTATATATATTTAATAATATGAAAATTATCTATTTATTAAAGCATTCAAAACCAAAGATTTATATTAGTCATACGTTGTGGGAAGTTTATGTGTAATTTAAAGTAATATAAAGGGGGGGATATTCTAGTTCTATAAGCTATTATATTAGCATTAAATGTAATTCTTCCATATCCACGTAGTAACTCAAATCATACCGGTACGCTGGGTTTTTATCAATAAAGATAGGCGATAATTCTTTATTTCTTAGTTTTAAGTATATATATATTTATATTAATTCAAGCGTTACGTGTATACCGGCCTTTAGTTTTATATATATTTGTGCTTCATTCATTTTTACTTCCAATACCAAGGACAAGGTTTGGCAAACCCCTTTGGACTTCTTCAGCACTAGATATTATTGCATAGGGTTCGCTCTGGCAAAAGTCCAGCCTATGGCAGTTCAATAAAGTGCATTCTTCGTTGTTTATGACCCAACCCTGCCAACATTTGCAGAGAGTCGCCTTCTTTAACTGTGAATTGAAGCATCTTCTTGGATCTCAGAATAGATCTCTCCATTGCCATCATACACATACCGCTCTCCCATATTTCATTCTCGTTAAAGCCTATCAATGCTCCTAAACCGTACTGTTATGATTATGCTAAATGGATTGCCATTTTTTATATTTCATTCACACTTTCAGATACGATATTGCTGCCATAATTATTATTTCCTAAATTAGCTTCCCACATACATTCTTATTTCGCAAATGCGAATGCTATTTTATTACTTAAACATAATTACTGTTTGCCATCAAACTCAATAAACTTATGTATTGGTTCAAGTGCTGTTGTTTTATTAATGGTGGATTCAAAGAACCTTAAGTAACTGTAGTCTAGCGCTATTATTAAAAATCTTAGGTATCCCATACAATCTGCAAATTATTGACATATAAATAGCCGCATTAGAACAAAGCCATAAATTATGTGTAATTGCTGATTAAATACGTTCATTTTATAGCATTGTAAGAGAGGTTAATGTCATCTAAGGGAGATAAATACCCATTTTATTTACATTTTAACACAAATAATGTTTGCAATCAATATATATATATATATATCTCAAGTTAACTTAATAAATCTTATACATATTACTAAATATCTAAGTCATTGTTTCATTTATTGAATAGAAATAATTTTGATGTTATATAAAAGGTTTCATTTACTAGATGATCGAAAATCGCTAACAATAATATTCTATACATGAATAAAGTTCAAATAAGAGTCTTTTTGTGTCACGACTTTGTGATGCTGGCGGGTAGAAATAAATTAGATCAGTATCATTGGAATTGTTGCTCATAAGTTGGTAGATCTGGAAAATAGGCAAATAGGGCAGAGTTCATGAGTGTTCCTGATTTATGTATCTTGCGCATGATTGGACTCTAGGTACTTTTGCCTAGATGCTAGATCTTGTTATATGAACAGACAAAACCGATCGGTACAGGGTTTTTTTCCCCAGGTATGGACGCCCACCCATGGGGCTATTAATTACTTTTACACCCTGCAGAACCCTGAATAATAGATTTCAGTACTTATATAATATTTTTTTTCTAAAAAAAATAAAAATACATGTAAATTTTTTTTCTTGGTTTGTACACCCAGTTCAGATGTTTGTTTTTTAAATATTATACACACTAGGTACAAGTCATTACTAATATGTATATAATTTTCCCAATAATGTCAATCATATATGTAAATTTTTTTTCCATAAACAATATTCAGTATATATGTGATATTTTGTTCTTCTTCCATAAATAATGTTTTAAATATATATGTACACTTTCTTGGGTTGGTGAAAGAAAAGTAGTGGCAGCTTTTAAATACTTTCACACCCATAGTATGTAAAAAAGATATGTGCTTCAAATAGTAATGACATCTTTAATTACTTTATTATATTATGCATCTGAACTGCTGTACAGCTGTCATAAATAAAAATATGTATTTATAAAAATGTACAATTGATTAAAAGCTGATCATCTAGTAAAATAGTGTTGTAACAATCTACTCCTCTTGACTGGCGCCCAGTAGTAATACCATTATAAATTTTGTCATTAGGTGGTAGATTGAATAAACTAAAAAAATATTAGAAACAATGATTTCAAAAGTTAACAAGTTATATAGAGAGCATTATTTAATAAATCACACAATATGTACTCAACTATGTAATGCAAGTTTTGATAATTTTAATATGGATTAATAAAATTTTAAGTATGTTTCAGGTGCAAAGGAACAACCAAACCTAAAGACTGAGCAAAAGGGCTGAAGGACAAGAAAGATTAAATAATATACTTGAATATATATATGGAAAATTTGGAACTAAAGTTTAGAAAATGAGGAAAGTCAGGCATGGTAGAACACTAAATATAATAAATCAGGTATAGATTGGGTACAGGTATGGGGGAGCAGAATAAGGGGGAGACTGTTGAGAATGGGGGAGAGGTGTATCACACCATATATAAATAAAAACAAACAGGAAACCATAAGTGAGCATTTTTGTGTATCTTTAATAATAACAATAAAAAAATAAAAATATATAAATAAAATACATATATATATATATTTGAATCTTAGCAGAATGGAGAATAGTAATAAAGATAGAGAAGATATAGGGAAAGAAGAGGAGGAGGAAGAGGGGGGGGAGGGAGAGAAGGAGGTTGTAACCATGGAATCTGTGCAGAAACAGAACCTAAACCTAGAAACATTATTGGTGACTATGTTCACCAACATGGAAAAAAAATTCGAAGCTAAGAATAAGGAGATGAAGGAGTGGATGTCAACACTGTGTAATGAAATGAACAATAATATATTAAAACAAATAGACGAGGTGCGAGCAGACTGCAGGAAAGGCTATGAAAAGGTTCACACTGAATTCGAAGGGCTCTTGGAGGAGCATAAAGAAGAAACAAACTATACTATCCAAAATGACTGGAGAATTAATGATGACACAAAGTGTGATAGACAAGGAAGAAGCTGCCCACCACGTAGCCAGAAGTCAAATAAATGATCGCATGGGTGATGAACTGAAGTGTCATGAAGAACAAGAGAGGATCATTGTTAATGTGCAAGAAACCCAGACAGAGTTTCAAGACTAGCTAAAAGAACTTAGAGGTGAAATTGATAAACTAAAAAGCAGTGCAATGAAAACTTTAGAATTCAAACCTGATGTATTAGAACAAACCACGATTAAAGGAACAAGAGAGGAAGATGTGGTTAACGTCATACCAGATGAAGTAAAATCAGTACAAAGACAAGTTGACCGGAAATCAAATATTATGCCCATAGGACAGATCTCGAACACACAAGCATACATTGTGAAGTTCATCCAAGTGAAATCATTCAAAAAGGACATTGGAGAAAATCCAAAAGCACATACCGAGTGTCTTCAAAAATTGTTTCGATTCCAACAGATCTCAGCACCCGATCAAGTAGCTTTGGCAATTCACTATCTCAATGGATATGCAAAATCATGGTGGGAAAGCCATGAAAACAAGCCACCAGATTTTGAACAGTATGTGACAACTCTGTTAAGGACATTCAACGCAAGGTACATAAAGCCAGTTGAACCTCCTGATCGTGGAAAATATTAAAAGTAAGATAACAATAAATCACAGACGGGTAGCTGAGGAATTCGAACCACACTCTTAAAGAAAGATATGAATATAGTTTACTGTAATAGTTTTGCACTCGGTGATAGATAGGTCAAAATTTTTTTTTTTAGCATATAGCAGCAAAAAGAAAAAAAGGGGGCTAACATTAGTTTGATAATTTTTTTTCATATAAATAAATCATGTACTCCTTTCAAACCAGGTTGTTCTTTTGTCAACTGGAACATCAAGTAAGATTTTTTTTTTACATTTTTTGTTTATCAATTGTAAGTCAGGGAAAATGAAGTGGAATCTGAGATTCAGATTGCACTTCACAGCCCACCTCAAATCTTCCGCTACCAAGCTAAATTCAAACCCTATTCTTGCGTATATATTCCGTTCACTAACACATTTTTTTGTTCTTTTTTTTTGATTATTATTAACTAACATACTTATTAACGAAGATATATGCATAAATATCTGAATTTAAATACACACACAAAAAAATAAAAGTAATAAATATAGTATTTAAAGAGGGAATATGTATACGCAATAGGTAACGGGGGATTAATTATAACGGACTTATAATATCAAAATATATTATATGTTCTGTATTTTTTTATTTTATAAAAGTTATAGTAATTATTTATTGATTGCAGCTCATATACAGAGATATTGTAGAGACAAACATAATGAGCAAATAATTACTACAAAAAGTTTGTTATATGTCATTCTATAAAATTTTGTTTTTAAATTATTTTTGCTATTAAACTCTACTTTTATTTTAAATCCAATATGGAAGATGCGATTGTAATTAGTCAAAATTAATTAAAGGTGAGAAACGTAATCTTGTATAATCTTCTAAAATAAATTTAATTAAAAGTTTCTCTAAAATCAAAATTAAAAACTAAACTTAATTGATTTACTTTTGTCACAAACATTTTTTTATCAAATTAATTTCAGTTTGAATACTTATCTAACAATGGCATCTTCCATCACAATGGGTAAAAGCTTGTATAGAAATTCTTTTGGAAATTAGATTAAAGAAAATGATTAGCAATGACCAATCAAGAAAGGATTCCACAAATACCAAGGCATGGGATAATTATGAATTAATTTGACAGAGGAACTAAGACAGTCAAGGAGAGCAGTTGCCAAAAAATTTGCGTTCGTTTAATTTCAATGTGTCGTGAGTAAATCCACTTCACCTTTCTCGCCATTCGAGATGGCCTTCCCTGAAATCTGTGCCCATGGATCCCGATACTCATAGACTATAACTATATGCCTGTTTGTTAAATACTGAACTTACTACCTGCCTCAATAATTATGCTCGTCAAACTAGATCTAGTTCTCCGAGGGAAATCTGAAAAACATCAAAAGAACAGCCAAGTTTGTACAGAGGTAATCATTTCAAATGCTGCTAGACTCTTAAAGTTACCGTGAATAATTTTAAATTTCACCTATCTGTTTCGTTAAACATTTTGTAAAGCCTTTTTTATTTGTAAAATTTAATATTAAGTATGAATTAATTTGTAAAATTCTTACCTTTTAGTTAATTGTACCTTGTTCTCTCTATATAACTTAGCTGTAATCTCTCCTACATTAAACCTCTCCTGAACAATTATTATTTCTTAATTTCACGTCTATGCGGCAATACTTTATTTTCATTATTATATTTTATATTTTCATATACTAAATTATATGTCGATAATTTCCCCCAGAATCGCAAATGCTTACGCTATCTTTTTTAATAAAAGAAAACCTTCCTTACTTTTCAGAGGGTGATTAATCTAGTATTTTTTTAAAACAAATTTGTTATTCTTATTATAGCGGGTGCCTGCAAGTCTGGGGAAATAAAATCAGAATCTGATAATTACTGTACAATGTTATTTTCGAAAAAACTAAGCAAAAATCTGTTTTCTTAGAAATGTGTTTTTTTTTATTAATTAAATAATAGCGCTAACTTCTAAAAACTTTAAATATATTTATATGAATTAAATTAATATTACTTTCTTGAAATCACTAACCGCCACCGACTTTATATATATTTAATAATATGAAAATTATCTATTTATTAAAGCATTCAAAACCAAAGATTTATATTAGTCATACGTTGTGGGAAGTTTATGTGTAATTTAAAGTAATATAAAGGGGGGGGGGATATTCTAGTTCTATAAGCTATTATATTAGCATTAAATGTAATTCTTCCATATCCACGTAGTAACTTAAATCATACCGGTACGCTGGGTTTTTATCAATAAAGATAGGCGATAATTCTTTATTTCTTAGTTTTAAGTATATATATATTTATATTAATGCAAGCATTACGTGTATACCGGCCTTTAGTTTTATATATATTTGTGCTTCATTCATTTTTACTTCCAATACCAAGGACAAGGTTTGGCAAACCCCTTTGGACTTCTTCAGCGCTAGATATTATTGCATAGGGTTCGCTCTGGCAAAAGTCCAGCCTATGGCAATTCAATAAAGCGCATTCTTCGTTGTTTATGACCCGACCCTGCCAACGTTTGCAGAGAGTCGCCTTCTTTAACTGTGAATTGAAGCACCTTCTTGGATCTCAGAATAGATCTCTCCATTGCCATCATACACGTACCGCTCTCCCATATTTCATTCTCGTTAAAGCCTATCAATGCTCCTAAACCGTACTGTTATGATTATGCTAAATGGATTGCCATTTTTTATATTTCATTCACACTTTCAGATACGATATTGCTGCCATAATTATTATTTCCTAAATTAGCTTCCCACATATGTTCTTATTTCGCAAATGCGAATGCTATTTTATTACTTAAACATAATTACTGTTTGCCATCAAACTCAATAAACTTATGTATTGGTTCAAGTGCTGTTGTTTTATTAATGGTGGATTCAAAGAACCTTAAGTAACTGTAGTCTAGTGCTATTATTAAAAATCTTAGGTATCCCATACAATCTGCAAATTATTGACATATAAATAGCCGCATTAGAACAAAGCCATAAATTATGTGTAATTGCTGATTAAATACGTTCGTTTTATAGAAGAGAGGTTAATGTCGTCTAAGGGAGATAAATACCCATTTTATTTACATTTTAACACAAATAATGTTTGCAATCAATTAGATATATATATCTCAAGTTAACTTAATAAATCTTATACATATTACTAAATATCTAAGTCATTGTTTCATTTATTGAATAGAAATAATTTTGATGTTATATAAAAGGTTTCATTTACTAGATGATCGAAAATCGCTAACAATAATATTCTATACATGAATAAAGTTCAAATAAGAGTCTTTTTGTGTCACGACTTTGTGATGCTGGCGGGTAGAAATAAATTAGATCAGTATCATTGGAATTGTTGCTCATAAGTTGGTAGATCTGGAAAATAGGCAAATAGGGCAGAGTTCATGAGTGTTCCTGACTTATGTATCTTGCGCATGATTGGACTTGAGGTACTTTTGCCTAGATGCTAGATCTTGTTATATGAACAGACAAAACCAACCGGTACAATACATTCTGATACATTTTTTCTATATCAAATGATGCTATATGACTATCCCTACTTAATTTAACTGTTTTAATTCTTTTATTCCTTCCTCAGATTTTTTTATACAATAGTTTCCATATCCCATATTATCTGCAAGGTTTTATATATTACAACACATATTTCTTTTAATATATATCTATTGAAATCCATTATTAATCATACAGGCATATTTTCTTTGTGGGTTTTTATATTTCCAAATACCATAGGATGTTCACATGCTGTTGGATATAATAACTTACATTTATTATCATTAATCAATTTAGTTTTTTTTCATTCTTTGTAATATTTTTAAATATTTATACTTAATTAAATTAATCAATTCTTTTCTATTTTCACAAAATCTTGTTTTACCAAATCCTTTGTAATTTTATCTTCATAGTGTTTTATCTTCTACAGTAATAACTAAATTTTCCTTTTTAACTTTTTCTATAATTTCCTTTATTATTTATTTATCTTTCCATTCATTCTTATTTATATTTCTTTTCTTTTTATTAATTATATTAGTAATTTTTGACTGCACATTAATTTTTTATTTTTCTTTAATATTTGCTGCTTCAATAATATTTTTTATTTTTATTATCAATGTCCATATCCTTAAATGGTATATATTGTGGTCCTTTTTCCAACATCCTCATCTGTTTATTTGAAGATTTACTTCTTGATATATTTACTAATTTATTATAATTACTTTCATTTTTATGATATTCATTTTTACTTTCTTTATTATTTCTCTCTCCATATATAAAATTGATTATATTTTATATTCCATTTAGAAGAAAGATATGTAAATATTGTATATATTACCTTTTTAGAATTATAAAGCATACTAAGTTGCTGGTTACATGTCTTCTGTTTACATTATAAATTTTATGTATTATTCTTACTCCTAGAAGATGTAGGCTTCTTAATAGCAGATAGTTTTATCAAATGACTATTAAAATATAGGGTGCTATTAAAAAAAATTAAGAGGCAAATGGAATTAGGTTGAACATATTGCTAAAAGAGATAATAACACATAGACAGTTGATGTTTCAAATTAGATCCCAATAGTTATGTGAAAGACCTAGAAAGATACTTCATAAGATATGGATGGATAAAATAAGTAAATATATTGTTGTGTTGCAGAGAATTTAGAGAGATCTTTGTTCCACAATGGGTTGATAATACAGAAGCTGAAAATTATGGTGATATTTTGTTATGTATGTATGCCTACTACTAATCTATTTACACATTTTAGTTTTGGTTAGCCACTGTATTACAAATATACATATATAAATATATTTGTTGGAGAAAGCAAAAAATTAAAAAAAATGTTTTTAAGAATGAATACATCTATCCAAATATATATTTTTAAAAAGGATTTGTGGCTTATTTTTCTTTTTATTAATATTATTTATATATTGTTTCACATTATTTCTTTCACTACATCCAATTTCCACTTACGATTACCGTAATTAGCTTTAACTATAACTTTTTACTGCATCCAATTATTAATGCAGAATTAAAACTTGAAAATATTTCTGTAATTCATTGTCAACAATCATTCGGTCAATTGAAAAATAATCATATAAAAGTCCTATTTAATCTATTCTTTAAGTGCGAATAGGATCTTCTCATGCGAGTTGGATGTATACATTGCTAAATCAGAAACTCGGGCGAACATTCAAAGCTATTAAATTTATTACATAGTTAAATATGTATATGGAATGTTAGATTATGAATTATACAAAAAAACTTCGAGAGTTTATTGAGAGAAGTAAAAAGAACTTTGAGAAATAAGATAAAAATATTCTTTAAAAAATAGTCGAGAGACTACTGTTCTCAACCAGATTCTAATATTGATTATAATAAAAGTGATTTTGAATTCAAAAGCTTTATGTAACTATATATGAGTTTGATATTTTTTATATATATGATGATCAGATTTACACATTAACACAATGGCATGATAATGGTGATAAATATAATCCATAATGATTCCACAATGAAACTAATGTAAAACAAAAAAAAAGTGTAAAAGACATTAAATATTAAGTATTATATCTGGATACCTATTTACTGGTTAATAATTTAATAATTAGCTGGTAGATTGTAAATTGGCTCCTTGAAAGTAAAAAAATTGTTTATTACATTTCTGAAAAAAATCCAATTTTTACCTGGATTTAAACTTCAGATCATAGGCAAATTATGCAGAGTGGCAAATAACTATTATATAAATTTTCCAATTGAACAAGTCAGATCTTATATAAGAGTTTATATAACTCCTATCCCTTCACTGATGAGAGCAAATCAGCTTGAAATCAGTTGATCTGAGGGTGGAGCAAAATGAAAGAGACAGTGAATATTGACTCTGACGTTTATGTAAAAAGAATACGCTTGTTTGGAGGTCTTGGTAAAGCTCCATCTATTGATCATTAATACAAGCGATAGCAGGTTTTTACGTATATAAAACTTGTTTTTCTTTTTCATAAATGTACCTTTAAAGTTTTCTTGCAATGATATAGATTGCAGAAACTTTTACTATGTGGAGAAACTGAACTGAAATCAGACCCATATAGCTATCTTGTTTGATAGGCTGAGTTTGAAGACATTAACGTGTCTAAAAAATTCATGCTTGCAAACTGATAGAAACGTTTTGCATAAACGCTTGGAGTCACTTTTTAGGTCTAGTTTTATAACTCCTATCCCTTCACTGATGAGAGCAAATCAGCTGATCTGAGGGTGGAGCAAAGTGAAAGAGACAGTGAATATTGACTCTGACGTTTATGTAAACAGAATACGCTTGTTTGGAGGTCTTGGTAAAGCTCCATCTATTGATCATTAATACAAGTGATAGCAGTTTTTACGTATATAAAACTTGTTTTTCTTTTTCATATATATATATTGTATACATAGCTACAAATAATAAGAATAATTTTATTAGATGATGTAGAAACTATATTACGAGTGTGCATATGCGCATGCTAAAACTAAAAGATTTTAATTACACTTTAAACTCCTGTGATTATAGGAATTTCTTCCTGTGAAGACATCTAGGTTTAAAAAAAACAATACATAGAAGTACAATAAATAGTAATTGAATGCTTAATTGCTTAGGAGCATCAGAAATGATATATTGAACTTCAATTCGGAACTTTTAGCTTGTGACACTGTTATCCTACCATTGGGCTAAAATGTGTCTAAAAAAAGATCAAAATATATCTAAAAATTATGTTGTTGATGTTAAGTCTATTAAGTTTTTAAACATGCATGGTTATATTTGGAGTCAGTTATATTAGATAGATCAGTTGATTTATAGAAATTTTCATTTAAATAAAATTGCACCTGGACAAAATGTAAATAAATGCTAAAATATCCCCTTAGATATATGGTGTCAATTCATTTACTGATTTAAAAAGTATGAAAAGTTGCTACATAAAGCCAGTGACAAAAATGAATACCTAAAAAGACTTAGTTAAAATTTATAATATCAGCCAAAGTTATAACTCTTTAATATTTACTTATTTTTGTTTTATTCTATTTCTCTAAGTCTTTGATGAATATTTTATTCTACATATAAACCAAACAAAGCATCACATAACTTTTTCTGCAAACTTTCAAAATTTGCAATAATACTAATTTATTCTAGTTTACTTTAGAGCAATCTAATGTAAATTTGAATAATCAGTGGATTTCAGATGGTAGGGCTGTAAAATCACATCTCAGATTAATTTTTGGCTATTGATCATCTTCAGACATAAGAGTGATTTAGTGTTATACATCTAACAGTCAATTTTATTTTTTTTTATATTATCCAAAAGAATAATGTGTAAAGTTTGTAGTTGCTGATCTAATGTCAGATTTATACTTCATCATCGTTTTCACTATTATTTATCCATTATGGAATAATCCAGCTTCTCTGATCTTTAGTTTCTTTTTTCTCCACATTACCTCAACATACTTCCTTAGTTCATTCATCCATCCCACATGAGATCACTTTTTAGGTCTTTTACAATCTCTTGGAAATTCATTTTAAGATTTCAACTGCCCATTTATTATCATCTCTTCTAGCTACGTGTCTGGCCCAGCTCCACTTCAGTCTCTCAATATTTTTAATTGATGTAATATCTCTCACATTTATAATTTATTTGTGATTTCTTTTTGTTACTCCTAACATGCATTTCTTTATGTTTCGTTGAGTGGTCTGAAGTCTGCATTGCTTTTCAGTTAAGTATCCAAGTCTTAGATCCATAAATAATAACTGGTGAAATACATTTATTAAAACATAGGCATATTTCTTTTTAATATTAAGTTATTTCTATCAAAAACCCTCCTACCAAGTTTAATTCTATGATTAATTTTATCCATTATGTTTCAATCTACAGTAATAATCTGGCCAAGTTATTTGTAGTTATTAGCTTCTAACTCATCATTATCAATCTTTATTTTGATCTTGTGAAAAAATCCATTGAACATTACTGTATTTTAGTTTTTTTAGCAGTTACTTTTCATCCTATTTTCTTACTTCCTGAAACTATGAAGCATTATTTGCAAAAACACAACATCTGCAAAATGTGAACAAATAATCTCCATTTACTTTTAATCTGCTAACTTCACATTTTAATTCATCAATAATGTCTTGAAAACTGCTTTAAAAAGTTTTGAAGATATGGAGTCATTGTTTCATACTTTTCTCAATGTTAATCATCCTAGTATTACTATGTAATCTAATCATTGCTGTTACTTTTAGATAAATATTTTTAAAAATATAACAATATCCTGGGTCTATACCTTGGTGATACAATGCTCTAATCACTAAAGAAATACTTATAGGATCAAATGCCCTTTCATAATCTATAAATCAAAAGCATAATAATGACATCTCATATTCATTGGTCCTTTTTATAATTGCTTTCAGTACTTGGATGCAATCTACTGTACTATAATCATTTTTAAATGTAGCTTATTCTTTTGATTGGTTAAAATCCAAAGTTCACTATGATAAGTTGTAATTATTTTGGAGAAAAAATTTGTATAGATCTTATAAAAGACTGTTAGGTTTGTGACTCTAATATATTCTTTCTCACCTTTTTAAATATTAATATTAGTATTGCATTTTTCCAGGCATCTGGTACATCTTTATCATTTAGATATTTGGTAGTAATTTATCAACAATTTTTTAAATCTCCTTTAAGATAATGATTATAATTCCATTATTACTTGGAACTTTTCCCTTCTTCATAAACTGAAATGCATGTCTCATTTCTTCATTTAAAATCCTGGATAATTCGGAATATATAGTAATTGCAGATGATACTTTTCTTGCCTTTATTACTACATAATTCTTTATAGAAATCTTCCTACATTTTATAACATTATCTCTCTTTTTAGTAATAGTTCCATCTTTTTTTCTAAATACAGAAATAAGTTTTCTATGAATATCAAGATGGTGGTTTACACTTTTGATACTTTTATTCTTTTTTTATAACTTTTCTTGCTAATTCATAATTATATTTTCTTAATTGAAATAAAATCCTTGTTTTTACTTCACCTTTGAGTGGTAAGTTTTAAATTGTGCTTTACACAAAAAAGTGAAGCTTAGTATTATTAGAAAAGAATTATAAGGCTTAGTGCTTTTGGAGAACTTAGGTCTCCATATTCATAGCCTACCTTGGGAGTGTCAGCTTACATTAACAACTATGCAATAAATTGAAAAGAATCATGCTTTGCAATCTCCAGAAAATAGTCTTTATGAAAGAAAACTTTGAATAAATTTTGCATAAATTATTGTTAAGCTTCGCTTAAAATCTCAATGTAAGCAGACACTACCAAGATATGCTATGAATATGGAGACCTAAGTTCTCCGAAAGCACTAAGCCTTATAATTCTTTTATAATAATACTAAGCTTTACTTTTTTGCATAAAGCACAATTTAAACATTATATTTTCTTATAAATTACTATTAACACCTTTTCATACTTTTTATAAAACATCTAGTTAATCAATCTTCTCAATGGATCATTTTTATATCTTTTCATATTCCATCTTTTTTTTACATAGTCTTATCTCAGTAGAAATTTTATTAGACAATTATGTTTTTTTTGTACCAACTATCTTTGTTACAGTCCTTAATAGTGTATCAATTATCATCTTATCCATTTCATTTAAATCTGAACCATCTTCAAAATCTGATAATATTTTAAAATGATTTGCAACTTCTAATTAAAATTAATTGTAATGTTTCTGAAAGTTAATAATATCAACTGTGAATACTCTATTTTCTTAACAATTTTTTTATTTCTCTAATTTTGCATTAACACATATATTTTACTGACCAATAATTACTTTTTGTGTTGAATTTATTAAGAACATTACAATCTTGAAATACATATTTTCTGTTAATCAAAATATAATCTAATTCTACTGTACTTTCATTTGATGATTCCCATGTTCACTTCCGTTTAGCATTTTTAAAAAAAAAAAATAATAATATTTGAATTTTTCCTAAAGTATAGGCTTTTTCATACCTGCACTCCAACATGTAATATATAGAGGGTTTGAACTCAGACTTCCACATGACCCTCAACTGTCCCTGCTATCTCATACTGCTGACACCCTTGATCACACATATGTTGAAAAGATAAATAATTACCAAAATACATATTTCATGCATCAGTTGGTCCAGATTATCATCACACATATATACAATCAATGCTCACCTTATATTAAGATAGCCAATCTTCATACTTTAATGGACAGGCTTAAATCTACTCCAACCCACAACTCTTCAACTGTACATTTCATTGAAAATCTGATGATTAAATGCTCAAAGCCCACATTGATGCCAACCTTCTCATCCTACTCATGTTGACCATAAGTCACTCTGACCCCTCATATACAGGACATAATCCATTTACATAATATACGAGGAACATGTTTGTGATCAAGTATGTCAGCAGTATGAGATATCATGGATAGTTGAGAGTTATGTGAAAGTCTGAGTTCAAATCCCCTATATATTACATATTGGAGTGCAGGTATGAAAAAGCCTGTACTTTAAAAAAAAAATCATATATTAAAATATAATGCTGTAAAGTCTGCCCATCCATCATATATGTATGTAAATGGATTATGTCCTGTACATGAGGGGTCAGAGTGACTTATGGTCAAAATGGGTAAATGGACAGCTGAAGAGTTGTGGGGTAAAGTGGATTGAGGCTTTTCCATTAAAGTATAAAGATTGGCTATCTGGACCAACTGATGAGTGCGTATATTGGTGATTATTTATCTTTTCAACATGTATGTGATCAGGTGTGTCAGCAGTATGAGATAGGGTCATGTGAAAGTCTGAGTTTAAAAAAAAGATTTATAATATAAAGGTTTTTTTCCTTCAAACTTTACAGAATTCGTTAATATAAAGTGTTTCTTTTTTTTTTTTTTTTTGCAAACTCCACACGGCTGTTTCCTTTTCTCACAACACTTTCATTCTTTAATTGTTTATCAATTCTAGCATTAAATTCTCCCATGACAATTTAAAAATGCTGTTTGGTTTTATTAAAAGCCCTTTGTACATCCAACTAAAAATCCTTTACTTCATCATCATAATAAAAATTTGTTGGGGCATAAATTTTAATTACCCATATTTGATATTAACTCCATTAATTTTGAATAACTAATCTTGCCACTCTGTCTGACATACCATGAATCTCCACTTTTTATTTACAATAAATAAATATTGCTATCTTTGTAGTAAAAGTACATATCCACTCTTTAAATCATTTCTTCACCATTTAGCACCACTAAATCCAATAATTTTTCATTTAATATTAGATAGTACTTCTTCCAAACAATACAATTTTCTTTCTTTGAAAGTGATCTACAATTGCAATTATTTAAATAAAATATTGTCATCAAATGACAAATTGGAACTGTAATCAGGGCATTCCTAGCAACGTTCCCTTTTGTCCACCAACTACTACTGCCTTAGCTGGTGATTTTACAACTTTCTGAGAATAAAGGCAATAATTCATTTTTGTCTGTTGTAATTATAAATATCTATTTAAAAAAGTCCATTCACACACATATTCATTCTACCTTCAAAAGAACTTAACCGATATAAAAAGCCAATCAATTCATTATGCTGGCTGATAAATTTTGGTGAGCAGCTCATTCATATTTGTATACTATATGAATAATCACAACAGCTGCAACAACAAAAGCGAATGGAGTTGACATTACACATTTGTCCTGTTTTATTCCTTTAAGGCTTGAGGGAGGAATCAAAAAGTCTCATTTTAAATAACAGTAAAATGCTTTCTACCGTCCAAATCTCTATATACACACAAGTAAGTTGACTTACATTTAAAACATTATGGTTTTTGAATTCTCTTTTAATAGATAGATGCATGATTCATAGATATCAAATGATTCTGTAGTAGAATAAACAGAATAAATGATTGCTTCTTTACCAGATCCTAATGATGTAAAATAGAGCTAATTGAGTGTAAATCCTAGTATGTATATATACTTCATTAGTAGAGTATGATCTATTACTTGCTATGATAGGAAATCAATATTTCTGGAACATTTTAATAAAGGTTTTAAGGAAGGTATTGTAAATAATAACAATATCTATAATAAATATATAATTTTTACTCATTAAATATTTAAATAAAGAGATGTATCCAAGGCTAAAAGTGAGAGAAATATTGACTATATTGCAAAAACAGTCTCACTTCAATTAGCTTGTTTTTAACATCACCTTTCATTAGATTCTCACTATTGATAAGTTATTAAAACAGGCAAAACTCTCCATACAGTAGTGCCACTCAGTGCAAGCCAGAGTAATCAGGTTTGTGCATAAAATGCCTATCTAGTGCCTACCCATCCAAGAAATGGTGAGCATGTGATGTTTATTGATAAGTTATCAAAAAAATTTACACTATCAACTTCTACCATTTGGTATTAAATATTCTATATAGAATATCAAGCATTGCTGCAAGGGTTACAAAAGATGGTTCTATATTTTGATGGCAAATATGAAAAATAAAGGAATTAAAGTTTTAAGGCATATAATATCAAAATGAAATATCCAGCTCCAGGCAAAATACAAGCAATGAAAAACTATAGTTCAAAGGATTAGAAAGTTTCTGTCTGACTCTTTTTTTTTTGATTATGATCAATTATTTTATAATTTTTTGGAAAGCAAATTGCAAATTGGTAAACAACTCCATGAATTGCTGAGAAAAAAATTATAAGTAGAAATGGATGAAAAATCAGAAAGAAACTATAGTATATTTCTATCATCAGATATATTACTAGCTCATTTCAATAGCAGTTAAGAGTTATGACAAATTACTAATATATCAATGTTTAGAAGCAGTCACTTGTCATCTTTGTTATAATTGTGAATGTCTTTTGTGCCTAAGTCTCAATAAGAAGGCACCCAATATTATATTGGGGCTTAAAAATATTCAACTACTATATTTTTGGAAAGTTTTTTATATAGTAAATTGAACTTAAATCTTTATTGGATTTTTTTTTTGCTAGGGACAAATCTAATATCAAATCACTTGAACCCAATATATTGGCTGAAGATGAATATGAAATAGCATATAAGCAAGGAACAAGATGTTAGGCATACATATTAATTGTCTGGAAATAGACAGAGAAAAATCCCACAGTAATGAAATGTAAATTACTCTAATATGCTAGAATCTGAAGTACTCATTAATACAAAAATATTTAGTTAGACTAAAGTAGATAACGATTATCAGCTAGTGATAAGTTGGATCATGAAGGGCTGGCCAGCTAATAGGTCACTATATCATGTACCAACATTTTGGACTAATAATGAACATTTATCCCTTGGTAAAGACTGTGTAGTAATAAGTGATAGGTATGAATACCAATGAAAGGCAAAAAAGCTTTAAAATTATTGTACAAAGAATATCCAGATTCAGGACATGATAAAGTGGATTCATATGATGGAAAATACATAAACTGCTCAGTCATACAGACCAAAATGCTGATTAAAAGTTACATGCTCTAGTCAATGGCAATCAAGCTATGACAAAGGATTTCTTAATATTGATTGGTGCATTTTTTGTGTCATCAATAACATTATGTTGATGGGGAAGTAGCATAACTAAACAAATTTTGTTCATATCATGGCTTACCAAAAGTACTTGTGTCAGGCAATTATACAGGATTTTACAGCACAAAAATTAGAAGTTTACTTCAGAATGGGAGATATTAAATATGTATGCACACCTCCTTAACAACTTAAGTTGAACAAGTTAGTGACAAATATTGTTTCACAGCTTAAAAGAGCTCTTAAGAAATTTAAAAACAAAATGTTTATAAAACTTTATGCACAGTTTTGTTAAATCATTACATTATGCTAATGATGATTATAAGTAATACTTAATAGAATTATCAATAATCAGGAATTAATAATCAAATTATCAACTGAATTCATGTGAGAGGGAGGAAGCAGATATTATGTTATCTAAAAGATAAAAATTTAAATAGTAAAAAAGTTTGAATAAAGAATTGTTTTAACAAAAAATGGATAGAAGGGATAATTATCCAGAGATTACTTACTGTATAAATAGCCTATGGGGCGAACACTGCAGACACCTTAATTGTATTAACTAAGAGAATGGAAGATCTAACATCTACCAAAATTGAAACTTTTACTGAAAACGGAGTTAAAAGCAATTTGAAGAAAGACATCAAGCTAATGTAAAAATAAAGCTTTCCTATGATTGAAAGTAAAAAACAATAGAAACTCAACAAAAACAAAAAAAAATATATCCAGAGAATAAATAAAAGTGAGATATTGGGAGATTAAACACCAAGACTAAAAATACAAAAATGATATACAAGATATATACAGAATGTATATTGACCCCTTTTTTAGGATAAGGGGAGAAATATAATACATTAAATTTTTTTTTAAAAATCTACATAAATAATGTTATGAACAATAATAGTCATTAAAATCAACTGAAATTAAATTGAAAAGTAATTAATGATATTTTGCAATTAATACATTGTAATTAAATAAAATAAATTTATTAAATTCAATTAAAAGTTTTAAAGTAAAAAAATCCAATAATATATCTAATTGGAATAAGGTGGGATTCTAGAAAAACAAAATAATGAATCTGTTATATAAAAAGAAGAATAAAACAATAATAAGAAAAAATTATGGTCATCAGAAAACTTTTATACCTGTGGAGTGAAAAGTATTAGGAAGGAATGAAAATTGGGGGAGAGGGGGCATCAAGATCCAGTGAATTATTCTCTGAAAATGAATGGACTTATTAGGGACTCAAGCAAATCATATCAATCTTACTACAATTTAATAACTCCTATGAAATGAATCAGAATGTGTGACATAATACTAAGTTAGATACTACAAATTTAAAGTAATGTTCTTAAAGTGCTGAATATAGAACCCATGTTTTTTTCCTACATATGTATTGTGCCAGTTAGGAGGCCCCTTCAAAATATGATTATGTATGTATAGTCTTTAAATTTTTTTTTTGGGTCAACTTGTTATTTCATCCTGAAATAATAATCACTAAAACTGCCAATTGATAACTCTCTACTTTTATCTGGCAAAACACGATACCTACCATAAGTTTTAATTAATGTCTTAACCGTATTTTAATTACATATTTTGTTTAAAAGTAATTTAAATTTAAAATCAATGAAGGAGTATCAGATAGTAGTTAGTACAAATATTTAATATAGTAACTTCCATAACTATTTTTACTTGCGATCACGCTATATTTGAAATCACTAATGGAAAGGAAGAAAATAAAAACACTTTAATTTTAGGGAAATTATTTTATTAAAATAACATTATTTACTTGCACATTAATGAATGATTAACATGTTACATTTCATATGTAACATATATGTATGGGTGTGGGTATATTGAATATTATATAAACATTATTACATCAATTATTAACAGTCCGAATAAAATCCACGAGAGAAAAGTGATAAGGAAATTATAAAAAAAGATATTTTTTGTGTGTGAAAATAACAGATCAAGTTGGATTAAAAAGGAAACTTTCATTTACTTTACTGGATACTTTTATTGTTTTAAGAGAATCCGTATGTGATACATGCACTGATAAACTATTTAGAAAAAACTATATTTTAATTAACATATTTTATTTACAGAAATGTTCGTATTTATGAAACCAGTTAGGAAAAAAAAAACAATAAAAATGGAGTGTTAGATTCAAACACGTTAATGTCTGAGGACCGTGGATTTAAATTTAGATCATCTAATGAATAAAACCATAACTTCCAGCACATTATAAATTCATTCTTGCTTTTGGTAAAATATTCATTCAAATAGTCGTTCGAATTAGAAACATACTTATATAAAACAAAATAATTGCATATTTATTAGGAGTAAAATGTTAGTCATTACGAATAAAATGAAGTGCCAATTTTATAGAAGAAACCAAATTAATTTTAAACAATTACTTTAAGAAAATATAGAATATCAAATATACCTAGCTTTAGTCATGAGACCATAATGTCACCTATCAGATGTAGTATTTTATTACATCCCATTGGAAACATGCTTATTACACACATGTTGGAATTCTAATACCTATATTACGATGTTTGTGGATAACGTAGTAGATAGATCAATACTTATAGCAGACATTAAAAGAAATTATGATAGTTCAAGCTTATTAATACCACAGGAATTAGTCTTTATTAAGATTTATTTTGGGATATATCTGCATGTGTAATGAAAGTGAATTACACAACTACCAGTTACTAACAAATATATAGAAAAGTCAAAGCCTAAAACTACTGTTGGATAAATCATATTGAATTATTCCAAGAACTATAATCAAATTCTTAGTGCTATTATCATCTTATTTTGGATACCTACAAATTATACAATTTGATCATTTTACCCAGTATATTGATTAGATGAATGCTAAATGTTTCAGTAAATTCTTCAAGTTTTGTTTTTAATTTTATTTAATTTATGTTATATATAAGTGTTAAAGAATGATTTTATGTATACTGTTATATAAAGTACACAATCACATTTACATATTCAATTAAATGAAGTTATCTTAAACTATAAAAGGATAAATAATTCTTGAACGATACTTGTCAAGATAACTTATTTAGGTTTAACCTCAACATAGACTGTAATAAGTTACAATCCTCAATACTAAATCATTATCATCCAATTAAGCTGAACGTGTGCCTTCCTTTAGTTCATGCTAAGTATCTTGTTTCCCATCAACAATAGTGTCAATATTAGTTATTACAAGTTAATGTTGTTTTAATATGCAATTTTATGACTTATATTCTAGTTACTAATGTAAATAAAATATTTACTAAATTAAAATCCTAGTATTAGTTATTTTATTTTATATTACTTAGGTAGATCTAAACAATTGAACAGTAATTCACATCACCAGGCATATTTGTCAATGGTAGATTTTGTCATAAGAGCTAAAAATATTTATTAACCAAATAAATTCAGATTGTGATAGAATGAGAGAATTAGGTTCTTATACATATGCATATAACTCAACTGCCATCAAGCATAATTCTGCAGTCTTACATCATATTTCATAAATATTAATAGTCTCCAGCTTATGGGCTATATAAATTATAGATTCCTCACATAAACAATGAGGATTGCTAATTCCTCTACAAGCTTTGAGATAAATGCTTAGCCAGAGCCAGCACTTAAAATATCTCTGTCAGGAACCTCCCAACCCCTGACCATGGTTTCGTGCTTTGGCACTCCTCAGAGAGGTGCCAGGGTAGGTTCAGACACTAGATCTAAAAATACTAACCCAAAGCCAAGCACTTACGTAAAAGTTATCTACTGAGTGGAAAATCTGAAATTTTCAGACATCTACATGTCTTCAAACTCAGCTACCCAACTCAAATAGCTATATGGGGCTGATAGGTCTTCAGCCATACCATATATTAGTAGTCTTAGCAATATAAAATTGCATAAGACTTATGGCAGAGACTATAAATAGTCAAAATAAGAGTCATAGATCACATAACCCTATCTCTTAAGCTTGTAAATTGACAGAGATATTTTAAGTGCTGGCTCTGGCTAAGCATTTATCACAAAGATTGTAGAGAAATTGGCAATCCTCATTGTTTATAACATACAAGCTTAAGAGATAGGATCATGTGATCTATGACTCTTATTTTGTCCTCACGTAAGTCTCTCATTTTGGAATATATATGAGGTAGATGTTTTTAAATCAGTTCTATAGCCATCTCATACTTAATTCCTCATATCATACCATTACAGTTTTTAGTGACCAGCTGCATGGCTATGAATAGAAACTACGATACCCAAGATTAACTTAGTCCACATTGAGCACTCTACATATATAAAAAAAAGGTGAGAATGTTTTTTTTTTTGAATGAGTACTTTATTTACGAGATATCATTGACTCTTTTAGTAATATGGTAAACATCCTCATTAAAGTAAAAAAAGCTGGAAGTCATAATTTTTTAAAACCTTTAATTGATAAAGTGTCCAGGGACAGATGTCAACATCAAACTATTTATTTATATAAGCATTTTATTATAGCAGGTGAAAATAATCTGTACACATATATTTTGTTGGATATAAATGGTAGTTATTCATATGAGTATTTTGCACATTGTACATAACCATGAGTAAGTAAATTCACTTAGATAAAATTATTTTGTCAAGCATTATTATAGAAGCTAAGGACTAAGAAATAAGGCCTGGAGTTTTGAATCCAAATTTCATGAGCATGATCCTGAATTTTACAAAATAAATAAAAATTTTGATGGTATTAACAAAAGTTTTGAGAATATTGATAAGAAATTTGAAAAACAAAAGATAGACTTTAGAAATTTGAAGGATGAAGTTGATATAAGACTCAATATGTCTTTTGCATGATTCAAAGAAATTAAACAGGAAAAGAGTCAGAAGATTAAATGTATTGCTAAGTTTGAAGAGTTGAGAGAATTAAACTTGAATCTAAAGAAATTTAAATGGAGTTTTGAAATTAAGATGCAGATTAAGGTTGAAGAGGTTGTGATGGAATCAAGTAGCTAATGTAGTAATTTCATAAAAGGGTCCAAACCACTATAAAATTATGGCAGTATAGATGATGGTAAAAGTTCAAGGAATAAGTGATATACTTTTGTCGAATACACCTTATACTAAAGAAATACATCATACCAATTTTAATATCCCAGTAACCATTAAACTCTGTTATAATCATTGTCATAAATGTAAAATGAAGGTACCCATTACAAATAAGTCTAGCTCAAATGACAGTAGGTAAAAGAATACTTTCATTGAGCATCAACAAAACTATTCTCTTTAGAAATTTTTTTGAGCATTCTTTTTATAATCATGTAGCCGAATTTCACAAGATATGGCAGAGATATAAAAAATGGTTCACAATAAGATCCTTGGAAATATGACAGATATTAAGAAGTTAAATGAGGCATATGAACTAGATTATAACCTTCATTGTCTTGAGTATAGTTATGGAGTAGAAGTTATAGAAAATATAAATAGTCTTCAGAACAAGATATATAAGGGATTAGTTTGATGGTTAGAATTACAGTCATGACATAAGATAATACAAAAGTTTATAAGTTCACATGGGGCAATTGCCATGAAGGCTTGTTTGTAATGGAGGTCAATGATTATTTAGCACAACCTGTTGATGATCAGTCTAAGATCTATAATTGTTACTATAGTAAATGTGATTATGGGTCATATATAAGACCATGTTTTAATTGCCACTCATATATCAGCTTGCAATGGGCACAGGCTTAAAATAAAGTTTAAAAAATCTTTGAAAATTCACAAAACACATACATATGAAAAACATGTTGAAACAAAGGTATATTATCTAAAGGCTAAAAAGGTATTTTATAAATTCAAATGCAGATGAAGAGAATATGTTTTTAAAATTTCAGCTCTTCATATAACCCTAAGGAGTTATAAATAGTTGAAGCAAACAAAATCAAAGAAGGATATAATATTGAAGCATAAGCTAAGTGGAATATTGCAATTATTTTATTATGAAAGAAGGTACTATCACTACAATTAAACTAGCAGAAGAGCATTTTCTTTTGTTAAGGTCAACCATTGTGCAGCGTATTTTTGCAAAACCCATTCAACTTGTATCTCAAAATTTGGTTGGAAGATGCCAATACTTTTTAATGTAATGATCAAATAATTCCCATGAGTAATGATGCAATTGTCACTCTTAGAAATAGTGATGAGGAAAACTTAACTAGAAACTTTGAGAGCATAATAGTAATGCAATTTCAAGTTTGACCATTAAACTTAAAACACGTGTAGATGAAATTTAGAACACATTTAGTGTTAAAGAAATTTATTGGGAAGATATGTGCCATTTATGAGGTTCCTTCAAAATATGATTACATATGTATAGTATTTTAATTTTTGTGTGTATCAACTTATTTTACTTTGAAACAATAATTGCTAAAACTCATATCAAAAAAACTCATATAACATCGCCCAAAAATAGATTACTACACCATCACATCTTTAAAAGAAAGTATCAAATCAAAACAATTCATGATCATAAGACTCTCAATCTTTTTAATATATGCCCTTTGGTCGACTAGATGTAACAAAATATTTAGCCATCCACTTACAGGTGAAAAACAATACTTCCTAAGCAAGATATCAATAATTAAAAAAAAGAGATGAAACCCTAGCATCAACAAACAAATATAAAGACACATGGAACATTCTCAAAATGCAGGAATCCAAAACAGATTGACCTGATAGGGTTAAACAAATTAAAGAACAACAGACCCAATAACACCGTATATGTAGAAATACATGCGACAAAGAAAAATGACATAACCCAGCAGAGGTATTGATAAAAGACTCAAACTACTCCAAATGGCTTAAAATTCTTATACATCACTAATGAAGCTTAACCTGTCGTTAACATCATGCCTTAGTAATATACAGTTCGTCTGTCTAATAAAAATACTCCAGGATCTCCTATCACTCAACTGTAACCTATAGCCTTCGTTCTATACATATGACATCAATCTGTAAGCAGTCTATATCTAAGTATATATGCCACTTGAAATCTATCCCCACTGTAGCTTTTGTAACTCACTGATGTAATCTTATATTCTCGATCAATAAAGTTTACTTTGAAAATAAATAAAAATATTTTCTAAAACTGCCAATTGATAACTCTCTACTTTATTTGGCAAAACACGACACCTACCACAAGATGTTAATTATTATCTTAATCATATTTTTATTACTTATTTTGTTTAAAAGTAATTCAAATTTAAAATCAATGAAGGATTATCAGAATGTAATCAATACAAATATTTAGTATGGTAAACTTCAGTAACAATTTTAACTTGCGAACACACTGTATTTGAAACCATTAATAGAGAAGAAAAAAATAAAAACAGTTTAATTTTAGGGAAATTATTTTATTAAAATAACATTATTTACTTGCACATTAATGAATGATTAATACACGATACATTTCACATATAACACATATGTATGGGTGTGGTTATATTTAATATTTTATAAACATTATTACGTCAATTGTTAACAATCGAATGAAATCCGCTAGAGAAAAATGATATAGCAACAAGAAAGGAAATTATAAAAAGACATTTTTTGTGTGTGAAAATAACAGATCGATAAGTTGGATTAAAAAGGAAAACTTTTACTTACTTTAACTGGATACTTTTATTGTTTTGAGAGAATCTGCACACATACGAACCGATAAACTATTTAGAAGAAACTATAGTTAATTAACGAATTCTATTTAATGAAATGTTCGTATTCATAAAACCAGTTAGAAAAAACACAACAATAAAAATGGAGTGTTAAATTCAAACACGTTAATGTTTATTTCCTAAGGACCATGGATTTAAATTAAAATCATCTAATGAATAAAACCACGACTTCCAGCACATTATAAATTTATTATTGCTTTTGGTAAAATATTCAAATTGCTGTTCGAATTAAGAACCTATGCAGTATATATAAAACAAAATAATCATACATATATTAGGAGTAACGTATTAGTCATTATAAATAAAATAAAATGCCCGTTCCATAGAAGAAACGAAATTAATTTTAAACAACTACCCTAAGAATCGTTCACTAGAGGAAGAGAACAAAATATAGAATATCAAATATACTAGTTTTAGTGATGAGACTGTAATGCCACCGACTACATATAATTTTTATTACATCCCATTGGAACATGCTTATTACGCACATATTGTAATTTTAACACATATATTACGATGTTTGTGGATAATATAGTAGATAGATTAACACTTAAAGTTAATATTAAAAAGGATTTATGATACTACAAGCTTATTCGATAACACAGGAATTAGTGTTTATTAAGATTTACCTTTGAATATATCTATATATGTGATGAAAGTGAATTAAACAACTACCAATTGCCTAACAAATATATAGAAGAGTCAAAACACAAACTACTGTTGGATAAATCATGTTGAATTATTCCAAGAACTATAATTAAATTCTTAGTGCTATTATCTTATTTTGGATACCTACAAATTTTTATACCACTTTGATCACTTTATCCAGTATAGTGATTAGTTGAATGCTAAATATTTCAGTGATGATTTCAAGTTTTTTAATGTTATTTAACTTATGTTATATACAATGTTAAAGAATGATTTTATGTATACTGTACTGTTATATAAAGTGCACAATCACATTTACATATTCAATTAAATGAAGCTGCCTTAAACTACAAAAGGATAAATAATTCTTGAACAATACTTGCCAAGATAACTTATTTAAGTTTAATCTCAACATAGACCATAATAAGTTATAATTCTCAATATTAAATCATTATCAGCCAAATTAAGCTAAATGTGTACATTCTTTTAGTTCTTACTAAGTATCTTGTTTAGCACCACCCATAGTGTCAATACATACATACTAGTTATTATAAGTTAATGTTGTTTTAATATGCAATTTCATGGCTTATATTCTAGTTACCAATGTAAATAAAATATTTATCTATTAAATTAATATCCTAGTATTAGTTATTTTATTTTATATTACTCAGTTAGATCTCTGCAATTGAACACCAATTCATATCACCAGATATTTGTCAATGGTAGATTTTGTCATAAGAGCTAGCAATATTTACTAACCAAATAAATTCAGATTGTGATAGAGTGAGAGAATTTGGTTCTTATATATATGCATATGATTCTACTGTCATCAAGCATAATTCTGTTGTCCTAAATCACAAATTACATAAATATTAATAGTCTCCAGCTCATAGGCTATATAAATTATAGATTCCTCACATAAGTCTCTCATTTTAGAATATATAGGAGGCAGATGTTTTTAAATCAATCCTATAACCATCTCATATCTACTCTCTATATCAGGGATGCCCAACCCGTAGCTCGCGAGTCACATGTGGCTCGCGCAACCATTTAATGTGGCTCGCATTGCACTCTTCAAGAAAAAATGATAAAATATTTTATGTTCCTTGATGCCACATGCACACACTAAAAAATAAACATTTTTACAATTCAAACGATAACGATATGCAGTGTCAGGTTTCACATTAAATAAAATAATTAAAATATACTTTTCCTGTAATTGTAATTTATATGTATGTTACCAAATTTTTAATAAATAAATATAAATAAAATGTATTTACATTTTTTTTCTTTTTAACATATTTCACCAGTTTTTTTTTTAGTTTGTGAATTATGTTTATAAATGTAATATGAAAAATGCAATATATAATTGTGGCTCCCCAAATTTTTTTAAATTCTCAACTGGCTCGTGTCAAGTTAAAGGTTGGGCATCCCTGCTCTATATCATACTATTATAATGTATGAACAAGTTTAGATTTTGGAAACACACACACACATATATATATATAATTAAGTTCCAACCAGTAATCACCTAAACATTCACAGTAAAATATAGTAATCAATATTTCTAACTGCTGTCAAGGCAATCTTCACACCTTTTAATAGCAAGAATGGAAATCCAGTCTTACTAATGGTCCATTGAATATATATGGACACTTAAAGCGTGCAACTTGACTACAGAGTATGAAATATTGATACAATGAAGTTTAAATACACCTCTTTAAACATGAAATAAACATGTCACTGTAATGCAGACTAATAAAAAGTCAATTAACATTACAAACTGCAATACTTTTAAATTGCCCATGTATTATTTAGAAATAATAAGCGAAATAGTGCCTAAAGCTAATCTGGGATAATGATATTATTAAATTCCAACAATCTTTAAAGAGGTTTATTTAAACTTCATTGTATCAATATTTCATACTCTGTAGTCAAGTTGCAAGCTTTAAGTGTCCATATATATTCAATTAGTAAGAATGGATTTCCATTCTTGCTATTAAAAGGTGTGAAGGTTGTCTTGACAGCAGTTAGAAATATTGATTACTATATTTTACTGTGAATGTTTAGGTGGTTACTGGTTGGAACTTAATTATATCATTATCCCAGATTAGCTTTAGGCACTATTTCGCTTATTATTTCTAAATAATACATGGGCAATTTAAAAGTATTGCAGTTTGTAATGTTAATTGACTATTTATTAGTCTGCATTACAGTGACATGTTTATTTCATGTTTAAAGAGGTTTATTTAAACTTCATTGTATCAATATATATATGTCAATCTGTATTAAATAATTAAGTCTAATATTTCTCCTGCTATTCATTTATCTATCTTGTGTTTATTTTTTCATCACATATATAAGTTAATTTTATTTTTCATAATTTTGAAAATGATAAATTTTTGCTTTTTTTATTCCTGCATTTTTAAATTTATAATATTTTTCATTTTTTATATAAATTTATAAATTAGCCATGTTCTTTTTTAAATTTAAGTAACTATAAATTTCCTTATTCTTTTACAATTTAATCTCAATTTTATTCCATTAAACTCAATATTTTAGGATGGTGGTTCCAAATGAGGAAATGTGGCCATTACTGGTTCAAAACATAATAGAGGTATATTGAGAACTAGCCATTCCCCTTCCACTTGGGTTATTACTCATAAGAATATTCTGAGAAGTCTTATTAATCAATTATAATCGCATGCTTGAACCAGCATCTACCTAATTCTTAGATAAATGTGTTTGTACTAGCCTGTACACAATGACCTTTTACAATGTTGAACAAGTCATGCATTTTTAGATTATGCAAATTTATACATAGTACCAAATCTTGCATGTTCTTATTGATTCATTGAACATTACTATAAATAGAAAGAAAATTGTTTAAACAATACCACTTTGTTTCAGTACTCTTTCAGGAAAACGGTAAAAATAAAGTTCAGTGTGGTGCCTATACAGAGATCACAATAAAAGGATAACTTATGTCATATACTTTATAATATTGAACAAATATTTATTGTCATAAATAATAATTGCCAAATATATAAGTACCTATTTGTTTTTTTAATTTATTATTATTATGTATTTTAAATTTTGCATAAGATTATTATGATTACTATGATGTGACTGTTTGGGGAACAAAGAATGAAGTTGGATATTAAGTATGAGAGTTACTAAGTGACTAGAATTTGAATCTCAGTTGAAATTAATATTTGTATTTCATATTTCTGTAGTGTAATTTTCAATGAATGACTACTAAAATTATTAATAATATTTATGTTTGTTTCAATTTAGTTTCATCACAAAAAACTTCACAGAGTTCACTTTAAATGATTATATGAATCTATGTGACTCAATTAACAATTGATTTTTACTTTGTCAAAAGCCTAGATTCGATTTTGGACTCCTAATTAATAATGGTTGTTGTTACTTTTTGTGTTAAAAATCCACCAAATTCTATTTGGTACCTATTAGTTTCTAACATAGATGTGATCTTTTAGGTTTTTTATTAGTAGGAGGTTTTTATGTAACATAAACAATGTTATGCTAAATTTAAATATAATGAAACTAATGACTTTATTTGTTTATTTTCAGATAGACCATGTTGGATTCAAAGAAAACATGTAGACATTGTGATGTCAACTATTTGAAATATAGTTTTATTCAGCCATTTACAAACAAGACATTACTATTGTATCTGATTTTCCAGAAAGGTTAATCCAATGTAGCCATAAAGTCTTCGCAATTAGAAGAACGTTTGACTAAAATTTATCCTGACAGAAAAAATGAGAATTTATCCTACTGTTAAACACACAAATATTAACTTTCAAGATATCCAACTTTTCTTGATATGTTTTCAGCAGCAGCAAAATGCAAAACAAGACAATGATGGATTACATGTCTCCTACAATATTTCATTGCTTATTTTGCTAAATTGGGGGAATTGGACATTATTGGTGAAGAATTAATACTATCAAATGTAAGTGAGGTTCTGCACACTACACTGTGCAAGCCAGCATTTGATATTATTAAAAACTCACATTGAGCAATAATACAGTGCAGAGATGAATCAATAAATTAGCCCAAAATATGGAGAGTTTGCTAAATGAGTTTTTGAAGACTATTGAGTTTTCTTTGCAACTCAATGAATGTATCTTATCAAACAATGAATGTATCTTATCAAACAATGAGGTTTTACTTCTAGCATACATTCACTTCATAAAAGATGAAAAAAAATTCCAAGAACTATTATTTGCAAGACAATTAAAAACATATATGAAAAGGAAAGTCTATAATTGATGTTTGGGATGCTACTTTGCAGAAAAAGGTACTTATTTTGAAAAATATATTGTCAGTTGCTAATGATAGTGCTCCATGGGTGGATGCTACTATGGGTTTATTTCATATTTGAAAAATGCAATATCAAATGTAATCACCATACATTGTGGGATTCACTGGCAATATTTGGTGGTAAAAAACCTGAATGATTGCCTTCATTGCTACAGTATGTAATCACAGCAGTTAATAAGATAAGCAATGCTCTCAATGATGGATTATTTGGAAAGTTTTATTATGAAAACAATGATTTCAGCAATTTCCTATTGCACACAGAAGTTTGTTGGTTATGTAAAGGTCCCTGTCTAAAATGATTTTTTGAGCTCTCTGACTCGGTTTTAGAGTTTTTTTTGAAAGCAGATGATTCGTTAAGAAGGAATTTAATCAAGTTTAAGAATGAAATAGCTTACTTGACAGATTTGTTTAATAAATTTAATGAAACAAATTTACAGCTGTATGGAGATGATGCAATTTCATCAAAGTGGAGATGATTATTTCTGCATTTGTATCAAGACTTGCTTTGTACAAACAAAATATAGGCCAAAATTTTTTTTATCAGTTTTCAAATCATGCCTCAGTGGTAGCAAATCATAAGAATATTCTGGAATGCACCCAGCATTTGGAAGCACTTAAACATTTACAAATCAATTTCAGGACATCCTCAATATAGATATTACAGATTGGGTTCTAGAATATTCATCAATTCAACATGCAGCAGAATTATCACTGCCAGAAGGAATTGATAGAATTATTAACAAACAAAAAGTTAAAATTGAAATTTAAAAATGTGCATTAAGAATTTTGGCTTCAAAAGCAAATTTCAATATAATATCCAGCTTTATGTACTGCAGCAAAGAAGTTCTTTAGTGCATTCCCATCATTTTATTTAGCTGAAAGAGGATTTAGCATGGTTACCAATTTATTGATAAAAAAAAAAGAGAGAGAAACAGATTGTTAATAGCATAACATGGTAATTTAAAATTACTGATGATAAAAATGGCACTAAATGTTAATAAATTAGTGTCATCATTCCATGCTCAATCCTTTCACTAATACTATTATATAGTTTTGGTTTATTCTACTTTGAGCAAGACATCAATATTGTTAAATAAATTCCTACAATGAATAAATTTAAAAAAATCTGTTTATTTTTGTAAGAGAAGGCATTGATTGAGTTACTATTTGAAAAGATGGATTTTAATCCAAAAAAGATTGGGAACTTTTGCTAAGATGTGTTCTTTCATTTTGAATATGGTGTCTGAATTTATTGTGAAATAAAACAATTAAATTAAATCATTTTTTATCATATGAGGCTTTCTATATGTAAATTCTTCTCTGTGACTTTTTTATAATATTACTCTACAAAAGACAAAATCTTTCATTCCTCTAATTTTTTACTTATAACACAAGGTTTCCCACAGATTAACCATATCTTACCTTTCCTACAATAGCATTTTAATTCTTCATTATTTTTATAATCATTTTCAGTAATTTAAAAAAATGTTTTTATACAATTTTACTGTTTCATCAATGTGATTATTAGTTAGTTTGAATATTTAAATAACCACAAGATCTTGTGTTATGGTCTTAATCTAATCACCAATAAGCCACCATTTATTCTTAAGAGCATTTCTCTTCACCTAACTCCAGAAGTATCTATTGTAAGCTTCAGTATTTAATGATGATTAAACATTGCTACTATTACATTCATACCATAAAATAGTTTTTGATTTGTGACTTTTGTTAGTAAAAACTTGTAATGGGAATGTCTGTCACATCAGTAAGTCACTTTTTTTCTTTTTTTAATTATAAAACTAATAGGTTCTGGGTCCAAGCTATATCATTATATAGATCACATCAAGTCTATAATGATATATTTTAGTAATTTCAGTTTATGATAACTGTTGTCAGGATATCTACCAACAAAATATTACACACATTTTTTGGTTACATTGAATATATGTTTTTAGGAACAGTGATGTGATGTGATGTGATGCACTGTGGCTTCTCCTTATACAAAGTCAGAAATCTCTCAGCAACTATGCCCAGAGAAACCTGTTAGCCACTTTACCTTCCCTTTTCATTTCCAACCCTAAGTTTTCCCATAATTTATTCGATCTCATTTCCACAACATAATCTAAATCCTCCTTATCTTTTCCTGAACCCAGCATAAAAAACAATAACTCACTTTCTGTATAATCACTTTGTTCATATTTATTATTCCATAACTTCATTATTTGTACCCTTTCTGCTTCCAAGCATTTACATTGAAGTAACAGATGCCTAATATTTTTTATGCCTTCCTTACACAACTTGCAAACTAAATCATCTATATTTTTCCATTTACGTGTATATTCCCTTGTCTCTAAAGATCCCATTCGAGCCTTAAACAATAAACTACTTTCCTTATTATTATCATAAATTAACTCACACCCAATGTTCTGTTTACTTCTATATATATTTAAACTCATTTTACTCTCCATACTAGTTCTCCATCTCTCCAACTCCCTATTCTTTATTAATACATCTATTCTTCTATCCCACACCTTACCTCTATAACACTCGACAATTCTCCTAACACAATCATCCCACCTTTTGTACAAATATACTGACATAAATTCTTTATCCAAATCTTCTGCATACTGCATTGCCTTTCTCACCCATCTTGTTGCATGCTCTTTACTTGTAACCCAATTAAAGACTATTTTGGCTATTCTTTTATTATCCATAAACTGCAATCTACTGAACATTTTCATTTTGCTTTTTGCATCTCTCATATAAAAACTTGACCATCCCATTTCACCTTGAATTGCCTCCTTTTCTGTCCACACATCTGCATCTAATGCATGTCTTCCTACTTCCCTTTGTACTTTTTCTAAAGTAATCTAATACCCCTTTACTAACACAACGCAACATTGCCATATGTTAACCCTGCTAATGCCACTCCCTTCCATACAATTTTAGCTACATCATATTTATTATATGAAAACACTGTTAATTTCTTTATCAATCCCTTTTTTTCTTTGCTTCATTTATCAATTTTTTCTCCCAATTCATTCAAGCAATTTTTCTGATTCCTCAAGATGATTCCCAAATAACTATATTTATTCACCACACTTAACTTTATATCCCCCAATAAGAAATCTTTGTCTTCTCCTTCCCCAGTATTCAACAACATTATATTTGATTTTTCTTCACTAAATTTAGTTCCCATATTTTTACCCACCCATGCGCATATCCTCAGCATAACTTCCATATCTTTTCTTCTTTCTGCACACTAAAAGACATACATCTGCAAAAAAAAAAGACCCAACAATGTATATATTCCCTTGCCACCTATTAACGGTATATATATCCCTCTTCCTAGTCTTTCTATTGCTCTCTCCATTTCACTCAAATACAACAAAACAAAATAGGTGACATATGGCATCCTTGCCTTAGACCCACCCCATTTTTAACTTTAATTGATTCTATATCCCCTAATTGATATGTATAGTAATTATTTTCACATAATTTCTTAATAACATCCACTAAAGCTTCCTCCATTCCCAAATTTGCTAAACTTATCCATAATCTATTTCTATTTACTCTATCATATGCCTTCTCTATATCTATAAAACTCATGTATAACTGTCTACCTGAATTCCTACTCATATCTATAAGTTGTGTGATCTCATTTGACTTTAATGCCATCTACTGTAAATTTGAAAAATCAATGGATATTAAATGATAATGCTATTATAAGCATATTTGAAAGATTAGTTTCTGGCTTCTTCAGTAAAAAATTAAGAAATTAGATATTAGAGACATAGTATCAATAACTATTGTCCAGGGCTCTGGGGTATGATTAAGAGAACTGCTCTAAAAGTGTTTGTTGAATGAAAGCAATGAGGGCAGGCAATATTTTGTTGATATCATGTTATTTACTAGAACCTTACTTATTCAACTTTTTTTCTTTTTATATCCAAAACTTCATCTATACTATTATGACTACTTTGGATATCTGCACCAAAATTCTTATACAAATAATTTACCTTGCTTCACATAATTTAAGGTTCATCACTTTTTCAAAATTGCTCATAGTTCAAATATTCCATGCATTTATTCTTACAACATATTTTTAAAATATCTAAAGGCTTTAGATAATAAAAAAAATATTTTAAACATGAGACAATGTAAGTAAATAAATAAAAGTAACATGTATTGTTTCAATTTATATATATATTGTGAAGAGTCTCATGGTGCAGAGGTAGCGTATTTCTTTGCCATGCTTATATTTTGGATTTGAACTGAAAAAAAACACAACAGGTTTTATTTTATTTGAAGAAGTCAACCTATAATAGCCTAATGAACAATCAAATATTGGTCAGTAAATGAGTTACCAGCTATTCTCAACTTACACCAATTGAGAACAAAGCTTTCTTCATCATTTCTTTATGAGAAATTGGTATAGAGGCATTTGCTCTGCAGTTGGCTATTTAAAGACAGTTTTACTATTATCTAATATATATATATATATTGGCTACTATATATCTGGCATATATGAAGTGATATGCTTTTTGCTGTTGACGTTATCAATTCAAGTATAACCATCATACATTTATGAATTCATTGAAAGATTAAAAAACCAAAAAAAAAAATAATTTTTCATATTTGGAAGAATAGATCATAGATAAATTAAAAATATAGAATAAATACTAAACTTTTTCAAAGTTTTTAAAATTGCCTATAGATGGCAGTACATAAATTAAAAGATATTTAGTCCCCTCATCCAGAATATGGATTTTGTAGTATTAGTATATATAAATATTTTCATACATGCAATAGATATGTACATGCGTGCATATCTGGTTCGATTAAACATGTAATAAAGGTCGATGTTTTTTAATCATTCGGATATATATTAAATGCGTAAGAACACTTGGAAAGAGTGTTTATATTAATATGCATATATGCGTTTGTTGTTTGTGTATATTTAGTATACGCAAATATTATGTAAACTTATGTACATAAAGTGTATATGTAAATATATATATATGTTTTATTTAAATCATGTTTTAATTACGATTTTTGAAGAAACAGGAATCATAAATATCTAAACAATTAACTTGAGCTATTAATTGTATCCAAACAGAGTAGATCGAACCATATATAATAAAGAGATATAAACATTTCTTTTGTATGGTTGCGTGAGATTTATTACTAGAATCGTGCGATTTTTAATTCTAAGTAAGTAATAAAGCTCAAGGTGATAAAAACCTAGATCCTAATAAATCTGCGTATAAATGTCACCCAACTTTATTTTGTTTTATGTGCATCTTAAGGCTTTTAAAATTGTAATTACATTTTTATAATCTGTACTAATCAATGAAAATCAAGTAAGCAATGTGTTTAATTAGGGATTTGAAATCATCTCGTGTCATTGTGTGTTGCATATCTAGTTAATTTTACATGTATCATTATGCATGTGTTGCATTAAAATCTGTTTAACTGATTTAATATCTATGCATTTTTTTCTTTCCCACTCAAACAAGAATCGTTTATACTTAAATTTGGTGCTGGTTCAATCGTGATCACTAATCAGAGGATTTAACTCAGGCTATGAACTTCAATTCCTAAAAATTCATGCCAAAATATAGTAGACTATATATTTATTTATTATTTAAAATTGGTTATATGTATCATAGACGACTATGCCATTTCTAATTTTTTTTTTAAAAAAAGCTAGAGATGATCTTTCACTGACTAAACAAACCAGTCCTTCAAACACAAATATGTCCACATGTAGTATATCATTTATGATGTAATTCTCAAATGAAATGATAGAATAAATTATATTAAAAGATAACAGCAACGTCATTCACGCAGATCAAAATCACTCAGATCAAATATACTTAATCGATTGTAATTACTCAGTTATTCTACCTGGCTTCAAACAGAGAACTTAACACATCTTCTGATTCTTTAGTCTGTTTATTTGATATCTTTTGATATTTATTATATTCTAATTTTTGGATTTATTATTAGATTTTTTGTTTTGTTTTATTATACAATAATTATACTGTCTTCGAACATATTCTCCTAATAAAAGTAATCCATCATTTAAGAGTGCTTTTAAGATAATTGTTTTTAACGTAACAAGTTTTGCTTTTTTCTTCTTCTTTTTTTTTTTTTTAAAGAAAACAATGTTCCTGAATTACTTAAGCCAAAGAAAACGTGGCCTTACAATTCTAGATTCACTGTTTACAATATCTAATAAGACGAGCTCTTAACTAGTTCCTCAATGCATTCTGGATTTATCATATACTTTCTAATATTCAAAGTAACTGAATTTATTTATAGATGGCAGCACATAAAAGCTCTTAATATTGATTTTTATATCAAGTAATATGAGAGTGTTATGAAAATTAATAAATTTGATTATAGGAACAAAAATAAAATGGGAGAATAATTTAATTAACGAAAGGCAGAAATTTAGGGAATTTGCGAGTAAATGTGAAAAATAAAACGTTTCTATATAAATAAATAGATTAGCAGTAGAGAATCATTTTATGATAAAAATAAAATATTGATAAATGGAATAATTTGACAGATTTATTTTGTAGATTAATAATTTTTATTACTCATTTATTAGACTAAAGACTATCCATTTAATGAATAATATTTCTGTAATATAAATTTCCACTACACCACTCTCGTATGGTAGAGACTGATGCGTTTTAATACCTTGTGGAGGGTTATAATCATAAACATGACCCCAAGATGCACATCTTACGCCGAACCAGCACTTATCAGTTGGCCCAGATCACAAACTCTTACACATATCTTTATCATTGTCCAGTAAATATAGATAACCAATTACTACAGGCTTAATTAATGAAAGTATATTAATAATTTTTATTAGTCATTTATTAAACTAAAGATTATCCATTCAATGAATAATAAATCTGTAGTGTAATTTTCAGCATACCACTATCTCACAAAGTAGGGACTGGATTTATATCTTCGTTTAACACTTTCCAAGAGGGTGTTATTATGGAAATTACACTACAAAAATATTATTTATTTTGTAGACTTGGTGGAAAATTTGATTCATACTAAAGTTTAAATGCTTGCATGCAAAAGTGAATAGATTATGAAATTATAAGGAATTCAGTATAAATAATGTTCCAAATACTAACATTTAATAAATTATATTATTGTTAGGATTTAGAATACGAGAGAAGTTCATATTAATTGAGCACTTACAAGCACAGATTATTGGACAGATCAAAGATTAGTACTAAAATTAAAATAATAGTTGCTGAAATATATAAAAACAATATAGACATTTACCAGCTATATAGCCATTTAAAATGTTATTAGAAATAAACATATAATGTCAAAAGAAAACTTTAAACTAGAGTTTATTAACTTTACATGTGTATAACTAAAATGTATATATTTAGTATAACATCCTTGCTAGTTGTTCAAATTTCAAATTCAAAAGCATTTATAATTAGAAAATCTTCTTGCTTTCTCTAATCTACTATATCTTTCTGTATGGCTTCCCTGTTTGCAGTAAAACATTTCCATGCACACACACATGGGTAATTCTGCAATTTTTATGGTTCTGCACAATTATTTTTAATTGGCATAATTTGTCTAGATTAGACCCAGTATGCATAATTTATTTAATAGCATACTTCTGTATAATCAGAAAATGTGTATTGCTAATTTTCCTAATTGTAATATTATCTAGGGTTTTTCCTTTATTTATTTCTTGTCTATTATATACATTATTTTGCAAACATATATATTTATACCTACACACTTTTTAGTTGGGCATTGAACAATTTCTGGACTCTCGGAAATGGTTCAAAGTTTTCTATAGCATTCTTCACTTTCTAGCTAGTCTAGGAGATGGTAGGTGTTGCTCTTCCTAACCTGCCCTAATCCTTAGATACTTCAGATGAAACCATACTGGCTGTCTTCTACTTGAACACTTAGTGATGCTCCATCACTATTGTTCATTAGATCTATCACATCATCTGGGAGAAAACTTGTACTTCCATTTACTTACTGAGTGGCTCACTAAAACATCATCTAATATGGTTGATGTGTCTTCTGCCTTCTTTATCATCAGTCAGTTGTATTACATCACATATTTGTTTTGACAACATATTTGAAGTGATTTCTGTTTGCCACTTATTTCTTACTGCATTATGTATTTAAACAGTTTCTTCAATATCATTTTTCACATTTTCTAAATTAGTCTCACTTTTCTCATTGTTACTAGGGATCAATATTAAAGCATGTCTTCTGAATATCTGTTTCAGCAACATTTCTGCCGGTTTTCTGGTAGCTGTATTTAGAATAAAATGCTGATAAAACAATGGTTACATCTAAGTTTTATGAATATCTTGATATTTCATTTTATTCAATATCAACTCCAACTGTTGCTACTCATTTGATTCAAGGTGATATAGAAGTTATAAAATATGTTGTATCCCTTTGCTATCTAAAAAGTCTTTCAATAACAATGACACAAATCTAGCACTATTATCAGAAAAGATTATTCCTGGATAGACACAACAAGCAAACAATTCATTTAACACTTTTATGGTATTCTTCACATTCATATTTTTCACCACCCTATATTCAGTCCATTTTGAATAAAAGTTAATGACAACTAAAAAATATGTCCATTGAAAGGTCCAGCATGATCCATATGAACTCTTTGCTCTGATTATGCCTATAGCAATTATTCCAGATAAGAAAGATATTGATATAAAAATTTCTGGAAGCGAGAGAGTATAAATAGTGGAATCAGGCAGTTCAAATGATTATTAGTGAGATTGTATTATAATTATTATTAGTGGATTGAAAATCTTCATTGCTACATAGCTAAATGCAATTTAGGAAAACTGGACCAACAATGTTTTGAAGCCACCGTGATCATTCATTGGAGAAAAAATCCATAGTTACTGGATAATTGCAAGATGAAACAGATTATTAATATTGAAAACACAAAAATGCTCGGCAAAACAGATAGCTTTCTCTCTCTCATCCCACATCATTAAAAAGTTAGGAAGATAATGACATGCCTAAGTAACCATCGAAAGGAAAAAGTATACCATTCAACTCTAAGACAAATTTCTTTTTAATGTAAAGATTTACCAGCTGCGAATCACCTTCATATAAATAGGTAAGAAAACTCTAGTTAATCTTTGACATATCTAAATGTATTTAGTTAATGTTGTAAGAAAAACATTTTGGAAAAGATAAAATGAAACGTGGTTACTTAAATAATTAATTCAATAATTTTATCTTCTTTTTTTTTTTTAAATAAAAAAAGAGAGACATTTTAAAATGAAACAAACAAGAAAATAATTTTGCCTGGATTTATAAAATAAGACAAGCGGTAAAGAATAAATGATTCTACAATTTAAATTTAAAAAAACATTTATAATTAATCAATAAGAATCTATCAAACAAAAATTGACTTTATTTGGTTTGAAAAGAAAAGAAATCGAAACTATAGAATTTGATAGCTGATTTTCGTTATTGATATATACGTATATGTGTGAATTTTATATATATTCAAAATGAAATTAGTAATTGCAATACGAAATAAAAAAATGTCATTTATTATTTTCACAAAATGAAATCTGCGTCCATATAATATGTATCTATCTATATCTGAAATAAATATGTGCATATGTAAATATGTGCTTGTACATATATGAATTGAACATGCTTCTTCATACATGACCTAAATCTGGGTCTTTATAATATGTGTCTATCTATCTGGATTAAATACGTGCTTATATATATTGAACATGCTTCTATATGCATAACTTAAATCCATGTATACATAATATGGGTCTCTATATACCTGAATAAACTATGTGTTAAATATATGAATTGATTATGCTTCTATGTACATGATCTAAATCTGTATCTCTATAATATGTGTCTCCCTACCTCGATTAAATACGTGCTTATATACATACATATTAAACATGCTTTTATATACATAACTTAAATCCGTGTTTATATAATATGTATCTTGATATACCTGAATTAACCACATGTTACCTATGTGAATTGATTATGCTTACGTGTTATATATGTAAGTGCTTCTATATACATAACTTAAAATCTGCATGGATGTAAATGAATTGAATATATATTTGAATTAAAGATGCATCTATATGCTTGAATTAAATCTGCATCTATATACTGGAGTTAAATATGTGAATCTATTCAAATATAAACAAAAATATATTTGACTTAAATCTGCTTGGATGTAAATGTATCGAATATATACTTGAATTAAATATGCATTTATATGCTTGAATTAAATTTGCATCTATATACTGGAGTTAAATATGTGAATCTATTCAAATATAATTATTGTCTTCAGAATAGTTAAACAAAAGGATTAATCCATATATCAATCAAACTTACCAAAGAGTATTCTGCAAGGAGGATTAATAGACATGTCTATAGAATTATTTATATGCAAATATGATGAGAAACATCAACACCCAGAAGAGAAATTAATTTGAGAAATGATAAAGAGAGATATCTGTGATGTACACACTGATATTTAAATAAATCCCTGCAAAATGAAAGGTGCCAGACCAGGATTATGGAAGATAAAAGATGGATAGTGTATAATCACCTATGAGGGACCAAGCATCAGAAGAAGTTAGTGATGAATAGACAAATTGATCTGTGGAATAGGTATTGCAATGAACTGTTAAAAGGGTGTTTTCAAAATATTGTTATTTAAATAAATCATTGGTATATAAAATAATATATATCATCAGTTTTTTTTTCATGTCATTCACTTTCTAGTGTACTTGTTTACAGGAATCTTATGTTTTCTGAGCTATGTTCAGCATAACCAGATCTAGGTGAGTAAGGTTGTAGTAAACTGGAACTCTAGTGGCACTGTTTGGAAATCCAAACAGATAAGTTTCTACATGTTCCAGTCTTTTTAATGCTACACCCTCTGATGTGCAGAAAATATTGTTGGAGGGGGTAGGATGATGTTAGCATTGGCTAATTCCAATCGATATCTCCTTCCTGCAATATGCTCATCGGGAAATAAATCAACCAAGAGAGGGTAAGGAAGGTCTAGTCTGGTTACAATATATATATATATATATGTCCACAGATGGCGTCCTACCAAAAACACCTATCAAGCGTATTTTCGTTTACATAAACGTCAGAGTAGTTAGTATTCACTATCTCTAACTATAATTCCACTTTCAGATCATGATTTCAAGCTATTTGCTATCGTCAGTGAAAGACAGGAATAAAGAAACTAGATCTAAATACAAACTCTGAGCGTTTATGAAACAATTTCTATTCAGCTTGCAAGCGTGAATTTTTTAGACACGTAATGTCTTCAAACTCAGCATAGCAAACCAGATAGCTATATGGGTCTGATCTCAGTTCAGCATCACCACATAGTAGAAGCCTCTGCAATCTATATCATTGCAAGAAAGACCTCAAAGGTACATTTATGATAAACAAAAAATGCAAGTTAAAAAACTTGCTAACGCTTGTATTTATGTCCACAGATGGCGTCCTACCAAAAACACCTATCAAGCGTATTTTCGTTTACATAAACGTCAGAGTAGTTAGTATTCACTATCTCTAACTATAATTCCACTTTCAGATCATGATTTCAAGCTATTTGCTATCGTCAGTGAAAGACAGGAATAAAGAAACTAGATCTAAATACAAACTCTGAGCGTTTATGAAACAATTTCTATTCAGCTTGCAAGCGTGAATTTTTTAGACACGTAATGTCTTCAAACTCAGCATAGCAAACCAGATAGCTATATGGGTCTGATCTCAGTTCAGCATCACCACATAGTAGAAGCCTCTGCAATCTATATCATTGCAAGAAAGACCTCAAAGGTACATTTATGATAAACAAAAAATGCAAGTTAAAAAACTTGCTAACGCTTGTATTTATGTCCACAGATGGCGTCCTACCAAAAACACCTATCAAGCGTATTTTCGTTTACATAAACGTCAGAGTAGTTAGTATTCACTATCTCTAACTATAATTCCACTTTCAGATCATGATTTCAAGCTATTTGCTATCGTCAGTGAAAGACAGGAATAAAGAAACTAGATCTAAATACAAACTCTGAGCGTTTATGAAACAATTTCTATTCAGCTTGCAAGCGTGAATTTTTTAGACACGTAATGTCTTCAAACTCAGCATAGCAAACCAGATAGATCTAGTTTCTTTATTCCTGTCTTTCACTGACGATAGCAAATAGCTTGAAATCATGATCTGAAAGTGGAATTATAGTTAGAGATAGTGAATACTAACTACTCTGACGTTTATGTAAACGAAAATATGCTTGATAGGTGTTTTTGGTAGGACGCCATCTGTGGACATAAATACAAGCGTTAGCAAGTTTTTTAACTTGCATTTTTGTTTATCATAAATGTACCTTTGAGGTCTTTCTTGCAATGATATAGATTGCAGAGGCTTCTACTATGTGGTGATGCTGAACTGAGATCAGACCCATATAGCTATCTGGTTTGCTATGCTGAGTTTGAAGACATTACGTGTCTAAAAAATTCACGCTTGCAAGCTGAATAGAAATTGTTTCATAAACGCTCAGAGTTTGTATTTAGATCTAGTTTCTTTATTCCTGTCTTTCACTGACGATAGCAAATAGCTTGAAATCATGATCTGAAAGTGGAATTATAGTTAGAGATAGTGAATACTAACTACTCTGACGTTTATGTAAACGAAAATACGCTTGATAGGTGTTTTTGGTAGGACGCCATCTGTGGACATAAATACAAGCGTTAGCAAGTTTTTTAACTTGCATTTTTTGTTTATCATAAATGTACCTTTGAGGTCTTTCTTGCAATGATATAGATTGCAGAGGCTTCTACTATGTGGTGATGCTGAACTGAGATCAGACCCATATAGCTATCTGGTTTGCTATGCTGAGTTTGAAGACATTACGTGTCTAAAAAATTCACGCTTGCAAGCTGAATAGAAATTGTTTCATAAACGCTCAGAGTTTGTATTTAGATCTAGTTTCTTTATTCCTGTCTTTCACTGACGATAGCAAATAGCTTGAAATCATGATCTGAAAGTGGAATTATAGTTAGAGATAGTGAATACTAACTACTCTGACGTTTATGTAAACGAAAATACGCTTGATAGGTGTTTTTGGTAGGACGCCATCTGTGGACATAAATACAAGCGTTAGCAAGTTTTTTAACTTGCATTTTTTGTTTATCATAAATGTACCTTTGAGGTCTTTCTTGCAATGATATAGATTGCAGAGGCTTCTACTATGTGGTGATGCTGAACTGAGATCAGACCCATATAGCTATCTGGTTTGCTATGCTGAGTTTGAAGACATTACGTGTCTAAAAAATTCACGCTTGCAAGCTGAATAGAAATTGTTTCATAAACGCTCAGAGTTTGTATTTAGATCTAGTTTCTTTATTCCTGTCTTTCACTGACGATAGCAAATAGCTTGAAATCATGATCTGAAAGTGGAATTATAGTTAGAGATAGTGAATACTAACTACTCTGACGTTTATGTAAACGAAAATACGCTTGATAGGTGTTTTTGGTAGGACGCCATCTGTGGACATAAATACAAGCGTTAGCAAGTTTTTTAACTTGCATTTTTTGTTTATCATATATATATATATATGGAGGAGATGGAAAAGGTAATGATGGATAATGAAAATGATCCAATAATGATGTTGTTAATTTTTAATAAAAGTGAAAGGCAAATAGATATGTATTTTAAAAAAAATAATAAATTGGATGAGAATATAAAATTTACAATAGAAAAAGATAATAAGTTATCATATTTGGATATATTATTAAAAAAATCATATGCAAAAGAAGATGTAAAATAGAAACAATAGTATATAAAAAAATGAATAAAGATAATAATATAATGAATTAGAATTCTAATATAGATATGAAGCATAAAATAAATGGTATTAGTTCAAGTGTTTATAAAGCTATTAATTATTGTTTGAATGAAGAAGAATGTAAAAAACAGTACAATTAATAATTAAGAAGTTTAAAGAAAAAGAATATCTAGAGAAAGTGATAGAAAAAAATGTAAAAGTATCAAAAAAAAGATATAAAGGAGATAAAAAAGAAGAGAAAAAGAAATATAAGATAAAAAAGATGAATATATAGGTATTAAAACATATAATAATAGTATAGTAAATACATAAATAAAATTATTAAGAAAATTAATACAAAATATAATAATGTAATTAAATATAAAATAATAAATAAAAAAGGGAAGAATATAATAGATAAGCTGGAAAATAAATACATTCCAAAAATATAAAAACATCGAAAAATAATAATATAAGAACTAAATATATAGAAGAAACAAATAATTTAATGTATACAAGATTAGTCCAGCATAGATATGATAAGAGATCACTGGTTTATATGCATTCTATAAAAATAGGACATATATTTGAGAGATAATATAAAAATGATAAATTATGGTAATAAAAGAGGGATAAAAAAAAATAAAAGTAGCTATATTAATTAAGAAGATAAAGCCAAATCTAAATAGAAAGGGGGGGGGGATAAAAACATTATTTTTATAGAATAATTATTAATAATAAAAAGTATATATAAAAGAGTATGTATATGAAAACATTTTTTAAAAAAAGTTAAAAAATAAGATAAAAAAAAGTTAAGGAAAATTGATAATAGAGGGAATTACATTAGAGGAATATATGAAAAATAGGTTAAACAATTTAAAAAAAAATAGTTGCAATCATAAGAAGAAAAGGTGAATGTTATATAAAAGATAAGTAATATAAAATAAATAAAAAGTAAAAATAAAGATAGGAATAAAAATAAAATAGAAATTATTAATAAAACAATAAAATATGTATATAAAGATAAAATAAGGATGTAGATGATTTATAAAGAAATAATAGAAAAAGTAATAAAAGAGATAGAGGTAATGGAAATGGAAAATGTAATAGAAATGCATAGTGTTATAAAAGAATAAAAGTAGAATGATAGATAAATTAGAAGTAAAAACAAAAATAGAAGGAGATAAAATAATGAATAAATAATAAGTATAAATTAAAAGATGTAAAGGTAAATTAGTTAAAATTAGATGTAATTAAAATAATAATGTAATAAATATGTATATAGATATATATAAAATAATGGTTATATGATTATATTTTAAGTGATGTACCTCTGATGAAGACTGCAGGACAGTCAAAACTGTAGGAAAAATAAAGGAGGGATTATATTAAAATTGTTTTGAAGAGTATATGAGGAGAGTATATAGAAATGTTTAATATCAATATATGAATATATGAAGAAAGTGAAAAGAAGAAGATAAGAATATTAATTTACTTACAGTAGTTATTTTCTTGTGGTGAAATATTCTGTCTTTTTTGTTAAAAGCAAAAGCACATTGGAATCTCTGCTTTACTTCAGCATCTAAGTTCACATTTGTACTTATAAAACTATCAAGATATTTAATTTATCTTACAATCTTAAGTTTATAAACTTGGATGTCATATGGTCTTCTGAAAGTTTAATATCAATCATCAATTTACAGAATTTTGGCTAAAGTAATCTAAGCAGCTGCAGAAAAAGATGCTAACATTTTAAATTTCTTTTGCAGTATTCAACATCTGATATAAAGGATAAATAAAATGAAATATCATTTATTGACCAGTTTATATAATGCAATACATATCTAAATAATCTATGCCATAACAATTATGCAATATGTGCAACTTTTTATTTATTTAGATTTGAGGTTATTATAAAATAAAATATCAAGATGGTGATATTATTGTAATAGAATGTCAGGTTTTAGCTGGCATATATTATTCTAAACCTTAACATTTAGTATCTCTTCAAAGAGACCATGTGTGAGATGGATGAATGAAACAAGTTACTTTGTTGGTATAATATGGAGAATAAAAGATAACTATAAGGAAAATTGTATCAAACCTGGAAACATTATTTAACAATGAACTGATAGTGAATGACAATAATAATGACAAAAATGTTTATATTATTTCATTTTTTCCCAACAATCTTTTATCCTTTTATAAACCATCTGACTTGAGTCAATGGATACATTGTTTTAGATCAGATTATTGGGTCATGGTATGCTTTTGTTTAGAATTATGCAATAATCTTTCTAGGCAAAGTGCAAAATGAAATGCAACATGGTTTCTCCTTTTTTGAAGTCAGGGATCTCTGAGTTTATACAATCCAAAAAAACTTTTTTGCCATAAAATTCTTTATTTTATCATTCTGTAATATATATATAGTCCCTAAATTTTTCTAACCTATTTTTGTCTATTCAATAATTTCAGTAACATTAACTATTCCCAACATAAAAGATAAAAACATATCTTTTCTTATTATAATATCTTCATTTTAGTAATAAATAGCAAATATTTTTACATTTTCATTACATAATTTACAAAATAGATTTTCCAAATTGTTCTCTTTATAAATATTTTTTTTTGCTTGAATCTTTACTATCATTTTAAAACAGACCACTCTTAACATTCTTTTTGTTTTCTGTATATGTTCTCAATCTCTATAATTCTCTATCTTTAATTAGTTGTAACATTCTCTTGTCATAATTCTTATTGCTGTAATAACTAACAATTTTCATGATACATCCATTCTTGTTTTAATATGAATAAATTAACTCTAAAATCACTGCCAATTTTTTTAGCATATAGCAACTATCTTTTGTATTCTTCTTGTTGCCTGTTTTTTTAAACTCTAAAACTATTTTAGTTATTCTACTTCCCAAATATTTTATCTCATCACTGTGAATCTCCTCACAAAATTTTCTTCATTATTTTTGCTACATTATATTTATTAAAGGAAAATGTTAATATTTTTATTAGTTTCTTTTTGAATAATTTATAAATTTCCAATCATTCAAATAATGTCAAACTAATAAACATCACATGATCAGTGAGTTTGGCCTGTTTTAATTTTGAACTAATTGTATTTATTTATCTACTTTATATTTGTCTCTCTTTATCATTATTTTTGAGTTTTCTTTACCAAATTTAATCTATAATTTCCACTTTTGAATAAACCTCCAATAGTATTTCTATCTTCTTCATTTTTTTGCACAGAAGAATATATCAGTAAAGAATATAGCTTAATAGAATATACAATCTCTTATTACCCATTAAAGATATTTCAATGATTCTCCCTTATGCTTTATTACCAGCTATATTACCATAGTAGTAGCAATATAAGAGAGAAGTAATATATCTTAATCCTATATTCTACTATAATTTTTTTCTTTAAGTGTAGCAGCTATTTTTGTATTACTTTCAAATTAGATTCACTATTTTTTCATTCATTCACATATTGAACCAAACAATTCACAAACAGTTTCTCTTTTTCTACCAGTAAGCCATCTCTCTATCTTATTCCTATAATTATAAATAAATAATCAAATGATTGGTTTACTGATCAGAAGTTCATAAGAGATTTGAGCACTGGATTAAATAAATTGTCATTGCAAACAATGATGCATCTCTCTAATTAAATATTTACAGATTTAAACAAAGTGATTATAGATTAATTACATTAATCAGTTTTAGCTATGCTATCAATATTCAGAATAAAAATACTTTTCAATCATATAATTACATTTTAAATCATAAATAAATAATATTGATATCCAGTTATAATTTATTGTAAATCAACTTTTAGATTAAATAGTATTGCAAATATTATTTTAATGACTTTAGAGCATTAATTTTGTCTTATTATTATTATTTGTGCAGTGGTGATAGTTACCTTATCTGTGTGGATTGAGATATGTTCTTTCCTATTCAGTGTCACTGCTAATTTCTTCACATTGGATTGGATCCCATTTTCTCCATTTTCTGGATCTACCCCTGTCTTTTTCTATTCCAGTACTATTTCCTGGATGTGGTGAATATTCTGGTTATTTTTCTGGATTGCCTGTTTTTCTTGAAATTGGATAACTTTTAGACCAACAGATTATTCATATTCTGTCTCTGTTACTAGTATTTTTTTTATGTCTTCAGCTATAAGATTGGAATCTTTGGTCATATTTTACTCTAAAACAATCAATAGATGTTTCACTCATCATTTTTTTTGATTGCCTGTTTAGAGTGATAAACTTGTATTTGCTATTACCTATTACTTTCTGATTATGTAGACTCATTGATGATATTTAAAAAACCCAGTCACTTATTCTAAGGTTTTCTGATCTGTGTTGATGATCATCTGTTTGACTCAAAAGATAAACTATGTTGAATAATCCTGATGATTTGATTTCTGTCATGCCATATGCAGACAATGTTTTTAAATTTTGACACTTGCCTTTGAAAAAATTAGGTATAATATTCACTACCACTTATACAAAATCTTTCATGCATAATTTGATACTTGATTCCTTCTGTATGATTTTCTGATCATATCCAGAATAGATTATTTTTTATTAATGAATTCCTCTCCATATCTAAATTTCTATGCTGTCTTGTGATTGTCATGTTCTCATAGCTTTATTTGGTTTCATCTCTCTTATGATATGACTTTTGCTATTTTCTTAGATTTTTTCATCCTAATTGTGTGTATTTTTCTTCATCTTAACATAATCTATTTTTGTTATTTATGATGCCAACTATTTCTTTTTGAATTTCTTGTATCTTCACATGAGTCTCTCGAAGTTTTTCTTTGAGTAGTGAAATCTGAATTTGATTTTTAACTCTCTTCTTCTCTCACTTCCAATTTTTCTATTCTTTCTACTACACTTTAAATACTTTCCTGCACTTTAGTTTCATTAGATTAAATAAATTATTGGATTATTTTCTCTAAATCAGTATGTAATTTGCTTTCTACCAACTCCATTTTCTGTTATATTGCTTTTATATTTGAAGTGCTATTTCCAACTTCATGATATTTATAATCTTTTTAGCACTTGAAACTTTTCAGTCACACTTTATTGCATCTCTTTAAATTATTCTTTGATTTATTGATGCATTTCTTCAAATTCTTGTTGCATTTTTGCTTTTCTTCAAATTCATTGTTTTTCTTCAAGTTTTTGCATATTTTTTATTTTTTGAATGCATTTCTTTCATAAATTCATTTTTTTCACTTTTCTTCAAACCTTTGTTGCATTTCTTCAAGTTTTTATTGCAGCATTTTTTGATTTGTCTGCAATGTTTCTTTCATAAATGCATACAGCATTTCAATATTAAATGTGTCAGGTTTCTCTTCTAAAGGCTTTTGCACTGTCTAAATTGATTTTTGTTATTTGATTTCTGGTTTCATTGAGTATATTAGCTTGTGTGATGCTGACTGATCTGTGTTTATTTGTGTTGTTCTCTTTCCTATTCCTGAATGTGTTATCTATATCTGTAACTAAATTTTTTATTAGAGTCTTATTGATTGGCTTATTACTGTGCAATTTTTTTTTCAGATTTATAAACTTAAATATTTTTATTTATACTTTATTATTAAATAAGCACACCAGTTTCAATCCTTCCTATGCAATACTCTTCAGAATAGCATGCTGCATCTGTCTTTTATTAAACATTTCCCTGCTTACCTAGATTCAAACTACTACTTTAATAAAATTAGTATATATATATATTTTATAAATACTGATCTTATTTTGACACATTATATGCTACTTATATTCCCCTACTTACTCAATTCATTCATAATTTAATATTTAGTACAATATGCGACTATAGCTATGAAGTTGTGCAGTAATGAGGGGATATTTAGGCCTAATGTTGTGTGCCAAATGTAATGGATATAAAGAAGAGCCCTGATAAATATGAATAAGATGGTTAATATAAATTTAATTATGAAAATTGTTAAACTAAAATATATTCAGTGATATTAACTAATCATCTGAGATGATGATAATGATGCACCTTATAACTAAGGATTAAGATTAAATAAAATGTAATCATTCCAAAAGCATTTTAAATTAGTTTTTCTAAATGTTAACCTTTCGATTTTGCAGGATGACAGAATTTTGACTTTTGACCAATTCGCCCCCTGGTGAAATTTTTCATAAGTATTATACATAAAAATGCATGTAAAATGGTATATTTTATTATATGTAATTTTCGCTAAAAGTTTTGTGGTAGAAGGCAGGAAATTCAAAATTTCCACTCTTACAATAGATACAAGCCCTGTCCTGACATGTTCAGCCATTGCCTGTTGCCAAGGCTGTAAAACGTTTGGCATTTTATGACATTCCCTCTTCTATGTATTTAAAATGGACACTATCCTATACATTAGGGGTCAGAGTGACTTGAGGTCAACATGGGTATGACAACAATATAGGCATCAGCATGGGATTTGGGAATTCTATCATCAGATTTTCAATGGTATGAATGGCTGAAGAATTGGAGGTTGGAGTAGGTTGAAGTCTGTTCATTAAAGTGTAAGGATTTGCTATCTTAATATAAACTGAGCACTGATTATATATATATATGGGAGGTGATACTCTGGACCAACTGATGAGTGCTGGTTTAGCACGAAATATGTATATTGGTGATTATTTATCTTTTCTGCATGTGTACGGTCATGTGTTTCAGTAATATGAGATAGTGTGGAGAGTGAAGTGGCTTGAAAGTCTGAGTTCAAATCCCCTATATTTACAATTAGGCTCCAGGTTTAAGAGTGCCTGGTATTTCAAATCTGACATTGTTTAAAGTAAATAGTTTCAATGACCAAAAACTTGTTTATTTGTGAATATTTTATGGTTTTAGATATTTTTAAAAAAATAATTTACACTATATTTATTAGATATAAAGAAATATAAATTATTAACTTATTTTAACTTCAACATTATATTAGCAGTGAATCTAAGCATGGCCTGAAGCAATTTAAAGCTTAGTTTCTACATAAGCAATTTATTTATATTTATGAGTATGAAAATATTGCAATTTTGCAATAAATATTCAAAAAAATTAAACTTTTAAAGCATAGTTCATTAGATATAAGAGAAATAAATAATTATTCATTTGGATGTTTAAAAATAATAAGAATTAAGAAATATTTCATTGATTTTATAAACTGAAAATTATCTTTCTAGAAACAATGACGTTGAAACTCTTTAGTTTGTTTACGATCTCATTTTTTTTAGTATTTACAGAAACAAAATGTGAACATTTAAAATTTATTTCAGTAGTAAACAAAAATATCTATAAAATCAAGTCAAATTTATTATTTTCAGATAAGTAATAATTATTTTATCATATATTTTATGTTAATGTGTGAGACAAAGAAAAACATCAGAAAATGAAGAGTTTGAGAGGGTTAAGGCACCAAACTTTCTAAATAGTTTACTTTTGAAAATCATAATACTGATTGATTATCATATAAATTTACTACCATTATCTCTCATGTCTCCCAATGGATTGCATAATTTCACTGGATTCATGGACATTAGTAGCATATGTTTAGAATGAGTTTAAAAAGCAAAACAAACTAAATTATTGAATGACAAAATAAGCTAACAATTTATTTACAATCAATATAATATGAAATTGTTGCTTATACATTCACAACTTCTACTAAATAAATATAATACAAAATATTGAAAATAAAAAAAAAAATTAAGAAATATTAAAACTTATGATAATTATAGTGATGGTTTTCTTCAAATATCATACTTATACTACATATATAAGCCTTTTATTAACCATCTCTGATGGTCTTTGACCTCTTTGGATATTGGTGATGATAAATAGTGGATACAATAGGTCTTGGTAGTTCTTACACAAATCTACTTCTTTCTTTTTGACATGATTTTCTTAATTAAAGCAGGCAATGTCACATTCTATGTAATTTCAATGTTCATTTTTGGATCTGATGTAAAATTACTTTATCTTACATAAAAAAGTTTTTATGCAAAGATCACATGACTAGAAATTCTACTAAAAGTCAAACATTTTCTCCCATTCAAAATATATACTAAAATATTTCCCCATCTTTGCAATTTAAAATTATTAAATCATCCTCCCAGTATTGACATATATATATATTCTGTACCATTTAATAATAGCTTATTTGTTAGTTCTAATATCTTACTTTCACATTAGCAAAACAAAATATATTTACTTTTTTTGCTCTCTTCCCCTTAATGTTTCTCTCACTTTCTATGCATTTTTATTTGATTCTTTTTTACCATTTTATATTCCAAAATTTCATTTTTCTGTGTACTACCTTTACCTAAACATCCATAGTCTAAATTCTCTTCTATATCCTTGTATAAGCTTCCTTTACTATTATTATCCTTTGCTATTCAATATATTCTTTAGTAGTTTGTTCTTATATCACTCCAAACTATTACCCTGTTTTAATAATACATTTGAAAAATCTTTATATATATATTAAATATTTTAAAATAATACTTATAAATTACATTAATATTTTTTTAAATTTGTATCAACCACTTCTTTTTTTAGTTATCTTATACATATTACAATTATTGATTATGTTTTAAATGATAGCATGTCGATGACCAACATAAGCAATTAAATCACCCTTATGGAAAGAGAAAACATACTTTCAAATTTTCAATAGTTATTAATTTTAATATTGATTACGCAAAATAGAACCATGCCAACAAATACACGCTAATTACCAGAACTTAAAATCTATATCTTATTTAAAGATCGATAATATTTAATAGTCATTTAAGTGTAATTATAAATAGAAAATACTCAAAATTTAATATTCGTTTTAAATTTAAGAAACCTTTATGAAATAAAATTAAAAAAATTATTTATGTAAATATGCTTCATCTTGACGCAAAACCAAAATTAGGAAAAAATTATTTAAAGTAAATATCACATATCATATCAGACTTTATAATGCTTTTGCCTTATTGTAGTAACATCTAGTGGTAGTAATTTAAATTAATTTTGAAAAGAATGCAAAATATTTGATTGGTATGCGTTTGTGTATAGAACTCATCTCGTTAGTATACTAAATAATTTCGTTAAAAACCATCAGAAATATTTCTCATATATTGTATAATAAACACCTGAGTCTATCTGAACATCTTTAGTGCTACAGCTATTGTAGCTACAGAAAAATATTTTATATACTAAATGAAAGCAAGTATCTCCAAAGACTCATTTCAGCAACTTTTTCATCCCAAAATCTTCACCTCTTTTAAACAAATACATTTGAGGCATTTTTAATATTCTGAAAAAATGCATCTACAGTTTGATCAGATAAGCACTTCTTCATTACTCTTTTCACTGAGTATTTATCAATGATGTCTCTTAACAATACATTCCCTCCAACACTATACAGCTTTCCAATGTATTAGTTTAGCAGAATCTATAAAGTATTATTTTCTGGCATAATTAATGAAAGCATTGTATGAGTTTTTTCTCATAAATATTATCTCAGCTAGATATTTTCTAGTAGAAGTAGGTGCTCTATGCTGGATAGTAGGTTTGAAATGATCAAAACATCACATGATCATCATTTTATATGCTTACACATGCTAAATCAGGCAAAACTCACTATATATATTGCCACAAACAAGCATAAGAGGTGAAGGTCATGTGATGTTTATTGGCTTACACATGCTGTTAATAAGAGTACCAAATCCTCCATATAGTAGTGCCATCAAGTTTAAGTCTTTATAGTCAATGGAAGCAAAAAGGTTTATGCATAAAATTTTTATCTAGTGCCTATTCATTCAACATTCCCAGACTAATTTCTAACTTTTGGCTTTCATCAGTGAGGAACCTTGGATTGGAACCTAGAGCTTTAGGGTCAAGCAAATAGGTAAAAGGTGGCTGCTAGAGAGATTGCATTAGATTCTAAAATCTAGGTACAGTGTTCTCAATCCAATATTCCTCACTGATGAAAGCCAAAAGCTAGAAACTAGGCTGTAGTAGGCACTAAATAGGAATTTTATGCACAAACCTTCCTGCATCCATTGATTCCAAAGGCTACACTTGGTGTCACTACTGTATGGAGAGTTTGTATGGAAAGTTCGGATCTTTAGCTACAAGAGAATATACATGTAAATGGAAAAATATGGGTGATTTATTTTGTAAATTATGTAAAGAAGGAATAGAAAATATTAGGCATTTGTTAATTGAATGTAAATACTTGAAAACAGAAAGAGTACATATAATGAAGTTATGGAAAAATAAATATGAAAAAAGTGATTATACAGAAAGTGAATTATTGGTTTTTATGCTGGGTTTGGGAAAAGATAAGGAGGATTTAGATGTAAAGGTTATAGAGTTGACAAAGATTATGTTCTGGAAATGGGATGGAGCAGAGTATGGGAAAATTTAGAGTGGGGAATGGAAAATAAAGTGGCTAACAGGTTTATCTGGGCATAATTGCTGAGATATTCTTGACTTCGTTTAAAGAGAAGCTACAATACATCACATCACATATTACTGTTAGTAATAGTAGGTTTGTTGTAGTAAACTCACTTTGGTTGTTAATCTGTCTAGGTTATAAAATTCTTTCCAAATACACAATTATGCAATTTTTAACAGCATAGCACATTTTTTTTATCAATTTGTGTGTAATTATACTTATGGCTTTGCACATTATGCAAAAGTTATAGGTTTTACCATAACTTTGATCACAAGGTAAGTGCTTTTTTTACTACTAATGAGGATGCTCAACATGCAAGGATTAACTGTTTATGAGGATTATAATAATCCAAACCTATAAATTGAAATAAACTTATGTTTTTAATAGCTTACTTCTATTTATATTTTATATGCATTTTGATTTTTTTGTATTAATCTGAAAAAGTTTTGACTATGCCTGATGTATGAGAATAAAGCCTTCACAATATATGACTAGTCCTACAATGCTTAAAGTTCTCTAACATTCATGAGTGTCCTGAATTATAAAACTGCTCTAATCTTTGTTTTAATTGTATCAATAATCTTAGAGTTAATCTTAAAATTTAAAAATTCTAAGTCTTGCATTTCAAATATGCATTTTAAAAGACTAAGCTTACTTTATATAATTTTATAAATAGTTTCTCTATAATGTCACAATTGTTTTTTCGTTTTGGCAATTACAAAAAAGTCATTGAAATATGAGAGTTTTTGGAATGTCTGCTATCAATTGCTCAGCTAAATCTTGGAATAAAGCAGGAACCACTGCAATCTTCTACACTAGTCTATTAACTTTGTACAAATACTCATGAGTAGTATTAGCTGTATTTTTTTCTGACTCATTTCTCGCTGAAAAATTTCAAGTGTGCATTTTAAAAATTAATTTTAGAGAGAAAAAAAACTTCTTTTCTGCGAAACTTGTTTTATTGAAAGAGGCAGATAATTATTTGTTGACAGCCTTATTCATTCCCTTTATAATAAAAACAGCAGGAGCAGTTTGGTCTGAGTGGTTTATACGTTTTGATATCTGCTCTGCTCCCAAATAGAGTATTTTTCTGCTACTCTAGTTTCAGTACAAACTGAAATGACTTGTAGCAGAAACTTACTGTCTGGAAATTTTTACTTATCAAATTAGTAAAAAGTTCATTAGAAACATACCAGTCTTTTAGAAAAAAATATCAGAATATTTTTCACACACACACACATGTTCAGTTTGGTTAATAAATACTATTGTGCATCCCATTTTTTCAAAGCAATTTTTCCTCTATGAGATATTATAATTCTCAAAATATGTCAGTAAAGATATTTTTTTCTTAAATTGTATTTTGCAGGTGTTTATTTTGACTTTTCCCAACAACAGTATATTTATCTTCTGTAATTGGTAATTGATTATTGACTCCATTTGAATTTGTTTTTAGTATTCTTATTTATTTCAGACAATTTTTTCAATATCATGCATTCTGAAAATCTTGAGTCTAATCCTTTATGTATTTGACAGGGATGTGCTTTTCACTACATGATACAGTAGTTATGTATGGCTCATGTGTAGATGCTTCCGTGGATTCATTTCGCTAGAAAGTTTGGCAGTGGATCTTCAAATTGTATTTTCCTTTAATGTATAACTCTATCTCTGATTTGATTTCAGGTCACTATACATAACCATTTGCTGGAGCATTTGCTTTGACTATATATATAGCATAGCTAACCAGGAGTTATCACTTTTTAAAATTTGTTTTTGTTTGTCATTCATAATGGTTAAATGCTTAGCAGTCCAGCTTAGTACATTTTCCTATTAATTCTGCTATATTTTAATTAGTTCACTTAATTTATAGAGATGTCTGCAAGTTATGGATCTGTCATATTTGATAGTATTCTGGATAATGCAGCAATATATTAAATTCAACTATTTTTGCTTGCAGTGATGGTTCGTGAAATCATAACCAGCATTATATTTATTAATTGGAGCATCATAAGGCTTAGATGTCAGAAAATGTTTTTGCAAAGGATAGAACTCAAAGAAATGATATTTTGTTTGTAAATATTTTGAAAAGATGGCTGTAGAAATATTAATGAAATTTTTTTTATACCTAATATTATAGCTAGAGTTCCTTGACCAGTTGGCTGTAGGTTAGATTGGTGATAGTAAATATTTTGGGATGAGAATGTGATTAAATGCACACCATAGTGGATGGGATGACGTAAAGATTATTCCCACACTGTATTCTGAAGAGTCAGTGGTCAGGGTAATATTCAGATAGCTGTGACAGTGGATTAGAAGACTCTTGAACATTATTTTGTTGAAATCTTTTTTTTTTTGGTTATCTTCCCCAAATAATTTTTTGATAGCTTTCTTTTGATTATCTTCCCCAAATACATTTTTTTCTTAATAAGTCAAAGAGAGACCAGACAATACATTTTTTCTCAACCTAAAATGTTTTCCCCAAAATAATTATTTAAGTTTATGAAAGAATGTAGATTGTTAATGTTTCATGGATTTGGGACAAATATAGCTGCATTTATGTTATTAGACTCAATGCATTGGTCTGAAATAAGATGCATAAAAACTTAAGTTCACATGCTTCCAAGATGCACATTGGAATTTATAACGTTATTCCAAAAAATAGATGTTTGCATATTTTAGTAATATGCTTTCCTATATCAATTTCTTAATAAGCCATCACTAAAATGTCATCAAAATATGGTATTACATATTGAGAGCCATGGAAATGTGTATCAATTTTTGGTTGAATTCTATTTGGAGCTGTCATGATTCATATCACAATTTGTTATAATTGAATAGATCTATGTGGATCATGGGTGTCAAACTTTCAGTTTCTTAAAGTGAGTCACTGTTTCCAATCTGGCAAGAACTTCTTGTACATTCAAGTTTTGGTATGAAGTTTTATTTATGTTCTGGTACATATAAGTCTTTGCATTTTGTGATTACCACAATGTAAATGATCCAACCTAAAGTTTCTATAAGTAGATTTGTTACTAATTTTTTAAAGTTTTTTTTTTTACTTTTTCTTTATGAAGAAAAAGAATCTTCCAGGATTTATAAATTATTGGCCTACACCACTATGATAAATTATTGTGGGTAGATTTGGCCCTGATCTAAGTTAAGCAGAAAAAAGAATTTATTATATGTTTTCTTTTCTATGATGATTTTTAGAATTTAAGCCCTTCCCTGCTGAATAAAAAAATTATGGTGCACTGGATAATAGCAGAATTTTTGATTTGCTATTTACTTTGTCTGGAACTTTAATTATCCCTTCACTTTTATTAGACTTCTATTTGTGTCTTGTACTTTAAAGATTGTATGATTTACCCATAGAGTTCTATTACTATTTTTAATTAATGATTCCCAATGTTGAATAGTCATCAGCAAAACTATGGATTCACAGTTAATCTTTATTCGTATTTGGTTTTAAATATTTTGACATGAAGCATAATTTTCTCAGGACTTTTAGTTCATATATTTTTAATATTAATTTTCACATTGTGATTTTTCTTTGCTTGAGAGGAGATACATTAATCAATTCTCAAACTTTTGGGTGGTTACAGATGCTTTAGTGAGGTGACCTTTTAATTTGCAAGTTTTATAATATTCTTTCTGCCATCTATATTGTAATTTAATTAAAGTAGCTCAAATATTATAGATTCAATTGTAACTAAATTTACACGATCAAAAGAATTAAGATAATACATGAGTAGTCTATAATATAGAGATCATAATATTATAACTTAATAAATGAAAAAGGGTAACTTAAGTTTTATATCAAAAAGAAAAGATTGTATATGCAACTTGCTGAGCATAAGCTATTACACAAAAGGTCAGACTGAGTTATCAATCATATTAAGGGTCATTGGATTAAATAAAACATACTCCTGGATAGTAGTTATATAGCCATAAGGTCATAAATATTAAAGCTCAAATATTATAGATTCAATTATAACTAAATTTACGAGATCAAAAGAATTAAGATAATACCTGAGTAGTCTATAATATAGAGATCATAATATTATAACTTAATAAATGAAAAATGGTAACTTAAGTTTTATATCAAAAAGAAAAGATTGTATATGCAACTTGCTGAGCATAAGCTATTACAAAAAAGATCAGACTGAGTTATCAATCATATTAAGGGTCATTGGATTAAATGAAACATACTCCTGGATAGTAGCTATATAGCCATAAGGTCATAAATATTAAAATGATGAGTAGGAATAAATTAAACATATTTCTATAATTAGATTTCTCAAGATATCACAATATCAATAATTATAAACGAATTATTAATAACAACTATTATAACTCAGGTATATGGAAATCAAGTGAGGTGAGTACACTAGTAACTCAATCAAATATCTCTCAATATATCCAACTTTAGATTTTACTCACTTTCATTTCTTGGTTTGATGTTAAGTGCATATTTAAGTGAACAACAAGTGAATATGGTCTAGCAGGGCACCACTAGATTGTCTGAATCTAGACACAGTTATATCTAATAACCTTTTCACATGTACCAGGTTTGAATCCCCTTTTGGTACTTTATTTTTAATAAAATGTATTATTTTGATTTTAGACCTATAGCACTGTATGCACTAATATTTAAGTAAACACCTAGGTAACATAAAACATCTTTAAACTAAAGTGGAATTCATTAGACAGAAATCATTTCTTAGACCTTAACATAACAAATGTGTTTCAATATTTTTTTATAAGTTTTACTAGCTCTGATTATATTATTAATTTAGGATAGGAATTCACTCATCCTTGCATGAAATAGATGATGGGATGGTGATTATAATAATACTAAGAAATCACTAAATACTATGAAATCAATATTTATTTATGGCCTTTAAACATTTAAACAGCTCATTAATTACAGCGTGATGATGACAATGATGATAATGACAATGATAATGGTTTCAACCACAGCTTTAGGACTAAGCCTAATCATAAACCTAATTTTTATAAAAAAATTCATAAGATTACTCTTAATGAAATATATACGCCTCATTTAATAAAACAAATTAACATTTATTAATGCATTACTAATATCTACATGAAAATTTATAGATAAACATGAAAATTTATATGAATAATAATAACAATAATAATTGATTATATTACAATCTTCAGATTAATTTCAAGTTCTTCCCCCTTTCCCATCAAATGTATATGGTATTAAATTGGGTAACCAATTTGTTAAAAGGTTCCATCCACAAGAAAAGTATTTCATAAAAAAAATATTCACTCATTCGCACACATACTTTATAATCTAACGTGTCAAGCAGAATGATAAAAAATAAATGTTAATAAAATTGGAAAGAGCAAGTTTTAGAAACAAGTTTTAAATCATTTTTCTATCCCCCTCCCTTCTACACTCTGAAACCTATACTTTCTTAAGACAAAATAATTTAATATTTTAATACTGCTTATTCCTTCACATTCACACACAATTATACACAGATAAAGTGTTATTATGTATGTGTGTGTTTACCCCATAAAAACCAAAATATTATTTAAAACCAAAATAATAATACACAAAAAAAATCATTATACACATTAATAATGTTTCATAACTGTAAATCAATAAACAATCATAATTTTAGTACAGATAAAATCGTTATTAAGGAATTCTTGGTTTCAATTGATCTTGGTTGTTTTAAAAGTTCTTTAAACAAAATTATACCACTCTGTTGCTAAATTTTTACTAAGTCTCTGATATTATAAAGAAAATATATAAAAAATTTATACTACCAGTTCTTTGTAGCAACTTCCAATGAGTCAAATCTATCTTGTTCAATGTCTATATTTTGCATCTACCATTTCCGTTTTTTTCCTCTGGAACAATCTCTTTCTTGAGGTGTATAATTATTTGATGATGATGATCCTATTGAGATTATTTGCTTTAGTGGACAATTTGGAAATCATTATATTAACTTTTCTTCTCTTCCTGTCAAGCATGATTCTTTTAGTGGATGAAGTACAGCAGTTGTTTTCACATTTATAAATTTTCTGGGTTTAAACTCAGTTACTGGAACAATTAATTGGACTTGATGATTTAATATTTATCAGTAGATTACTCTTTTTCTGATCACCTTTGAATGCAGGTGAATGCTTTCTTCTTTCTATTTAAAAACATCTTATTTCTCTCAGTCAGTTGAAAAGGTAGAATATTATTTCTCAGACAAGACATCTTTTCTTTCCTATATGATGTGCTAGTTGATGATGAGTCTGGTAGACAGATGGAAAAATATATATATTTTTTTTAGCCCGCCATCCTCATATTTTTAATATTCAAAGCTTGCTATTAAAAAAAATGATTTTTTTAAAAAAAAGGTTATTTAGCAGAATTAAAAATGTTTGTCTGCTTTAGTTTCAATAATTTTAAAAGTCTCTATAACAATATATTATAGTATAATAGCTCAACTGATTTTTCAGACTGCTTTTATATCGATTTTTTTTTAGTCAACTCACCCAATTAGAGTGACAGTGTGACTTACTATTTTTGACCAACTCGTTTTTAGCTGGTAAGTGCAATCTTTTTTTAGGAACATTAAAAAAAATCACACACCTGGTTTTCAGACAACTTTTGTTTTGAAGGAAAAAAAATAGACTTAATCCCCCTTTTTTTACATCCATGTAACATCTCAAATTTTGAGCTTCTTTCTTTTGATCTTAAGATGAGACATTTTTAAAATTAGACTTCTCACATTGTCTCTAAGTTTTTTAACAGAAAAACAACCCTTATAATACAAAAAATTGTTGAGCAAGGAAAAAAAAAATAATACAACAGATTTTCTTCCCTTTCTCTCAATATTTAATAAATGTAGATATATTTATGTGATGTAACACACACACTCCATCATTCAAATCATGTATAAACTGACATTAAATAATCTAATTGCTACCTTAGTAATTATAACCCTAATATTTAAAATTAAATCCTTAACTTTTAAATCCAAATTACAATTATGGAAAAGCAAAAATAGAAGTATAGAATAAGATATTAGAAATTGATCAAGCATAGGTTAGTTTTAAAGAAAGTCTAACATCTGAAATATAAAACAATTTAATAGCTTACACATACATTGCCTATATATGTGTAACTTTGCTTTTTAACAGAAAAATTAAATATTGAATAGTTTAAATGTGTGTATTACCTCTCTATAAACACACAAACAAATAAAGAATACAATTGTTGCCCACTCTCTTTCTATCTAAAACTTTTAGAACTTTATCTTGTAGGGTTTAAACTTGGATGCCCTACAGCTTCGTTTTTTTTTTGAAATGTGATGATGATTTTCGTTCAGCATTTTGTTTTCATGCACATTATGATAAATTTAGCTAATGACTAAATTGTAATGGCACAATATTCATACATGGTTTGGGCTTTATAGCAATTACAATACTATTTAATTCACATCCCTCCCCCTCATTTTTTTTTTTTGCTTTTACACAGTTTTATAAATGTTGGTTTGGTGAAGTTCAGTGATACTTATGGTTTAAAATGAATTATTTGATAACGATCTCATATGCTATTTCTCAAATGATAGCTGTACTATCTCTTTAAATTCAGTATAAAATGTAATTGTCTTTTAATGAATCATCCAGAATTTCCCCATAAAAATTGTCAGAGCATCATCTAAGAATTCTGTGAAAAGGCAATATTTGAACAGAACTCATTGCTATGGCATATTGCCAAAATATCTTCCCTTGGATTAACAGCTGTCTCAAAAATATAGGTAGAATGCATATTTTGAAGATTTAGGATTAAAGTAATAGTTTAACCTGCCATATTAATGACTTAATTTCTGGTTGGCCAGGTTTTCTGAGATAATTGATGATTTCTATTAATTTTTGACATACTATTCATAGTATTAAATCTATTTTGGTGGTATTATTGAACTCAACATTTATCTAGAAATGCCACTTTATTTGATTTAAATATAATAACCATAAAGGTGATTATTAACATCAAACTCAGTTATATTAATCTGACTTGCTAGTGCCACTTCTACATTTGAAACTAATTTCTTTCAAGAACTTTTATGTCAACTTATTGCTATCAATCTTTAGACTACTTCCAAACTGTGTGATCATTGTTAGTTGGACAATCTATATTTTATGCGATTTCCCTTGAATTGCACAAATTTTTATTATTGCCAAATCCTGGGCTGATACATGTAAATACTACTGCTTACTTTGAATAAATTGGTATCCAGGCATAAAAATAAAATAATGATTTAATTGCTTATACTTGTTGATGAATAGTCTGTTAATTGTTGCAACATAAAACTAATTACAAATATATACATATATATAAAATTATGGCATATATATATACTATTCAATAACATGAAGTATGCAGATACACACACACACATTCAAGTTTTATTCTTATCTTAGTACACTTTTTATTGTAGCTCAATTATATATACTGAAACTGATATTTAATGTAGTCATTGACGGAAGAGGCTGGTTAAATGTTGCATATTAAATTAACGCGAGCAAGATAGATTTTATACATTAGAATCAAATTTTGTGAGTTTACACGCACAATTTAATAAAGAGAATTTAATTTTAATTTTGAGGATAGCTTTTTTTTTTTGAAAAAAAAAAAAAAAAAGTTTTTTTTATTATTTAGGATGTATAAGTTTATACTTTTGTTAAAAAAAAAAAAAGAGTTTCTAAAAGTCTTAATTAAGTTAAAACAAATGCAATAGACAGATAAAAAAATTGAATAAAGATTAATATCATATTGAGTTTAAATAAGTTTAACATTAAGTATTTAAGATCAAAGAAATTTTGAAATAAATTATATTGTATATACTGTATTAAACCACTAAACATCACATGACCACTATCTCATACTAGGTGCAGTGCTCTCAGATCCAAGGCTCCTCACTGATGAAGGCCACAAGCCAGAAACTAGTCTGGGGATATTGGATGAGGAGGCACTAGATAGGGATTTTATGCACAAGCCTTCTGGCATCCATTGATTGCTCTTGTTAGCACAAGATGGCACTACTATATGGAGAGTGTTGTTTTGTTTTGAATTGTTTAATATATACTGTATTGTTATGTTATCAGTTTCAAGAAATGATTAATTCTGCTATGGTAGTTTTAATTAAATTTAATTACGATACGATAGTTATAGTTACTTTTAATATTAAGTAATTGAAATTAGAAACAAATTGTTGTAATTCTAAACGATATTTGATTCTCTCTTTTTTTTATTTATTGTAATTATTATAAACTCATTATAATAGAGTATTAAGAACAGGTAATAGTGAATATTCAAAACTTTTATATTGCACTAAGCATGCTTTCAGCAAACCACTGCCAAAATCATAGTGCTGTTTTGTTTAGCAGTTGAAAATTATACCTATATATGAATGTGTTTTATTATGTAAATGAGACATTTAAATATTCCATTTTTTTGACAATGGAACACCTCCATCTCTAAAAAACTTGTTAAATAATCCAAAAGACAAAATACCATTGGAGTATGTTTCTCAACTAGTTTACAAATTACATGCAGTGCCCCATTTTATAATTCTGTGTATTATGGTGAGTCACAGGTGAACAGATCTATGAGGATTTCACAGCAATGATATTTATATAGCAGAGCAAAACAAAATAACAAATATCATTCGATCTTCCTTGATCACAACTTTCAGTTTTACTAATGAGAGGATAGTTTATACTGAAAGAGATAATAGAAAATGAAAATACAAATAGGCATAAATGATTGCAAAGGATTCAAATGCAATCAACTGAAAAGATTCATGCATTCCATTGCCAAAATATTGGAATATTTAAATGCCTTATTTACATAATAAATTATGTCTATATATATGCATAATTTTTAACTGCTAAACAAACAGTATTATATTTTTGAACATTACATGATCACCATTTCTTACTAGTTGGGGATTTTATGCACAAACCTTCTGGCATCCATTGATTATTCTGGCTGGCACTGAGTGGCACTACTGTATGGAGAGTTTTGCCTGTTTTATTATGTTTCTGGCAGTGGTCTGCCAAAAGCATGCTTATTATAATATAACAGTTTTGAATATTAACTATTACCTTTTTTTAAAACTTGATTATAAGTTTAGAATAAATTTATATATATATATATTGTTCTTACGTTTTCATTCTGATCTGACAGTTATAATTTTTTTTATGAAAATTTGTTTTTTTTAGCTATCCCTTTTGATATTTCTTATATATTTTGTTTATTTCCAGAAAAATGTGTACTTCATTTTTTAGAATTCATTTATAAAATTCTGAAAATTGTTTGTCCTTTCAACAGATCCAGGGAGTTCAAAAATATAGTTTTTATTTTTTTATATAAAAGTCAATTTTCACTTTTCTCCAGGTATTTCTTTAGTAGTGCAAGTATCTAAAAATATATCACTCTCATAGTCACTAATAATCTTTTGGTAATCTACTCTTTCTTTTTTAAATCCATCTCTTTTTTTATCTCAGCATTGGTATCCTTGATTATAATGATCCTTTGGGTAATTTGTTAGGGGTAATCAATTGCTTTAAACTTAAGTTGCTATTTAATTGTTGTATAATCTTTGATTATTTTTTGTTTCTTGTACTTTTTCTTTTGCAGGCTTCTATTTTTAGTGCCAAAGATTTTAGACATTTTATATAATTTTCCCATATTTTAAAATATCTTCTACACTGATATATAGTTTAATGGATGCTCGAATTTGGGTGTTTTAAATTATAGTATCATCACAACTTTTGTTTCATCTATCACATCTACTTTAGGCTCTCCAATTACATTTGAATCTTCATTTGTCTCATTCTTTACAATGGTTTGTTCACGATGCAATGCTTCAATTATCTTGTCTTGTTCACAATGCAATGCTTCAATTATCTTGTCTTGTTTTTGAAATTTTGCTTTTTTCAGAATTTTCTCTACTGGATCTCTTTTCTAATTGTTCTTAATATTTTCTTATTGTTTTGCTGGATTCTATCCATCATTCATTTATTGTCTTCTTTTCTTTTTTGAATCAGTCCTAGGTATTATTTTAAATTTATTATTTTGATCGACCTGTAGTCTTCACCTATTTTTCGACCTATCTCTCTTGTTAGTTAGTATCATCTACTGTTTGAGTTTTAGTTTAATTTCCTATTTCTTCTTTACTCCACCTTTTCTAGATATCATTCATATTGATCAACTTTGCTTATTTTCAAAATATTTTTTACTTGTAGTAAAAATGTTACTACTATTTCAAACAATCACCCATGTCTATTTTCTTTTTCCTTAATAATCTTACTCATCACCATTCATCATTTTCTAAAACTTTTTTCCCTAAGTGTTAATATATCTTGATATATTGCCTTTGTTAATTAATTATTATTATTGGCATTATTATTTACTTATGCATTTAATGCCATTCTTAAGTCTCACTTCAACTATATATATTAAAATTAATTTGCTTTTTATATACACATCTATATTATTATTATTACAATTTATCTATTAATAGGACTTATCTTCTACATATTCAATGCACATGTTATTTGCATCATTTATATAGCATGAACCTAAATGATATCTTCTGAATACCTTCAATATGTAACTAGATTATCTTTAGCTCATCATGATGAGCCTTCTGTTTAACAAAGACTTAATGAATCTTAAATATGTCTATTTAAATAGAATTAATATCAATATTGATGATGATCAATCTGTATATGACATTTATACAATTGATTCACATTATTTTTTCTGATCATCATATGCCAAATTATTTTTCATAGGATTGAACTTAACATTCAACCATAAGCATATATTTTTATTTTACAGTGCTATAGATTAAATTTTAACCCAGTATTCCCTAATTTTAATTCCACTCTCTCTTCAGAAACAATACCTATGATTATATTACACTCTGGCAACACCATCCCAATTTTTCTCTTTAACATCTCAACATTTCCTCAGTTAAAAAGATAATTTCTCAAGATCTATAAGAAATTGTTCATATATGTTTAGAATAAGACCAAGAAGGTGGAAATAGTGCAGACAAATAAATAATTTAAATAAAAAATAGTTTATTTAAGACAATCATGATTGTTAAGTATTAAAATTACAATTTACATATCATTATAACCCCTTTTTAAGTTACCTACATCAGAAAAAACAGGTGACAGTAATTATTAAAATTCAGAAAGGCTTCAATTTCCATCTCTTTACAAAACCTTCCATTCCAATATATTGTTTATTTACAGAATAATAATAATAATAATAATAATAATAATAATAATAATAATAATAACAATAATAATAATAATAATAATAATAATAACAACAACAACAATAATAATAATAATAATAATAATAATAAAATTCTTTTCTAATAATAATAATAATAATAATAACAATAATAATAATAATAATAATAATAATAATAATAATAATAATAATAATAATAATAATAATAATAATAATAATAATAATAATAATAATAATAATAATAATAATAAAGAAATTTGAACCGAAACAGTCAAGCTTCCTACAGTCATCCATTCCATCATATAATCAATGTAATGTGAAAAAAATAAATGATCGCCAATATATGTATTTCATGATGAACCAGTGCACATCAGTTGCTTGAAATTATCATCACCCACACATATATGTAATCACTGCTCAGTTTATATTAAGATAGTAAATGTACTCACTTTAATAGACAGGCTTCACTCCTTTCCACTCTTCCACTCTTCATACATTGTACCCGTATTTCAATTATAATAATAATAATAATAACCCTACTACTACTACTACTACTACTACTACTATTACTACTACTACTACTACTACTACTACTACCACCACCATCACCACCACCACCACTACTACTACTACCACCACTACTACTACTACTACTACTACTACTACTACTACTACTACTACTACTAATAATAATAATAATAATAATAATAATAATAATAATAATAATAATAATAATAATAATAATAATAATAATAATAATAATAATAATAATAATAATACTACTACTACTACTAATACTATTACTACTACTACTACTAATAATAATAATAATAATAATAATAATAATAATAATAATAATAATAATTTATAAATATTTTATAATAAAAATGATTTACTGTGCACTAAAAAGCCAAAAAATACTTATTTCCTTTAACAATAATTGGAATTTTTTTTATATTTAACTTGAAATAAAAGCTTGGAATGTCCAGAAATCTATTGATCCAATCACTAATTTTTCCAACAAGTGATTGAATTAATTAATTAATTTCTAAATGCCTCATTCTTTTACTTTAAGTTTAATATTAAAATTCTGATTGTGATTGAAGGAAATAATTATTTTTTGGCTTTTTAGTGATCAGTAAATAAAAGCATTTATTAAAAATATATTTTGTATGTAATATTTTTTAAATTCAAATTTCTTTTATAATTATTTTTATTTCCCCTGAAGAATGAAAATAATGTTGCAGTATGTACAATATTTTAAAGAAAATTTCTGATGCATTAAAAATTGATTTCAATATTATTATTATTTTTTTTATGAAGTATCTTTAAAAAAAAAATTTGTAATCAAGAGAAAATAATTTTTTTCCATTTTAAAAGAAACAACTTTTACAATTATTTGAAATTAAAATTTTTTTTATTTCTATTTTAATTAATTATTAACACTTTGTAGTGTAACATTTTTTCTAAAAAAAAAAAAGCATTTAAAATATATCACCCTTTCAGTGCATCACTGAAAACTTACTAAATCAATATTGTGTTTGAAATTTGCTCTGTCAACACTCTTAGATTATATGAATCACTGCACAACCTTAGAAATATATCACTGTCATATTGCATTTCTATTGATTTCTAACATGTACAAAATTGAAAGAATATTCATTTAATAGAAGCATATTAAAATTCACTTTAATATTTATTCTTAACAAGCAAACAAACAAACAGTGTTTCTAAATTAAAATATTTAATAACAATGTTTAAATATAAGTAACTACATCTATTTATCTTACAATGTTAGTATTTGTAAACATACAAAACAATTTAGAACAATGTTAACACACACACACACACTCACATATATATATTGCAAAGATAGAGAATAAAGCAGTATTCTATGGTGATGAAAAATTATCATCATCAATCAAAAACATTACTGTTTTTGCTGAGCAAAGAAAATTAACAAAAATCAGCATTGGGATTAAATATTATAAACAACATATAAGTGACGATAAAAGATAAATATAATATTCCCAGAAATACTAATCAAAAGTCAACAATAATCCTTGTGACTGGATTTAAAAGTGATATAATTTAAAATTTTACACTAATCATTATCAAGACAATGCCAATCATAGAGAATATTATAAAAGCAATCATAAAAATTTCATCTGCATGCAAATATTTAAGTGCTAAAATATTTACAATAATAAACATAAAAGATAATGGGATGAGGATATCAAGGCTGATCATTATCAGTACTCAGAGCCATCTGGTATCTTGAGTGTACAAGTTATTAATAAACTAATTATAAAATCTATAAAATAAAATGATACATGTAGACTTTGGTGACTTTATGACTTTAATACCATCAAAATGTAATTCTGCAAAGAACTATCTGAATGTCCCCACACATACACTCACACATATATTGCAAAAACCATTATATCTGAGCTTGCTTTGGGATTTCAAAACCTCTCGAGACTGTGAACAGGAGAAAATAAACAGATTTAATAAGCTCTACTATTAAATAGTTTTACTAGATTATCACAAACCCCTTGAAACACAACTCTACAATGAAATCAGCCATCCCATACTGGTTATTCATAAAAGAGATAACTAGAATAATAAAAACATCAGAACAAATAAGTTCAGAAATTATTTAATAAAGTTAACTAAATAAAAAAATAAAAAAGCTAAATATGATAAATCCAAAACTAAATCATATCGATCAACCCTACCTATTCAATTCACATATGATATATAAATCATATTAATATAATTCCCTTCTGATTTTTGAAAATCAATTAATATTTAAACTAAATAAGCTATTACCATATAATAATTAAACTCTAAAAATATTTCACAGTTTTTTTCTTTTCTCTTGAAAATAAAAATGTTCACTTGCCATTTTAACAAGTAAAAAATTATTTTCAGCAAACTATTAATAAAATTATTCACTATTTTCAATTAGTCAGTTTCCTATAGTGTAACATTTATAAACGAAGATGTGTGCATGTTAATAATACTTTATGCATCATGGAATTTAAGTGTTTCTTTTTGAAAATTTTTCACATAGTTGTTTTGTCAATTTCATGGCTTCAGGTGTTTTTGTTGTAACTGTATCAATAGTCATTTTTATTTATTTGTCTTTATATTCTTTTCCCCCTCCTTTTCTTTGTTTCAGGATTCTAATTTTTACCCATTTAGTTTTTGTCTCCTATTTGTTTTTGTAGCTCCAGGTCTCCAATTTAATAGTTATTTTTTTCCTCCTCATTTCTGTTAGTGAAAATGATTACATAGTTGGGTCAATAATGGTAAGCTTTAAGCAAGAGCCTATCATATGGTTTTTATAAATTTTATAATATTAAGCTTCTTTGAAAACATCAAGAGTGAGATCAATCTGACATCAGTCTTCCAATCTGAACCTATCACTACTCAATTTGTCTACCAAATACCTTCCTTTGATTTTTTAAGCAACAACCTTGATTTCAGTCTTCCACTCAATCACATGACTAGCTCAGAAGTCACTGCATTGAGCCTTGACTAATTTCTTTTTTTAATTTTTTTTTTATTAAAAAAAAATCTATTTATAGACAAATTAAAAAATAACTTAATTTCTTTAGAAATAAAGAAGTTAATCTATTTTTATTTTTTATTTTTTGAAAAATAAAATATTCTATTAATATTATAATTGAATCATATTTTTCATTTATTCAGAAATATAGATTTTAATGAGCTATACAAGAAAAAAATGTTATTTTTATTTGTTATAGCTACACTCAATAAAAATTACATAATTATTAATGGCTCTCAAAATATATCATATGATCATTATCATGTATATAAAACTTTTAAATAAATATAATCTAATTAAATTTCTCTTTAAGAAATAAGACTATCCTGAATTTAAATTGAGAATAAATAGTTTTTCTCAGTATATATTTTTAAAGATATTGCAACCTCTAATGTGTATAAAATTAAAAGAATTTTATCATGGACTCTTTGATAATTAAAAGTATATTCTCTTATTCTTCTCCTTTACTTTTTTTTGCATTTCTTCATATATTCATATATATTGCTTATAATAACTTCTCTCATATAAACTTTAATGCAAATTTTTTTTAAAATAAAACATTTATTTTCCTGACAGTTTTGACTGTCCAGCAGTCTTCATCAAAGCTTTTCAATTTTTTTTTATGTATCATAGTATCAGCTGGGAACCAAACTCACTAACCCAGGACAACTGCTTGTAGGCAGTCACGCTGACCTCTTGACCACCAATGTTTGACAGCTTCTCAAATTTCCTCTACCTTAAAAAAAAAACAAAACAAAGAAGTTTTATTAAAAAAAAATTTTGTTTTAAAGTGTTTATGAGAGAAGTTATTATAAGCAATACCTTTTGATAACTCAATAAACTTACTATATTAGATATATCTTTAGCCTTCATCAGTAAATTAAAGAAAAAAAATAAGCAGTTTATATTTTTGGTACTTAAAATTAAGTTCATATCTATTGGTTGACTTGGGTTGACCCCATCTTAATGTTGGTTATCTTTGATAGTCACATAATAGGCAATGAAAAAACTATTAAACTGTGGTTAAGCAAAAGCTACATCACATATCATCACCAATTCTTGAGTCACTATAGACATTTATGTGGTTGGAAGAAATGCACCATTTTGGCTTCAACAGGTGCATTTTGATTGATTTAGTATACAGTTTTTATCATTTACATCATATAAAATATTATCATTATACCATGTATTTAAATTCACACTGAAAAATGCTTGTATACCTGTATTCTTTGAAGACAAATAATAGTAATAGATTATTATAATTCAGAATCATTCCCCATTTTGTAGGGTTTTTTATTTTTATGAGTTACGTGATACTTCTAATATACATTTGATTCTAGATCCACGTCATTTGTTTTTTTATCGAATATAAATAGCTACTATCAATGAAACATAACTGGCTTAATTTTTTCTTCTTGCTTTCCCTTATCTGATGATTACCACTAATTAATTGTTTTCTATGTTTAACTTTAATTAACTTCAATAATTACTATTAGTCAGTTGTTTTTCAATCATCAGAGTAATATTCACTCAACTATTTAACAAAATTGCAATATGTATTTATATATCATTTAATTTAAATAACAAAAAATTGTTTCTGACTTTTGGAAACTGACCTCTGTTTTATTCAATTTTGATCTTATACATTCTTTACTTACCTATCCATATACTTCTTTCTTTCCTCTATAAGAAGATATAAATTGTTTATTTCTAACCTCCTTCTATGCTAATATTTGCTGAATAGAGAATGTGGGTTATTTATATATAAACATATTATTTTAAGATACGTGCAGTTTGACAAATGCTTTCATTTCAGTAAATCACTTTTATAAATAAAAATATTATTTTACATATTCAGTTTAATTTAAACTATAAGGATTATTTATTTTAACTTATGCGCTGTACTGGTTTTTTTTGGTAATATCTCAATACTCAATAAGACATCGTTGAGATATATTATAGAAAAAAAAAACAGTACAGCCCATGTGTTAGGATGAAAAATCCTTACTGGTTTTTTTTTCACGCATTGGCGGCCTAGTGGTTAGCATAGTTGTCTTCCAAGCAGCTGATCCGGGTTCGCTTCCCTGCCAACGCATTTGACATATGAAAAAAAAATCCTTACTGTTTAAATTGCATACCATATCTGCGCTAGTAAATAAAATCAAATGTAACATTATCAGTTTTTGCAAAGTCAATTATCAGAATTTCCACTTTTCTTTATCTTTGTACTGCTGTTTTTTTTATATGTTTAGTCTATAGTTCTATTAGCTTTAAGGTGATTCGTAACAAAATGATGTCATACATGACAATATGTATATCTATTATAATGTTGCCATTATATGCATAAATAGTCAGAAAAATTTAGAATTGTAAGGTAATACAATTTAGCCAGGAGAGAAATCTAAGGAAGTTGAAGGATTGAATATCATTTATTGAATATAGAAATAAATAAAAAATCAGATATTTAAGAGGCACATCATAAGTTATTGTCAACCTTTTATAATTATTCAAGTCATAAGTTATAATTAGTGTAAAATTAAAAACTGCAACATTAATTGGTATATAATATTTAGTAAATATGTGTACATATATGAAAAATATTTAAGAAAGGTTTTATGTATTGTTATCACTGCAATGTCCTTTTCAAAGTTTTGAATTAAAAGAGCATTAAACTGTTCAAGTAATTTAAAATTTTGTAATAGTAATAAGAGTGTGTAAATCCTTTTTTTTTTAAAAAAAAAATTATATACTTTTCTCAATTATTTTTTCTATTTGTTTTTTTTTTTTTTGAAGATTTCATCAAATTTGCATTTTTTCATATATATAATATATATATTAAATCATTAAAACATCACATTATCACCATTTCTTATCCATTCTCCAAGCTGCCTGCTCATCAGCTATAAAGTAATGAGCCCTACATAAAAATACAATGATGTTTTCAATCTAAGATAATTTGACTGTATAATGATACAGATCTGAACTCAGTTCAGTATTTACACATTTAGGTATATTAAGATTTTATATTCATAGTATCCAAATTCATTGACGTTGCCAAGCTATTAAAATAGTACCAAATACTCTCCATGTAATAGAACAATCTAGTGCAAACTGTATTAATTAATAGATGCCAGAAGATTTGTGCATTTAAAATCCCCATTATTTGTCCAATATACTTAGACTAGTTTCTAACTTATAGCTGCCATCAATGAAGGTTGTGGATCTGAGAGCAATGCACATAGACCTTAGAATTTATGGCATCACTCCAGCAATTATCTTTTTTCAGTTTAGTCAAGTATAAAGCAATAAGTTCAAACTGAAAACACAATAATGTTTCAATTCAAGTCAATTTGCCCATGTAATCATACAGAGCTACTCATATCTATATATTTTGGTCTCTTTGATTTTTAGCCCAGGAATAGTGGATGAGTGCACTAGATAGATATTTAAATACATAAATCTTTTGGTGTGTATTGATTACTATAGCCTGTACTAGATAGAAATACTATATGGAGAGGGTGCAAGAATAAGAAATGGTGATCATTGATATTTTAATGGATTAATACCAATCCTGGCTGAAGGATCCTTGATGATTATGGGTACAAAAGACAAAAGGTACCAAAATGTATAGGTACTGAATTGGTTTTATATCTGTATAAACTATACACATAAATTAGCTTGGATTGAAAACATTATTGCATTTTCAGTTTGAGTTCATTAACTTTATACTTGACTAAATTGGTAAAAGGTAATTGCTGGAAAATGTGTTAGATTTGAAGGTCTATGTGCATTGTTCGCAGATCCAAGATTCCTCACTGATGATATCCCTAAGTTAGAAACTAGTCTGGAAATATTAGATGAGTAGACACTAGATAGGAATTTAAATACGCAAACCTTCTGGAACACATTGAATCTTTTTTATTAAACAATATACATTTTTTATTTCATAAAGTGTGTATATAATTCACAAACAATGCTACACACTATATGTGATTATTGACTGGGGAGAGGGAAGGACAAATAAAGAATTAAATCCAGTTAGAGATATATACAAATATGCAAACTACAGAAAGGTAATTTAGTACAGAAGTATTCACTATATAAAAGAATTTGATTTATTGGTTTAGAAAGAAACATGATTTATGTGTAGAAAAAAACATGATTTATGTATACTTCAAATTTCTTTATTATTATTATTATTATTATTATTATTATTATTATTATTATTATTATTATTATTATTATTATTATTATTATTATTATTATTATTATTATTATTATTATTATTATTATTATTATTATTATTATTATTATTATTATTATTATTATTATTATTATTATTATTATTATTATTATTATTATTATTATTATTATTATTATTATTATTATTATTATTATTATTATTATTATTATTATTATTATTATTATTGTTGTTGTTGTTGTTGTTGTTGTTATCTTAAAGTTAAAGAGTAGTAGTTGTAACTATTCCTTACCCAATTCTCATTTTGATTGTATTTTATACAATGTAATTTTAGACATTTAATGCATATAAAATAGTTTCAAGTGTAACCCAAGTATTTGCAGATTGTGAATAACATAGTAGTAAACTAGCTACTGTTTAAAAGAATAATAGGAATAAACAAAGAAGTATTTTGAAACCAAAAGAAAATGACATCAGAAGGTGTAAAAGCATTCTTATCCTCAAAATAAATAAAAGAGATATGTGCTGGGCAATATTACCTTTATGATCAGTTCAGATGAATAATGATTATTTTTAGAATAGTATAACCAGTCATAAGTACTATGTTATGCCAATCATATCAAACTATATAAGTCAATGATGATGGATTGTTTTATCAATGATCTAATTACTAATCAATATATGGGGGATAAACAAAATTGTGGTTATGAGTATTTAGCATTACTTTTTTAGTTTAGCAATTAATTACTTAGTACACAATTACTTTCATGATGTATATTATGTTCATTAAATAATCAATTAAATTATCAGCATTATTTTGTACTTATTGTTATATTCAGAACAATATATATATTATAATAGTCAGAGAAGTTTGACTCTTACTTTGTCTGCCATACAGGGCACCACTAGGCCCTTTGAACCTAAAAAATTTATAGTGTAGGCAGATACTTTTTGTTAAGATCTAAATTTTGACTGTTATCCCTTGCCACTAGCTCAAGGAGTCACAGTTTTATAATAAAACTAATTTAAAACATTTTAATAAAGATTTAAAAAAAATAAACTACTGCCAGTAATAACATACAAAAACATTTATTGTCACACATATATAAATTTGAGGAATAAATTTAGAGTTTATTATTAATTTTAAATTATTATTTTAGTAAGTCCACACAGATGGACAGTTTATATAATATTTTTATTGTAGAATGTTGAGTATAAATAGGCTACATAGACTATGCTATTAAAACTTTTCAAAAAACAAACATTCAATCTCAGGCTAAAAGTACATAGCCAAACCAATGCCTGCTTCCTGATATACAGATGCAACCAATGCAATAGGAATCTGCTAGCATAAAATCATGCTGACAGGAATGGGCATCTGCAGTGTGATATTATTTAAAGAAAATGATCCTCATCCAGTACAGAAATGTATGTCTGTCTAGTGAAGGAATCATGTATATAAAATATTAAATAAAAGTGCTACATATGGAGGGAGAGTGGAGTTTTTGTTGACTTATAGTTTTTATCCATAGAGCTAAAGGAAATCAATGTCACAGGAAATACATCTGCATTCATTGCAACTTGATGACTACACATTTGGGGTCACACATTCATTGAGCATGGTTGCCCTGTATACTAACATGCTTCACATCACATTGACATAAACACCTGTGACTTAACTATGAGATAAATAGTCTGAAATTAAGCCCAATGACCTAACCCCAAACTTAAAGAATCTATGCAGCCATCTACACCAACTTTAAATTTAATAATTTAATTAACACATAATAATAAAAAAATGAAATGGAAATGATTAGCAAACATATACATAAAAAAATTAATAAGGAATTTATAATTTTTTTAAGTCAGATAAGAGTTATTTAAAAGTTATATTTTCTTATGGATTTAGTATTTATTGAAAAGATATTAAAAAAAAGTTCAACTTATAAAAGTTCATACTTTCCATGATGGATCTTGGTGATTCTTCCAGAATTCACCCCAAGCATGAAATTCCTAGTTGGTTTTATTATTTACTTATAATTTTATTTGGACACAACTGCTACATGCTGTTCTTGTGAGAACTGTGGTCGGGGAGGCCTCCTTGGCTGATATCAGCAAATTAAATCTATTGCAAGACTCCTATATCATGGAGTCTGCAATACAGCTACAGTTCATATATAGATTAATAGTCAGAATCCTGTAACAATCAATTATTTTTCATTTTATACTTTTATAGCCTCTTATCAGCATTTTTACGGATCCATAGAACATGACATCATTTATTCTTAAGGTCGAGTTGTTTTTCTTTCTGGTTCATGCATCACTTGGTGCTCTCATTGAACAATCTTTAATTTCATCTTTTTATCTAACTTTTATTATTTAAGTGCCCCAAGGGCTAGTTTGCTTTACATTTAATTAATAAAACAATCATTTCTATTTTAAGGTTAAAACATGTTTTTTTTTTAAAAAATTGAATCTAATTAACATTTTTCTTTTCATTGCTTTTAAACAAAAATATTAATATTTATCTTAAGATCTTTATTTTTTTACATTAACTTACTTTAAATACTTTTTTTAAAAAAAAGTTTTCATCTGTGCGATATATATATAAGTTAAACATAACTCTTTTAATTTTATTTTAGTTTTTGACAAATCAATTTTATTTAAGATTTATTTCCCCCATTATTTTAATTTTAAAATAATGTAATGACATATGTATACTGTTATAATATATTGTAATATTTCAGCCAATAGTTAATGTTTTCCATGTCAGATATTATAGGCTTATTAAAACATATAAATTAGAATGGAAATTTTGAAAATTATTACTGTCATGTTTTTTAATAATAACTATTACTAACTTATTTAAATATTTTACATTTCTTAAAAAATAATATGAACATTCCAAACATATTTTTAAATAATGAAAATGAGAATATTTACAATTTTCTAAGGGTAATTATAAGAGAGAGAATAATAAAATATTTCTTTTTCTCTCTCAGTAATTTCATTTATGAAGTAGTTTTTAATTTTAAAAAAGTAACATTTTAAATAATGTTTGTCACTTTTTCAAAAAAAAAAATAAGAAAAATAAGGTTTTAACATTTTTGTTAACTGTTTTAATTAATTAAAGTTCTTTTCTTTTTTTACTTCTCTAAAACAAAAAGCAATGTTTGTGTAAATGAAAATGTAGTTAAAGGATTATACTGTTTTTGGTAGTAAGAAAAAAACTAACTTTTTTAAATTGAATTGAACTTTTTATTTAAGGAAAAAGGAAGAAATTAATCTTTTTAAAAATAAATTCTATTGGTCAGAGTTTAATGCTGTCATGCCTGAGATATATATGATTGGATGGATACAAAATTGTTTCAAAAAATTAAGGAAACAGGTTAAGAAATTAGTCATTAGTATTTTGACTGGTCAGCAAGTCATTATTGATTTACCTTTTGAGAGAAAAAAAGTAGTAGCAGCCTAGCTGAGAAAAATACAGTAAGAAATTAAGGTCTTAGACTGAAGAAAGAGTAATATCACTACTGGTTTTAAAAAGAGGTTTTGAAATAAATTTGAAAAATTTAGCTACAAAGTAAGTACCATCAAACATAAGCATATAGCCTGGTCACTAAAAATATAAAAGAATATTGCTAAGAGAATTCTGCAAAAAGCCTTGTGTTTTATCCAAAAGCATGACTGTCTCAATCTGTATTAACCTGACCTGAAAATTATTATATTGCAAAATGGACAAATTTAGGCTGTATTAAACTAAAACTTATTATATTGTAAAATGGATAAATTTAATTGTATTATCTACCCATAAAGTCTGTGTTAATTTGGAAATTAATATTATAAGCATCATTTGAAAACTTGATGCAACAAGAAATTATTAAATTCAATTTGTGAAAACCCACCCTAGAATTACTATTATCATTTTAATGTGAAGTAAAAATGACAGGTAAAAACTGAAAATTATAACTACAAAGGAATGACTAAAAATATGAAACCACGGTGAAATAAAATATAGTTGAAGTACACATCTTCATTTACACATTTTTATTTATATAACTACATTTACAAATATTTTTTAACATTAGTGATAATGATTACTAATAAATATTTTTCATTATTTTTAAAAAAATTCTAATTGGTATTTACTTTTTTTATTTATTGTAATCTTTATAAACTCATTGTAAATGAGTGTTAAAATGTAAAATACTTTACATTTAAAATTTATATTGTGCTAAGCATGCTTTTGGCAGAACACTCCCAGAAACATAATACTACTTTATTTTGAAGTTGAACAGTGAAAAAGGCTCTATGAAAGTGTGCTTAGGGCAATATAAATTTTAAATCTAAATTATTTTACTTTTTTTAACATTCATTTGTAATAAGTTTATATATTTTTTTGATAAACATGTTTTTTTATTTTCTCTCCAGTATAAGACATTCCATTTTTATAAAAAAGGGATAGTTTAGCTGGTTTTAATTTTTTTATATTTCTTAGGGTTAAATGTTGTTTTCAGATTTAATTATTAAAAAAGGAGAATAAACTAGAAAGTAAATGGTAATTAGTTTAGCAATAATAATCATCTGGTTAATCATATTTATTACATAAAATTATGTTTTATAGAAAGGGATTATATTTGGAACTATCACTGTGATATCCTTTCTGAATTTGTTAATTTATTAGTTAATTTTATTAAATAGTTGTTAAAAATAAATGTTAATGTCTTTATTCCTATTTCAACATGTCATGATGCTATAAGGAATTAGTAATTTATTCCAATAAAATTATTAACATAAAATAGATTATATGTATGCATTTATATTTTCTTTTGTTCACTGTCTTAATCTCTAGGATATTCTGATCCTGACCTAACTCTAAAATAATAACAATTAATTTATGTATATGTGAAGAATATATGTTGTGTTTGGACATCCAGAAAGTTCCCTGCATGATATAATGATAACTTTAAAGTCCAATGACTTTAAAGTCTATTCACTGGACTTTATTTTTTCAGATTAAAATTAATTTATAATTGTCTTATACACACATGGCACCACATGGACAGGGTATTGATGATGATCAGAATGAATCTTCTAGGTCATGCCAAAATTAGAATATAATACAAAACAGTCATCTGGATGTACATATTTAAGTGCAAACATATTTATCATTGTAAAAAAAGTAAATCCCAGCATATTGTTTACTATGATAGATATTTTAACATTTAAGTATGTATATACAAATGATTGTTTTATATTATGCCTTAAGTTTGGCATTGGTTGGAAGATATATTAGCCTATTTTATAATGTATTTCTTTCCAATCCAGTAACAAGGGATGACTATTGATTTGATTAATCATGGTAATATTATTATGTTTGTAATTTAGTTTACTATTTATTTCCAACATAAATGTTGCCTCTCTGCTGATATTCATTTTATCATTCATGGCATGATATTTGTCATCAATTCATTTCACTCCTATTACATAGCATTATATATGCTAACCCAAGTGTGGGATCAATGATGATCAAGTTCTGGTGATCACTATAGAATAAGTCTGGATAACTTGAAGTTTAAATATAAATACACTCAAGAAAAGAAATTTAATTTTTATATAGAATAGAAAAAAATATTCACTATAAAATATGTGAATAGTGTATAAATTATGCTTTGTCAATTAAATTATAGTTGATTAAAAATTACAAAAATAGTGATGTTAATGTATGTTTAAAAAAGTTCACTTGTAAAGTTAAATAGAAAAGCAGAACATGATTTTGGACACTGGATTAAACTTTTGGCTGTTGGAGTTTGTTTAGCTGTACTTTGAGTACTTTGAGTACTAGTGATGGATGAAATATTTTATCATTGGCTTGAGGATGCAATATTTTTATGCATTTCCATGGAGTGTTTTATCTCAGGCACTGCTCCAAACCACTTTCAAGTTTTATATTTCCAGTTGTTTATCATGAACAGGTAACATACTCCTGTGATATACCAACCTCTAAGTCTCAATAAAAAGAAATAAGTTGTTTTAAAAATTTTTATTTACTAGTCACTAAGACTCAAAGGCACAAGATATTGTAAAGATTTTTGCATTATTATTTCAATTTATGGCTATAAGTAGCTTATAGTATTTAAATTGAGATAACCATGTAGTGTTCATTTTTCATTGTGTATTTTTGATCAGGTGGTGGGACTTTTCATCTATCCCAGAATTGTGAGTCACCTTATTCTTTTGTCTTTAGATGCTAGTCAAATCTTTGAAAAAAGTTTTGACAAACAGTTTGTTATATAAACTTCATTTTGTGTATGCACATGTACTTAAAATAAAATAATAAAAACAATAAAGAATAAGAAAGTGTCACACATGCATGAGAAAAATTGAATTGGAGGATAAAGCAATGGGAATATAGAGCAGACAATGTCAGGTTTAAGTCTATTAGGTTTAATGAAAGGTAGATTAGGGATAATAGTATCAGATAATAGTGAAAGATTGTACAGAGGGAAAGAGATTAGAGGCTTATTTTATTAGATAATATTTTAAATGTTTACATTATTTTTTGAAGATTAAAAGTAATCAAATATTGGTTTACATTTTTTTATAAAAGTAATTAAATGTTAAAAATCTGAATGATGATCAATTTAAGTTTAGAGCAGCCCATTATTCCACACTGATCACCTGAGGGAGTGTTAAGTCTAAACACTAGTGCTGTGATAGCAAAAGATAGAAACAATGATAGAGAATAAAGAAAAGAATAGCCACACCAGTAGGAAATAATTATTAGGCCTATAAAATTGATAAATTGAATTTGCAGCTCATTCCAAATGAGAAAACTAGTAAATCTGAAGAAATATTTGGAGAGATATAAGGTTTAAGTCACTTATAAATAAAAATAACCTACTATATGTTGATAATCTCAGTTCAGTTTTAAAACAAATTTTTTTACAAAATAGTGAATTACTTATCTATGAAAAATTAAAACTGAGACTCGAACACTAAAAATGAAATGTAAAAATGGATCAAAATAATTAGTTTGACTATCAATCTTTATAATCATCTGTGAGAAGAGTGCAAATAATGTTATGATGCCTTTCTTTAGTATGTTTGTGATATTTAGTAATCAGATATATATTAACTTATTATTTATTATAGTTATATATGGAGAAATGGCCACCCTTCTCTTGGATAGGATCATGGTTGAGAATTTCTTGGAGCTATTTGTAGCAATCAAGTATTTCTGGCATTACTGATTAAATGGAGCTGGTGTATAGCAATGATCTATTTGCTTCATATATGGTAGTATTAAATGTACATGTTAGTATTGTAGGATAGATTTTAAATTCTTATGCTGGCACATTGCTTATAGTAATGTATTATGGCATAGTTGTGCATCAAGTTTAAGTTATCTGGAGATGGTACAGCATCAACAATAACATGACCACTAAGAATAAAAATTTAAAGCAATGAGAAATGGAATGTTCATCTCCATTTCATTGTTCCATCATTTTAAAGAAGGAGTACTGTAATACTGTAGACAGTGGTCAATACTGTTCATATCAAATCTTATTAAAACAAATAAATTTAGAACAGAAAAATGAAAAGAATGAATTTTCTCTTGTTTTTTATATTAACAATTATTAACTTCATTAATGAATTTTACTTTCCTTAAATGATAATATGAAAATTGTAAAGATTTTTTAAATAACAAGAATGTAAATATTTATAGTTGCTAAGGCTAGTTATAAAAGAGACAGAAATATAAAAAATAAAATAAATAATAATTATTTCCTCTTTTTAGGAATTTCATTTATAGTTTTTAATTTTAAAAAATAATAAGAGAGATAAGTAAGTAAAATTTTAAGTAATGTTTATCATTTTTTAAAAAGAAAAATAAGATTTTAACATTTTCATTAACTATTTTAATCAATTAATGCATTTTTTTCTTTTCTCTTTATTGCACTAAAGCAAAAGGCAATGTTTGCCTCACATAAAATTATAAAGATCATACTATTTTTGATAGTTAAAAAAGAAAAATAACTATAGAAATTTTTTAATAATTAAAGTAGGATTAAAATTATAATTAAAGAAAAATATGGGAATAACATTTTGTAAAAAAAAAGAATCTATTGGTCAGAGTTTGTGCTGTCATGTTCAAGATAATATGTAATTGAATGAATACAAGATTGTTCCAAAAATAAAGAATTAGGCTTCAGTATCTAGTATAGTCAGCAAATAATTATTGATTCAGCTTTTGAAAAGAATAGAAGCAGCCCTGTTGTGAAGAGAGCAGTGAGGTTTAGTTTTTAGTCTGATGTAAGGCTAACCTTATTACTAGTTTGAAAAAAAAAATTTTTGAAATGGATTTTGAAAAAACCATAAGTTAAGTTTTAGTTAAAAGCTAAGCATCACAAAGCCTAACCATGTAGTCTGTTCAATAAAAAAATGTAAATGAATACTCCTGAAAGAAATCTGCAACAACCCTTGATTTTCTTCCAAAGATATGACTGTTTCAGTCTGTGTTAACCTAATCTGCAAATTATTATTTTGGAATATGGATGTATTTAGGCTGTACTAATCTGAAAATTATTATATTGTAAAATAAATAAATTTAATTGTGTTTATCTACCCAGGAAACCTATCTTATTTAGGAAATTAATATTGTAAGAATCAACTAAAAACTTCAAGTTACAACAAAAAATAAAGAACAAATTCAACATGTAATTAATCAGCCTTGGAAATTTTTGTTCTAAATTTAATGTGAACATTTGAAAAAAAACAAGAAAGAAATACTAACAGGAATGAAATTGTAAATTATAACTACAAAAGAAAGATTAAAAGCATATAATCATGGTAATGCACATTTATTAACAAAATCAATTGATTAATCCTATTTGCCATATGAAATTATATTTTTATAGAAATGGGTTAGATTTAAAATTATCATATTGTCATATTTTTGGAATTTATTAATTTTATTAAATAATTGTTATAAATAATATTACTAGTAAGGTCTGTATACTCTCAGATATATTCTATGAATTGACAGTGTATGTGATTTTATTTCAACATAGTGTGGTGCTTTAAGGGATTGGGAGCTTATTCAAGTCAAATTATTTACCTTGAAGTGAATTTAATGTATACATTTATATTTTCCCTTGTTTACTATCTCAGTGCCTAGAATTTTTTGATCCTGAATTAATTCTAGAGCAATAATGGTTATTTTATTTGTATCAGGGGAGTATGTGCTTGTGTTTGGACATCCAGATAGTTCTTTGTATGGTACAAAGGTAAAGATTACCTTTAAAGTTTATTCATTGTACTTTATATTTTTCAGATTAGAAATTAGTTTATAGTTGGCCTTAACACTTACAGTAGCATATGGCCAGAGCATTGGTGTTGATCAGCATGTATCAGAATCCCAGTATATTTTTTATTATGATAAATATTTGAGCACTTAAATATGTGTTTCCAGTTGATTGTTTTATATTATGCTCTATTTTTGTCATTGGTTAGAAGATAATTAGCCCGTTTTATAATGTATTACTTTTGGATTCAGTCACAAGTGTTGATCACTCTTGTTTTATGCTGGTGATACAACTTATTATTATAATTACTTATTTTTATTAATTGCTGAGTGTCTTATGTTTATCTTATATCTATTCATTTTATATTTGTTGATGACTATTCATTGATAATGTTAATTAAGATTGTGATATTTGGGGATGATGATTATCATCTTGCCATATTTACTCCTTCTTTAAAACTGTTCCATTCATATACATCACATAAAAGTGGTCTACATTCATTTACATTGAGAATCTTTTGTTTAGTGTCAAGATAAACTTTATAAATAAAAAGTAAATCCCAAAGTGGATCCCTCCTTTCACTATAGTAATTAGTGATTGCTTATATAATGATAACAATACATATAAATATCAGTGCTGAAGTATGACTTTTTTAGGAATTGGAAGCACACTTCTTTTTTTATAATGTTTTATATCACGTGCCACAACAATTTTTACATAATAGCACCTAATATATATTGTAATGGTATACATATGCCATTACAGTATTTTAAAATTAAAATAAAAGGGGAAAATGAATCATAAATAAAATTGATTTATTAAAAATGTAAAAAAATTAAAATAGTTATTTTAATATATATATATATATATATATATATTTAATAGTTTTACATCTGTGTGATATATTATATATATATATATATATATATATAATCACACAGATGTAAAACTATTAAAAAAAATTATTTAAAAGAAAGTTAAAATAATAAGTAAAGATCTGAAGATTAATACTTTTGTTAAAAAGTAATATAAAAAAAAATAGAAACAAATGTTAATTAGTTTCTATTTAAAAGAATCATGTTTAAATCTTAGTGAATCTAAAGCAAATGAGCTCTTGGGCACTTTGTAGTGTAAATGTCAGATAAGAGATAAAAAATTAAAGATTATGTGTTCCCCACTCTGGAACAGATCGACCAAGCCAGACATGAGCCAGAAAGGAAAACATCAGAACCAATAAGAACAAAGGCCATCATGTGCAATTGATACAGAGAATTTGTAATAAGGGAGGCTATAAAAATTATTAAAGAAAAAATATTAAATTATTTGAAGCCTTTTACTCACTTAGAAAATGATGTAACTGTTGATTTCTTGAAAAGCATTGCGGACCCTAAAATATAAGGTTCTCACAATGAATTAATTTTCTGTTGTGCATCAACCAAGGTGGTTTCCAAATTGATAATTACTGAAAGACAGCAAAAAATGGGCTGGTCTTCCCAGAAATGATATAAATATTACATGGACATTGATTGGATGGGTGCGATGCATCATGGACAAGACAGATTTGGATGGGTGTGATGCATCATGGAAAAGACAAACTTCAAATAAATCTACCATGGAAAGTATGAACTTTTGTTTATTTAAATTGAAGTAGAAACATCAAAAAAAAATTAAAAAAAATTAAGAACTTTTCAAATATGTAAACCTCTAAAAAACTCTCTTATCTGATGGAGTGTAAATTTAAATTAGTCATATTCTCCCAATATATTTGCTAATCAATTTTTTCCATTTTTCACTTTTATAATTTATTTTATGGTTTGTTGTTTTGTTCAATAACCAAATTATCAAATTTGTTTTAAACTAACAATTTAAATATAGGTGTAAATGGCTGTATAAATTTGTAGGATTATGTTTATGTTAGCTTAAGAGGAGTTAATTTCAGACTGGTGTCTTGTAGTTGAATTGAGGTTGGTGGAGGGATCTATGGGTATTTCATGTCAATGGAAAATGAAGTGCAATAGCATACAGGGATTAGTATCCCACTTAAATGCATGGCCCAAAAATGTAGCCATCACATTGCCAATGGACACAGATGTTTTCCCTGTGCCAAAAATTCTTCTTGCTCTATGGATTGGGACTACAAGATGGCAATGATCACTCTCCCTCTGTACAGAGCATTTTGTATTCTTCATATTAAATTATTACTTATTTCACCAGACAGATGTGCATTCAGTACTGTATGAGGATCATTTTCCCTTAAATTAATCATGTGGCAGACACACATCCCTGTCAGTATGGTTTTATGCCAATGACTTCATGCCACATTGATCACATTGATATATTATTAAGCTGGCTTTGGTTTAGCTATCAACTTATAGCCTAGAGTTAAAAAAGTAGAGTTAATCAAGCACATAGTCTATGTAGCCTAGCTATGCCTAACATTCTAATATATTAAATTGTGTAAACTGTCCATCTATGTGAACTTACCGAGATATCAAAACGTAAAGTTAAAAATAATAATGATAAAACTTAAAGCAATATTAAATAATTTATTCCTCAAATTTATTTTATATGTGTATGTAAATAAATGTTTGTGTGATTATTACTGGCAGTGGCTTAATTTATTATTTTTTTTTTGGTCAAAGTAAAATGGAATCTTAACAAGAAGTATCTGCCTACTGTATAAAGTTTCCAGGTTCAAATGGCCTGGTGGCACCCTGTATTGCAGATAGAGTAAGAGAAATTCCCCATCTATTACAATTATTACACATCTCCTCCAACAAGAGTAAAATGCATCAGTTTAACCATTTTGTCTCTAATGACCCTGTTACTAACTTTGAACTATTTACATCAAGTGTTATTTACATTAACCATTATTTTTCTTTTTTTATTACTGCCTGTCTGGTGGCTGTTTTTTCTTTTTACTAACCTTAATGACTGGATGTTAGATGCTCCCTTTTCTTCCACCCCCTGCATTACCACATGTGTTATTGCCATATGTTCACTTGATTACATGTGGGCCATTGTATATGTGTTTTTCAGAGTCACTCACAAGATGAACTCTCACCATGACTTTATCTCATATTCTGAATATGACTTTAGATTCTCCCTGCCTTTTCTGATTTAGTTTGCCCATTTTTTAGCCAGCTTGCTCAGAATACTTTTTGTTTGTTGGATTCATCCCCACTGGCAACCTGGTCTCAAATGGGGATGGAATATTTCTTGCAAAATGCAGTTGAACAGGTTCAAATCCTATAGATTTGTTTCTTGACCAGTTTATCATGTTGACTATTTATGGGTTTCTTTCACCCATCTGTGTTAATCATTTTGCATATAAACATAAAATAAACACCCCAACTCCCTCATGATCCATTCACATGGATTAGACTGAGGGTTATGAATTGATGTAAGTATATGTTTTATCCCATACCTGTTTATCCATTTCTTCCATTCTCTGCATACAAAGGGCATTCCATGTTTCAATAATATTTTGTCTGGAAAGTGCTGCTGTTCTAAGACCCAAATAGTTTGTTTTGCATTAGCTTGCATTACTGGATATGCAGCTATCAACTTTGAAAACACATCATATGCCACAATGAGATATTTTATTTTAATTGAATGGAGGCAAAAGTCCATAGAAGTTTATCGCTACTCAGCTATTTGGACATTGGATATATATAGGTTGCAATGGTCCTATGTGCAATATATTAGGAGGCTTGGTTGTTGTAAATATGATGCATCTGCCAATGACGTCTTCAATACTGGCATACATTCCTGGCCAGTAGAACCAATGACTCAGTCATCCCTCAACTTTATTTGCCCCATAATGTTTGTAAGTTTTATGCACATATTTAATTATCTGCTTCCTCATAGCGACTGGAAAAACAATGTATGTTTTTTCTGAAATACACACTGTAAGAATCAAGCAAAAGTAGTTTCAGTCCCTCCACAGCAGATTATTTGCCATTCTCATTACAGGCTGATGGTGTATATACTTTAGTATTTGTTTGCAGTCATTGTCTTCTTCTTGCTGTCCCTTTAACCTTGCAAGTCATCTTCTATCCCATTTTTTATATATTTTAGCTGCAGCTATATACACTCTGTTGCAAGTTAAATGTTGTTCTTGAGTTATCGGATATTGATTTAAAATGTCTGCCACAATATTTTGTTTACCATGATAGTATGCCACTTTGTAATTAAATTCCTGCAGGAACAATCTCCATCTTATTAACATGTTATTACTCAGAAAGCTATGGTTAAAAAACTCGAGACTCTTATAGTCAGTAATTATTACTACCTCAGGGCATATTAAATACTGCCAGAATTTCTTAAATGCCCATAATAATGTGAGGGATTCTTTATCAATTATAGTATAGTTCACTTCTGATCCCTTCAATAAGTGGACTAATGAAACAAAGGATCCCATGTGGATCCCCTTCTTGTATCTGAAATAGTGTGACCCCCAATCCACACCCACTGCTGTCTGTTTGTAAAATGAATGGTTTCTTGAAATTGGGATATAACAACATTACTTTATTCAAGAATCCCACCATCATGCTTTGTAAACTATGCTCATGCTGTTCTTTCAACCCCCACAGTTTCTCCTTTCTTAATAAGTGCAATAATGGTTCCATGTCAAATGAAATTTTTTTATAAAATTGAATATAGAAGTTATATAACCCAATAAAAGATTTAACATGTTTTTTATTCCAAGGCATGGATTTTTTCAGGGTTAGATAATATTTCTCTTTTACTGATTATATATCCTAAAAACTTGACCTTGGTAGTCATTATTCTACTCTTATTCAAATTAATTCTGATTCTCTTTTTCTCACACTCACCCAGCAATATTTCTAAATGCACAAAATGCTCTTCTATACTTTCCAAAGCCACCACAATGTCATTCACATACATTATAACTAAATTTTTAATATCCTCCAACAACACCTGATCCAGACATTGGACAAATTCTCACTCCTCTATTTTTAAGCCTGAAGGGAATCCACTTAAAATTATATGCACATCCATTATATTTAAACACAGTATATTTCTGATTTTTTGGGTGAATTTTAATTTGCCAATAACTGGCAGTTAAGTTGAAAGTTGAAAATATTTTTTTTTTTTTTAAATTTTGTTAACAATTTGTTCATAGGTGGAGGAGCATTAGTATCAGGTAGTTATCTTATTTAGCTGCTGGTTGTCTAAACACAATCAAATTGATCCATCTTTTTTTTTACTGATACAATGGGGTTATTAAAGTGAGACTAAAATTTAGATATGATTCCCCATTTAAGCATTTTGTCTATCTGTTCTTCTACTTCATGTCTATATTGATGTGGCTTAGAATACACATGATCTTGATATAGCTAATCTTTTATGGCCTGATCCTGTGTTCATAACCTTGGATCACCCTGGAAATCTCAAAAAACTGTATCTGTTTAGTAGCCTCTTCAATTGGTTCCTTTGATTATAATTTATGTATCTTGATTCATCCATCTTTTCCCTATCTCCATTTTCATTCCTATGCTTTGTGCATGACCTTCTTTATTAACTTCATTCTTTTGGTGTTTTGTAACTGGAATTATTGTGTTGTTTATTTCTTCCCAACCTCACTTATAATCCAATACACAGACTGTTTTATACATAAAGTCTGAGTCTAATATGACCTTGTGAATCAGACCCTCAAAAATCAACAATATGTGGCTATATTCTCCCTCTGCCATTTGCATTTTCATCCATTCCTGCTTGGACACCAGCTTGCTCTTTTACCATTAGCCAGCAAAACATACACAATTTTCAACAGCAACATTTTAATTTTCAGGTCAATGTCACTTAATTTATTAAACATTTCCTGTGATATTACTGATACCTGACTTCCCAAATCAAACAACACACTGGTTACAATCCTTTCTATCTTTATCTCTACCATCATACAACTCTGAAGAGCCATTGTTGGCATGCTCTCTTCTCCACTACACTCCAGATTCGCTATTTGCATGCGATCAATTTCTGCATTTCCATCCTCATCCTGACCTTCCACCACTTCCCTATTGTTGTCCAGCACCATTAGTAATTCAGCCATCTACTCTATTATTTGCTTTCCAATCATTATTTGTTTTACATTCCCAGGTAAATCACACCTAACTATTTGCATATCAGACTCCGACAATGGGTATGCTGTGATTGCTCTCAATTTTGCTACTTGTTTACAAAAAATGTAACAAGTAACTTTTCTGGCTGTCACCTATCCTGGTCTATCTGGGGCTTAATCTTTTCCTGAAGCTCCTCCCCCAATAATTTTCCAACAGTGACTGCTTGTATTCATCAAACGTTGCCGGTTTTAAATGTAATGAATTCCAACAGAGTTGAGCTTCTCCCTAAATGTGACTGCAAGCTAGGTCAACTCTTGCTCCCTAACTTAGCCTATTCAAGATACAATGGCATTCAAGGCTCTCCAGGTGCTCATTTTGGATCCTCCCATTTCCTGGAAATGTTTTTATTTTTAGCAGATGATTTACTGCCTCCATTTTATGTGTGTGCACCCATGTTTTTATATTCACCTGTTCTCTTTCTAACATATCTACCTTTTTATTAATCCCTCTGGTTCTATATCTTTATCATTTCTGTCTTTATATTTACTTTTTCCTTTTTATTTCAAATATTTGTTTATTCAAAGCATATCTCTGACTCCAATTCCCCCATGTCATATCATATCTACCTGTTCCTAAATGCATTTAGCCTGCCTAAACAAATATATGCTGTTGATTATATTATATATGCAATTATTATTATTTATTTAAATTCTTTTAATTTTTATAAATTTTTTTATTTATTATCATGTATATAATTCAATTCTTTACAGCTAAGAAAACTATTTTATTTTTGTAATTTATTCTAAAACTATTATTTTATTTTCAACAGCACAATTTTCATTATATTTTCTTTTCAAATTTGGAAGATATTTATTTCTCCTTACTAGTTTCTTTTCATTAAAAAAAATTGTTTCGGTGCATTTTTTTCACAATTATACCACTTTACAACTCTAATTATGTGCAGTTTAACATTTCTTTAAATTTTTATTTGTTTAATTTTATTTGACATATGATTAATTGCTGCCATATATGATGGTTTTGCATACATGTTGCAAAAGCCAAATGAACCTGGTGGGAATAGATGAATAAAAAATTAAGAGAGAAGAGAATTATTAAGAAAATTGTTTTTACTCTTTAAACTCTTTAATAATAATAAAAAACAAAATTGTGGAAAAACGTTTTACTTCTTTAAATTTTTTTTCTTTTATTGTAAAATATTACAAATTATTTATTATAAACTTTGATATACTCCAGCTGCACTTTAATATTGCATCACACTGGCCCCTCAGGCAGAGAAGCACAATACCAAAGGTATCTGTAGCCAAGTCGAAGTTATATAAGGTATAATTTAAGACCACCTTTCCAGGCTGCAGAACTTCTCAGCTGCTATATTCAATCCATGTCATCCAAGGCACTTTATTTGTTTTGAAGTACCTGATTACACAAAGTAATTAACATGCCCTGAATGATGGCTACTAATTTAGCGCCTGATTTATCCCAACTTGCTCAATGAAAAAAACATAATATAATAGACTGCTTTAATAGGTTCTTTACCAAGAGATAATTAGTGGTAGTAGTAAAAAAATTCACTGACAGAATACTAATTTCAAAAATAATTTATTTTAAATACTTTAAATTAATTGGTGAACTAATTCATCCCTTCCCTGTTGATTACATATAATATACCAGGCACACACATTGTAAATAAATATGAAGCATTAAAATATTATATACAATACACACACATTCTTTCATATAATCTGTTGGTTTGTATGATTTGGAAAGTTCTACAACTATCTGTTATTACATTAACCTGCACGTAAATAGTTATTCTACGCTAGTTATAGAGTTTATTTAAGTTGACTCTAGATACCTCAAAGATTGCAATGGCTACAGTAATGAATTAATGTCACACTAAGAATGGAAATAAAGAAGAATTTACTATTACCTATAGGTTTTTCAGATATGTGTTTCTCTGAATAGACAGCTGCTCCTTTCTTTTGTGAGAAGTGTTGTACCAACTGGTTAGAATTTAGGTTCACTAATAAAAGTGGTTCCTTGCTACATTTCAGTCAGCAGACAGATGTTTGAGCAGTTCAGTTTATTGGATGTTCATTGCAGCTAAATAGAGACCATCAGATATTCTAAGACAGTCAGAAAGTACAATGGTATACTCTGATTTCTGCTTAGCAACACATGGTTTTCTTGGCATTCACAAAAGTAAGTTTCATTTGCACAGACTGGAAATTATAGTAGGTATACAATGAATAACACTGCTAAAAAGATGATGATGAGTTTTTTCAGCCTTATTTATATGTGGCCCTCTTATTGTTATTATCTTTCCAAATCAGTTTGATTAAATTTTAAATTAATTAAATTTATTAATTAAGTTCACATTGTCTCTGAATTCACATTCCTTTTTAGATTAATATAACTTTGAATAAGATATAACTTTTTTAATTATTCCCATTGTTGTTTATTTGTAGCCATTTCTAATTAATTATTTCTATTCCATTCTTGCTTATCAGTCAAGCAATCTTTGAGTTTGACTTTAACTTTTTATATTACAAACTTTATTTTCCATTTTTAATTCAATATTATTCTTTATACACACACAAACATATTTTTTCTTTTTTAATGTATTTAAAAAATCAACTCTTTCACTTATGCACACTCATTCCAGTTTCTGTATGTAATTAAATTAACTTTGGCACATATATTTTCATTTCTCTTAAATAAATGAAAAGAGAGCATTTTTAATTTTCTTATAAAAAATTTCAAATTTTAAACTGTACCCAGTTATATCTTTCCCATTCCCCTTTAATTACTTTCCTAGTTTTTCTTTTTTTAAACTTGGAAAACTTCTATGAGTAATGACACAGCTTTCTTTTTTCATTTTTTCCTCTGGGGATCTGCGCTATGTTTTTACAACAAAATTCAAACAAAAGTTCTTTTAAACCTTTTAATATTGACTTTGGACTTTCTAATACACCTGGGTCTCTTTTTACACAGACTTATTTAACACGATTTTGAAGTTACACAATTCATGTTTCACCGGAAGTCAAACTCCGATAATGCGCTATTACTTTAAATAATAAATTTCGCGCATTCATGTTATATTGTAAGTAATAGCACAATATTGGAATTCGACTTTCATCTTAGTAATTTCAATATTTTCAGTGCTTTATAATAGTAAGATTTTATGCAATAATGAAATTAAAATCACGATTTCCACATTTTATGTATACACACATTAAATTTTACAAGATTATAATGTAAATTTGTTCAAACATTGTGCGTGTTAATTTTGCATTTTAAATCACATTCTGTTTTTGCTTTTTAAAAAAGAACATAATCAATTATTAATCATTTAGTGTCTGTAAGTTTATTTTTAAAAGGTGAGTTATAGCAGTGAAATGAAATTTGATTTTTAACAGAATTGAAAATTAAAAAATTAAAGACAAAAATAAGTTTAGATACAGAAGAAAATGTAGAAAAAGATAATGAAACAGAAGTGGAACCTGTTTCTTTCACTTCAAAAATGATTCGAGAAGGTCTTCAACTTTCTAATCAGTAGGTAAATTATTTTCTTACTAATGACACTAATCATGAATGTGCTTTTAAATTTCAACGAGAGCTAAATGGTTGTATGTCTGGATATCATGAGCTTCATAAACAATTAATAAAATCATCATCTCAAATATTAATTACTAATTATGTTGTCACTAGAAAACCATTAGCACAACATGAGAATGAAGTTGGCACTAGTTGTAGTTCCTCTTGTGAAGAATCTTTACCAGTTTGCAAACAAACTTGTTTATCGGCAAATAGCATTAATAATTAAAACGTGTATAAAAATGTAAATTACTGTACTGTAAATTATTCATAAAAATATATTATTTTGAATAAAATTAAATATTATAGTTAAAAAAAGTTTGTCTTGTATCAATTTTTTTCAAATTTAAAATTTTTGATTAGTCATATTTTATTTCCTTATTTTTTTTTGCGCGAATTTTTAAGTAATTTTACATTGGTGCTTTGTTTTTATGCGAATTTTGAAAAATCACAGACCACATCCCCCCTTTTTCAATGTAAGTTATGTATATTTTTGCATGATTTTGTTTGTGCATGTTTTCTGAGGAACCTATCTATCGCGTAAAACGAGACCCAGGTGTACTTATTATTTTTTCCTCTTTCCTATTTTTGTATAAAATTTTAATCTTAAAATTTTATTATAAATATGTAATGCTTAATCAGTGGTACAATATATTACACACATCTAGAAAAATCTGAAACTCTCTTATCTGTAAATCAGAGAATATATTATCAATATATTTTTATCTTCCAAATCCTTTTAACATTCTTAAAAGTTTTAACTGTAAATTAGATTTTAACATTGTTTGAACTTCTTATAATCAGTGAGAATGTGAGAATGAATTAGTCAAGTTTATTCCCAATCCCTATGTATATAAAAACAATTTGACTGTTGGCAAAAAAAAATGAAAGTCAACAGTAATTTCATTCAAAAAATAATGAATTTAAATTGCTGATTCTGATCAGATTGTGATTAGTTTAAATGTAGATAATACATTATCAATATATTTTTATCTTTCAAATCCTTTTAACATTCTTAAAAGTTTTAACTGCAAATTAGACCTTAGCATTGTTTGAACTTCTTATAGTCAATGAGAATGTGAGAATGAGTTAGTCGAGTTCATTCCCAATCTTTTTGTGTATAAAAACAATTTGACTGTTGGTAAAAAAAAATTGAAAGTGAATTTTTTAAATTGAATTTTAATTAAAGCTTTTGAAAGTTTTACTGAATTTTTCTATGGAAGCACTCATTCAATTCAATATATGGATGCTTCATCACTGATATATATATATATATATATCATATATATATTTGCAGATATATATATATATATATATATATATATATATATATATCTGCAAAACCATATATCTATATATAGTCTACAATACATGTGCAATGCTAGAAGCTGGAATTTACTGCCTATATATTATTTAACTATTTAGCCTAACCTGTATTAATTGATTGAGATTAATAAAATAGAAAAAGAACATAAGTCAGTTGCAATCAGCACTTCTTTTATAGGACACATACCAGGAAAAGTGGTTATTTTTGCCTCATCTGTTAGTTGTGATTGATAGGTTTTTAAAGTGCAATAGAAATTTGTTTATGGCAGCACATTACAATTATAAAATAAAACTTTTTTTAAAAAATTTTTGAAATTGTTTTTAAAATAAAAAAAAAGCAACAGAATATAATAGATTTTTTTTTTTAACCACAAAAAAAATAAGATTGGAATATGTTGTTTTAAAATGATCTTGAATGACATGAACATTATCATAAGACAATTATTTCTCGAAAGGCCTATCAGTAATTGAAATAAAAAACATTTCTTTAGTCTTTTTAACATTTATCTTTAGTCCTACTTTCATCTGATAACTCCTGCAACATTTCCTGCAGCTCTAAAGCATTATTTGCAAAAACAACTACATCATCTGCAAAATGTAAATGACTTAAATAATCTCCATTTACTTTCATTCCTTTAGCTTCCCATTTTAATCCACAAAATACTTCTTGCAGCACTGCTGTAAAAAGTTTTGGAGATATGGAGTCACCCTGTCTTACACCCTTTTCAATGTTGATTTTCCTACTATCATTATGTAATCTAATTGTTGCTGTTGCATTTTTATAAATATTCTTCAAAATATGATAATATCCTGGATCTATACGTTGATGATCCAATGCTTTAATCACTGAAGAAATGTTTATAGAATCAAATGCCTTTTCATAGTCTATAAATCCTAAGCATAATGGCAACTCATATTCATTTGTCCTTTCTATAATTTTTTTCAATACCTGGATATGATCTACTGTACTAAAACCACTTTTAAATCCAGCTTGTTCTCTTGGTTGGTGGAAATCCAAAGTTTTCTGTAGATGAGTTGTAATTATTTTAGTAAAAATTTTGTAAAAAACTGATAGGTCTGGAATTTCTTATATCTTCTTTATCACCTTTTTTAAATATTAATATTAATACTGCATTCTTCCAATCATCTGGTACATCTTTATCATTTAGACATTTGGTATATAACTTTGCTAAAAAAATTTCTATTTCTTTACCTGCTTCTTTTAATATATCAATTATAATTCCATCACTACCTGGAACCTTCCCTTTCTTCATAAATTTAATTGCCTGTCTCACTTCCTCATTCAAAATTATGGGCAATTCGGAAGATATAATAGGTATAGGAGGCACTTGTTCTTTATTACTATATAATTCTTGATAGAAGACTTCTACACATTTTACGATGTCATCTCTCTTTTTAGTAATAATGCCATTTTTTTTCTTATTGCAGATATAAATTTCCTACCAATACCAAAATGTTGTTTTACACTCTTTAGACTTTTATTCTCTTCTACAGCTTTCTTTGCTAGTTCACAATTATACTTTCTTATATCATTTTCAACTCTTTTCTGCACCATTTTACAAATTTCAAGATATTCAATCATTTTTAATGCATCATTGTTGTATATCCTCATATTCCTTCTTTTCTTCATAAATTCTCTAGTCTCAGTAGAAATTTTATTGGTCAATTGCTGCTTTTTTCTACCAGCTATCTTTGTTGCAGTTTTCAAAAGTGTATCGCTTATTTTCTTATTAATGTCATTCAAATATGAATCATGTTCAAAATCTACTAATACTTGAAACCGATTTGTAAGTTCTAATTTAAATTCATTAGAATGTTTCTGAAGATTAAGAATATCAACTGTAAATATTGTTTTTCTTAATAATTTTTGTCTCTCTAGTTTTGCATTAACATGTATCTTACATCTTACTAATCAATGATCCCTTCCTGTGTTAAATTTATTAAGAACATTACAATCTTGAAATATGTATTTTCGGTTAGTCAAAATATAATCCAATTCTGCTGTATCTTCATTTGGATGCTTCCATATCCATTTCCTTTTAACATTTTTCTCAAAAAAAAAAAAAGAATTCATAATATAAAGTTTTTCTTTTTCTGCAACTTTACAAGTCTATGTCCTCTCTCATTTCTATTACCATAACCAAAATTACCTACAGCATTTTCATCTTTCATTTGTTTACCAATTCTAGCATTAAAGTCTCCCATAACAATTTTAAAATATTGTTTACTCTGATCAAAAGCCTTTTGTACATCCATATAAAAATCTTCTATAACTTCATCACTGTGAGAACTTATTGGGGCATAAACTTGAATTATCTGCATTTGGTATCTGCTATTAAATTGTAAAACTAATCTTGCCACTCTGACTGATACACCATCAATCTCCACAATGTTATTCTTCCATTTTTTATTTATAATGAATCCTACTCCACTTGTATTTCCAATATTTATGCCTTTATAGTAGAGTATATGTCCACTTTTTAAATCAATTGTTTCTTCACCTTTTCTTCTAACTTCACAAAGTCCACTAATGTCCCATTTAATATGAGACAGTTCTTCTTCTAACTCTTGCAATCTTCCTTCACTTGAAAGTGATCTGCAGTTGTAAGTACCTAAATAAAAAGTCGTCATCAAATGGCAGCCTGAGTCTGCGATCAGGGGATTCTTAGCACCCTCGCCTTTGGCCACCAACCGCTGTCTTGGTTGGTGACTTTACAGTACTGATTTATATGTCAATAATTGAATAGCTAAAGGTGTTGGATATTAATTGATTTACTATATTTTCTTCAAAATATATATATATATTTAATACATATATGTTAAATAAATATGTTTTACCAATTCTTACTTATGGATCTTAGACTTGGACACTTAACAAAAGAGCAAAGAGACTTTTGACCACTCAATGAAGTATGAAGAGGTGCATGTTAGGAATAACAAGAAGAGATCAAAAACAAAATACATAGGTTAGAGAACAAACAGATGGTATTGACATTATTTCTAGAGGAAATGATAATAGATGGACAGTTGAAATCTTAAACCGAATTTCAAGAGATTGTAAAAGTTCTAGAAAAGGACCACCTGTGAGATGGATGGATGAAATAAGGGAGTGTGCTGGGATAATGTGGAGAAGAGAGGCTCGAGATTGAAAAAGATGGATTGAACTTGGAGAGACTTTCATCCTATAATGGATCGATGATTGTTGAAAATGATAATGATGACTATATTTTCTTAGAAATTATTGAAATAATTATGCAAGATGTTTTGAAGACTTATGAGAATGGGGGAGGGGATAGTGGATATTATAATTTTTATATCTAATGAAGAAAATGGAAAAGATGGGTTAACTGAAAAAAAAAAGGAAAGGAGGAAGGACATTTTGCTTTATTTTTTTTCCCCCATGTGTCATACCATCAGCCGGGAAGCGTGTGTCATAGCCTCAGCCGGGAAGCGAACCCACTAACCCGGGACAACTGCTTGTAAAGCAGCTGTCGCTGACCTCTCGCCAATCAATGCTTGACATTTTGCTTTACTTTTCAATTCGTTTATTAATATTTGTTACAAAAAGTTTTCATTACTTTTAAAATTAATTTTGAAAAAAAAAAGCACCTTATAAAATGGTTATCTTTACTTGCAAAATAAAATTAGGATCAACTGAAAAAATCGGATTAAAGATTTTAATAAATATATATTTATTTAAAAATATAACTTGACTTTAATTCTTAATACATTAATTCACTGAGTTTTATTTCATGCAAGCGCTTTCATTATGTTCCACGCGGTAAATTTAATCCTTGTAAACAGTAAAAGATGGCATTTATATTCTTTTTCCTAAAAAAAATGATAAATAACGTAAGGAGGGGTTAATTTAAATTTAGGTATTGTAATAAAAAAAAATTGCATTAAATTTCTAAAGTGATTCAAATATTTCAAAATTACATTTAAATGTTGTGTCCACAGAATTACTTCTGGTCACGTGACATGTTTGCGAAATCATAATAAACATGGATGTCTTTAACATTTGTTTTATAGTCGTGTTTTGGAATTTATAGTTAGTCTCATGTCCGTAGATGAAAACAAGATTGTTTCCGTAAGTGATCACTAAAATTTATTAATTATATTTTATGTTAGTATTAGCATAAAATACCAAATAAGTATTTTTATTATTTTTTAAAGAAATTATTACCTGCATTTTTCAGGCTTTGTATTTACGTTTATTATTCTTAATAACGTTGAAAAATGTTTTGTTCGTTTTTGGCCTTGTTTATGCTTGCTGCTATTAAGTAAATTAATTTACCATTGATTTGTTTGATCACAAGTTATTGAATTTATTGACAATATTTTTAGATATTACGTAAATCTAGGCTTATTTTTATGATCATGCTTAATTAACTTGATTTAATTGTTGTTGTTTTTTTGTAATTTGTATATATTTTAGCATTATTAATTTAAAACTAAATATTTTTTTTTTAAAAATAAAATTATATTGCTTTCCATTTTTATTTTGACTAATATATTTGGAAGTATCTTTGAAATGGATTTTTCTTTTTTGCTAAAGAATGTATTTGCCTGATGTTCATATGATCTATTAAAACAACTAAACCTTGAACTGTTTACTGGGGTGGGCTTTGCTTGGAATGACTTCCAGCTATCGGAAAAGTGTAATTAATTGTACTAAACATTAGAGATATTGTTAATGCATAAAGCGAAAGCATTTATTTAAAGAAACTGTTAGATCCTTAACAATTTTATATATTTTATTCGTATTAAAAAACCCCCCAATATAATTAATTACAAACATATCGTGATGTTTAGTGGTTTTAACATATTAAACCTAATTAATATATATACTAATTCATGCTACAAACCATAGATTTAAGTAACCTATTAACATTTGAGTACTGTATATTGTACCAAATGTCCTGATGGAGTAAAAAACAAGTTTTCATTTGTAGATGTTCTTAAGTTAGGGTTTTTTGGGTACATTTTGAAAATATTATGTTTAAGAGATAATTCTTGTGGAAAGTATATACGTATTTTAATAACAGCTATCATTTGTAAAAGAGTATGACCATTCTAATTTTATCTGTATATATATATAAATTAAAAGTGAATTTTGTGGTGATTGTATAAACCTATCTGTCAAATGTAAATACATATGTATTGGTCATGTTTACATGTTGGTCCCAAAGTCTATTTATTTGAGATATTGTGAGGTTTTTAAATGAATTTATTTTTTCTGAAAAATTTCAATACCTTGTCTAATTGTAGTTTATCATTATATTCTATTTTCAGCCATACTTTGCAATAAAAGCAATATTGCATTCAAAAACTTATCATAGAATATCTTTTTTTTGAAGAAAGATTATTTCTATTCAATTACTTTGCATGTCAAATATATTCTTCTTTATCATAGTAGATTTAATAGTATCATATCTAGAAAGCTGAACACATACTGATTGATGTTTTGATAGTACCATTATATTTACAGAATCACAGAGAACACTCAAATGAAATTTTTGCAGTGGAATCAATATCTCACTTTTATATAATAAATTTGGCAAAACAAGAGTTGTATGTTCAACTAAATTAATTGAAATAGTTATTTCGCTATGATGAAGTATTTAACTTTTTAGATGGTTAAATACAACAGCAACAGCGTACTAATATAATATGTTGTGCTAGTGTTTTTTTACTTAAAAAATTGCCAGAATATTTTAATTCAAATTTTTGAGGAGATATGGATCTAAAGTAAAAGTTGCTTAAAATTTTTTTTTACCAATACTGGTTGATTTTCGAATATTTATCACTAAATCAAAGTCTTTAGAGCTGTGTTCCAAATATTAAGTGCATTCTGTAGATCATTTTTTGAAATGGCAAGAATAGTACTATTATCAGCATATTATAAATTTAGATGCTAAAAAAAAAAAAAAAATGTTTGTTAAAAAATAAAGTACTTGTTTTTATTTATAATTGATTCAAATAAAAAAACTTCTCCATAAAATCTATATCACATTTATTATTTTCACCAGTAGTAATATTACAAATGGATATGCAGTGATAAATTTAGCTATGTTTACATAATTGCCTCTTTTGACATCAGTTTTCAAATTCCTCAGATTTCTTAGCACTAATATTGCTTCCTTTTGTTTCTTCATGTAGAAATTATATGATAGAGCACATCCAATAATACTTATTTAAATACATTCATATAGATTTGTCCATAGGTTTACACAAATAATAATATGTCAATATGACCTTAATATATTTCAACATACTAATACAAAAAAATGTCGAATATCTCGTAGCATAGGATTTTTTTTCATTAAGACAATGATCATGGTCTAGAGCTGATTTTAAATATGATTTTTTTTCTGATCATTTCCTTGGCTTTATTAATTATAATATGTTTATTTAGTTTACAGATTCTTATAATCAGATTATCTTTGACTAAATTTATTCTAATTTTTTTCCTATAAAAAAGTCCTACATCCTTTACTTTTTTAGTATTCATTAATTCCGATATTTCCAAATTAAGAGTTTTGATTATCCAACTTAGGTATAACTTTAATAATATATTTATTGTTTTATTTGACATCATGTATTAACATTTTTTTTCTTATATTTTACATTATACTTTATATAAACGCTATATATGTATTTACTCACATAGTTGCTTTTAAAATTGTCTAAAGTTCACAACTATGAAAATAGGCAACAAAGATAGACTAGGGCAATTCTCTGTTTAATAGCCATTTTCAAAAGCTTTAGATTTTATTTCTTCATGTGAAAGTTATATATTATGACTGAACTTTTGTGAACAGCTGATTAATTTTAAACAATGCCATAAAACTTTTAGATTAACTGAAGTAAATACTGTGACCAAATTAACAAAAATATATAAACCACACTTTATTCAAGACACTTTATTTACATTTGCTTGTCAAACCCCCCCCCCCCCCCCAATATGTCAATAGTCTTTTTTGAATTTTTAAAACTACAATGTGATTTAGTAATCCCTAATCTATGACTGGAAGCAATCTATTCAGTAAAATTTTTGAAAGTATTGTATCGGGATGAACTTATGATTATACCTGTCCGTTATGGATATAGATACCACTTCCATAAGGAAATAATGTAATATATGAGCAGTAATTCAAGAATAACCCAGTTACATTCTCACTATAGACTCAACTGGAAAACCTATCTCTTGATCAAAATGGCATGGGATAACTAAGTTTATATAATTTTATTTATTAATCATTTATTAAAAGAAAACACATAACATAAACATATAAAAACAAAAAAAAAACAACAAACTAACATTCTATCCACATATATATTTACAGATATTTCGTACCTTTACTTACAATAAATCCTTAACAAATATTTTATCTCAATAATAATATGCATGACTACTACATATATGTTTCAAATTAAAGTTGACAGCATACAAAATAAATGAAACAACTTTCTTACTAGTTTATTAGGCTTTTTCTGGAGAATAAATTAATCTTACCGTGGCAGTATTTTTTTTTAATGTAATGTATAATCATGCAAAAAAAAAAAAAAATACTTTTGAAATAAAGTATTTCCTTTACCCCAATGTTATTAATCTTCATAATTTTTCAGGTGTTGTAAAGAATTTCTTTTTATATTTACAGTTCTAAAAGGGGTGGTGTTTAATATCTGGTAGATAAAAAGTTATTTTTCTTTTTTTTAATATAGTCTTTTTTTTTTTTTAAACAGAGCATAATGCACACATCTCTTATCAGTAGAATATGGACTTCCAACAGGTTTGTCCTTAAATATCAATATTACTGACAAACCCCCTCTTTTAAATAAAAAATTCACAAAGGAAATAAATAAATAAAAGGAAAATACATTCCAAAAAAAACCAATGAATAAATTAGAACTCATGCATGCATATTCAATTGAGGGATGGCAACAGATTTATTTCTGGTAAGTAACAATTTTAAGGCAGCTTCTTGTATATTATTTCATCTTTAAATTTTTTTGAAGAGCATTACTTTCAATGGTTCAACTATAGATAGCTCCACATGGTCCCAGGTTTGATTCAAGTGGGCATATGTTAATTTCAACCTGTCATTTTATTTTCCATCACCTCAATTTTGCAAACATTCACAGTTTAAATTAATGATCAATCTTTATCAAAATTACAATTTTTTTCTTTTGACAGCATATCTAGGAGTTTAATTATTTCTAGTGACATATTATGATTGAAATTCTCTTCTGATATTTACCAGTAAAAAAAATCCTCCAGTCTTTTCTCTCTCAAGACAGCAACTAAAACCCCCAAACTAAAACTAACTGCCTTTTCTTTTTAAAATTGTTATCACATGGTCTAAATCCATTTCACTTCCCCTTCTCTATAATTACATATATTAAATTAAAAGTTTTACTATCTATCAAAAAGAAAAATAACATTCACATATTATTTTATAAATAGACATTCATCAATTAATAGATTAGCATTGGAATTTATATGGTTCTATTAACATAAATTTCTTTCTCTTATCTATTCTAACAACAAAATTTTTTCCTTTTTAGCAATGAAAGTATTAATACAATTTAAAAAAAAAAATATTTTAAGTTTGTGATAATAAACATTCAAACTTTTTTTTTAGATCATTACCATCAAAATATTTAAGATTTTAAATTAGTGTACTGTAACGGTAAGAACTCATATGCCTTGTTAAAATGTTGCAAAGTTCCACCACCATGTTCGAAGAGCAGCACAACAGGTGGTTTCAGGGCCTGCAGTACCATGTTCGAACATAGTTATTTTATTTCACAACAAACCCCACATGACAATGCGTATACCGTAACAATAGTAAATATCTTTCTAGGTCTGGTGGTCAGGTAGATCAAGAGACTCTAATTAAATTATTTTAAGATTAAGGGCTACTGCTATATACTCTAATGCGATTTTAATAATTGAATGAGACATTGAATATTACTATTAAATCAAGCAGACACGCAAACACAGAAATAGGTAGACACAAATATTTAATAATGATTAAATTAGGTTACATGTGATTAAAAATGCTACTGGGGTATCATTATTCAATCATATCTCATGCCTCACATTTAAGTTGTGGACGTTACGAGATTACGATATGAGGTCCTAATGAGGAGTATATCTGCCAATCTAGCAATCATTATTTACTTACTTATTATTAATATACAAGTCTAGAGTAGCAGCTGTGGAGTAGTGGAAATAGATCTAGTATAGACATTTATACTCATAAACAAAATGACATGCGATAGGTTTAGGTGTTGCTGAATTTTAAAGAGATTCGGCTTTTCTTCAAGTATAATCGCTGAGAAACAGAGACGGGAGGGACAGCCAAACATTGGGCTGGAGCCATTACGAGTCATCACGAGTGCGGCATCGATGCGAGGTCTTAGCCTTTCCATCCCTGACTGCGTGACAAGGTTAGTTACCATTGGGGTCATTTCTGTATGCCCATTTATTATGGGAACTAGAACATTTGAAGAATCCGACTATTTCATTTTTACGGTTTAAATTAATGCATCCATAAACCAACGCATTTCACAAATTCAATGCAAATCATTTTATCTACTCTATGCTTTTAAAAATAGAAAGTTTATTTCCAATCTCCACATTGACTAAACAAATTATTAACTGTCTACTACCCCCCCCTCTTATGATCATACTACTCTAGATTGAAAAGATTTGACGAAATATAACTTATACAATATACTATTTAAAAAATGAAATGATCGCCAAAATGGCCAATACACTATACTAACAATTATAGGATCTCTCCTTCATAGTTACATATAGAAATAAATTTATAATTCCTGAGCTGAGCATTTATTAAAAGAAAGGGATTTTAGGTGAATCTATGAATCGTGCAAAAGAGTAGCAACTCTTTTGCGAATTAATTGCTTAGGGAACATCAGCTCGGAAATCATGTAGGCATGAAATATAATATCTAGTCAATAACAAAAATTTTAGATACCCAAGTAGAAGAATAAGAATAAGTTTTATGAGATTTATAAAATATTATGTTACTTTTACACATAATTACAAGATGGAGACTAGAGTTTAGTTTTAAAATTACACTACATTTAAGTTAAGAGTCGAACTTTAAAGACACGTAATAGGAATTTAAATTAAGAATTCAAAAGGAGAATCTTTTACTCTTGGGTATCATTTTACCTTCGACTAGTTGAAGTGTGCACACTTGATGGGAGAGTCCGAGGTTCTTTGTTTAATAGCATTCACATTTTGGAGATATACATATGCAGCAGTTTGAGTTCAGGTTTATTTTATTGTTTTATGGGAAGCTCCATATTTCCATAGCCACAGGCCGGAGAAGGGCAGCAGTCGCCTACTCCTCACACATTGTTAGGTTAAATGCGATCTGGATACGAAAATAAAGTAACAGCAACAGCATAACTTCAAAACTTAATAGCACAACGAATTACCAACAATAATAATCCTTTAAAATAACCAGCCTGTTGCTTTTATTCCTTTCTCTTTTATCTTTCGGATCCATCGAACAATTGCGACATCCATCCAAGCGGTCTCTCTGGTCTGTGCTATATATCCCTTCAGGTAACGGATGCATTAGTGGCACATGTTGAAATTGCAATTTCAATCCGACCACCTTTTTATTTTACCTTACATGTGGCCTAATTACAAATGCTTTTAACAAACTTTTTTATAATTACGAGTTTAAGAATACTTTTCAGCTGTCACCTTTCCCCCCTCCCACTATGACTTGCAACTCTAATTAGCAGGGGAATATCTATTTTTAAAATATGTTTACATTTAAAATTAAAAGAACTATTTTAGATTTTATAATTTAAAATATTACATTAATCTGACCTAAATAATAACGCAAAATTATATCTATTCTTAAAATATGTTTACATTTAAAATTAAAAGAACTATTTTAGATTTTACAATTTATAATATTACATAAATTTGACCTAAATAATAACGCAAAATTATATCTATTCTTAAAATATGTTTACATTTAAAATTAAAAGAACTATTTTAGATTTTACAATTTATAATATTACATAAATCTGATCTAAATAATAATAATGCAATTTATTAAATCTTACACAAAATTATGTATGACAAATCTAACAATAATCTGCAGTGCGTTATATTTTTAAAATACACTTCATATTGGTGTGTGTGCATATATATGATGTTTTTAAATAACTGTACACCTGGGTCTCGTTTTGTGCGGTTATGCAATTTTGAAGTTATGTGATTCATGTTTCTTCTTAATATTTTTCATATTTTACTATATTTATTAGATATCAAGAAATTTAAATTATTAATAACTTATTTTGACTTAAAATACTTTTTTTTTTTTCAAAAATATAACGTTATATTAGCAGCTAATGTGAATATGGCCTGAAGCTATATTTAGAATAAATAACCTACTTATACTAATGAGTAAATAATAATAATAGATTCATACTTACACATAAAAATATCGCAATAAATATTCAAAAATTTCAAACTTTTAAAATGTATTTTGTTAGGTATAACAGAAATAAATAATGTAGAATTTTAAAATAAATAACTAAGATTTTATTGATTTTATAAACTGAAAATAATATTTTTAATGATAATGTATAATCTTTTTGTTTTGATTGCGATCCTCATTTTTTAAATATAAAAACAAAATGTGAACATTTAAAATTTATTTCAGTAGTAAAAATCAGTTGTTAACAGAAAACCATTAATACAGCACAAGACTGAAATTGGCACTAGTTGTGTAAATGGGATGGAGCAGAATATGGTAAAAATTAGAGTGGGGAATGGAAAATAAAGTGGCTAACAAGTTTCTCTGGGCATAAATGCTGAGAGATTCTTGACTTCGATCAAGAAGAAGCTACATCACATCACATCGATGAATCTGATTTCTTACCAGTTTGCAAACGAACCGCACATTCGAAAATAGTGATAATGATTAAAATACGCATGAAAAAATGTCAAATTAAATACTGTAGTTAATAAAAAAAGGTAAAAAAAGTTTGTCTTGTACCAATTTTTTTCAAATATTTGATATTTTTTATTAGTGACACTTTATTTCCTTATTTTTTTAATGTGAATTTTAAAGTAATTTTTCCTTCTTGCTTTGCATTTATGCGAATTCTGAAAATTACAAACCCTATCCCCCATTTTTCAAGGTAAGTTAAGTCTGTTTTGTGCAATTTTTTTTAATGCGGGTTTTCTGTGGAACCTATCTACAGCATAAAACATATATTTTATAATATTACGCACAAAGTCCAATATTCAAGATCAGAACCTATGTAAGATAATAATGGGTGAGAGGTGGAGAGATGACAGAACTAAGGTGAAACTAAGATTTGAATTCAAATCTTACTGTTTCAGTACTTGTATTTTATTTTATATATTTTTTAGTAGAACAAATTAAAACTGAATGCAGAATGTCTAGATTGAGAATCATTCTTGCATTATAATACCCCCCTCCTGGAGCGGGTCAACAGTTCACTTTAGCTGATTCGTTGAAATTTTTTTTTTTTAATGACATAAGAACTATAAGCATGATGTCAACAGAAATATGGGCATTTGTTGCGTCTGGAACGTAGCTTTCTAATGGTGTCTTTAAAAAAAAAAAATCCAACGAAATTTGAATTTTTTTATTAATTTTTTTCGTAACAGGCATATTTAATTTTTTTATTTATTTGATCAATTTTGTAATTTTCACGAAGCAATAAAGACAGAAAACTTTGATCATTCACACCATGGAGTCTAAACGTAATTGCAGAATATCAGTCTCGTAAGTATACAATTTTAATTTTTTAATTTTTTGAATAATATTTTAATTATTTGAAAAATGATTTAATTTTTATTAATTTGTATTGGTGTGTGTGTATATATAAATTATATACTATTTATTTAAGCTCATGAATTCATATGTACAGTAATTTTTTGTTCTAATCCAAGTTTGAGGCAAACTTATTTTATAAAAATAATGATTCTCAAAAGGTTTAATAATTTATTATTTATTATTATGTTTATGTGGTGTGCTTATGTTTACTCTTATGCGTTGTATAACAAGTAATGATTTACAAAACTAATAATCAAATGTACAGAAAGATTGCAGTTGATAAAGCATTCACAAAATTTACCAAGCATAGTACCATGTAAAAATATAAACACTTAAAACCAATTAATAGAGATTTCAAATGATGTTTGCCTAGTAGTAACCACAATGGTTATGCATATACCACATGGAATTGTATATGCAGGCAAAGAATAAAATTCTGATTCTTGCCTATGCCTTGATACTCATGCTGTGGAGTCACTAGTTTTGCCATATCTTTCATCACATTATTTTCAAGTCTATAACTAACAAATGGACTATATGCAAATAAATTATATCTATGTGATACAATAAATATAACAAGATAGCATCACTTGTGTGCATAAAGAATATAAACATCACTGATGTACACAAAAAAATATAAAATAAGGAGATGAAACTCATTTTATCAGTGATACAGACAGTAGCATACAAATTCTAGTTTTAGATAGACAAGAAGCCAATTGTTATGATGACAAATGCATATCCATCTTCTGGAAATGATTTGTTTGTATCTTTTATTAGGATGAATCTTTTTTTTATAGACACCTTTGAGATTTATTATCTTTTGGGATACAAGATAAAAATGAAGAATTCTTATGCGAATATTTTTGGAAATTCTGAAGCTATGGATTATCTCAGGTAAGAAGTATTATATATGGTTTGAAAGATAATTTTGTGAAGAATACAAAGAAATTATCACTGAAGATGTAATTTAAACTTAGTTAATGAGGAATTAGAAATTATGAACAAACAATAAAGTAATAATTATGTCGGATGTTGAAATTTCTTTTTTCCTTATTTTTTAAATGGTAATCACTATTTGTCTTAGTCTTATTGTTTTTCTTAGTTTTTCTAGTTTTTATCAATGTAAAGTTCTTTATTCTAACATTATTAAAACAAGTTATTGTGAAAATTATGTCTCAGGTCAGTTTTTAAAAAAATTCAATATAGCGCTTGGAGAATCAATCAGATAAGGAAGAAAACTGTAAAATGTCTATATTTTTTCCCTAATATCTAATGAAATCTGATACTAACACCATGCCAAGTTGAACCCTGTGGATATTAGAAACTTAAATACTATACTATTAATTCTAAGCAGCAATATTAATCTTCTGCAAACTGTGGGCTGCTTATCCAGTACAACTTTAGTGCGGAAAATACTGACTACTGAAAACCCTAATTACTAAACTATCAGGTCATTATGTCTATCACTATAACTTGGAAGAGATGTTCATCTATTAATATACAATAAGACCCTAAACATCATATATTCACATGGCTCTAAATTCAATACCACTACTTTATTCTTATATTTTATTGTCATGCTTGCCATGTTTAATGGACTTTAAAGCTAAGTATTAAATTATTTGGTACATTATATTTGTTTTATTTTTTTGTCTTTTCCATGATGTTATTCTACCAATTCAAAGGAAAAATCCTAAATGATACCTAATAAAGCCATTCAATATCCATTACTAATTCTACCTCTTTTGAGAGTTAATTGATGGTTTTGGGAAAGGGAATCTCAAATGGTTTCTTTGCTAGTTACTATCTAACACCCATATTCTTTTCTGGTGATCTACTTCTATTTGTAGGGTTTTTATATAGTGATGGAGAACACTGATGATTTCTATTTCTCATCATATTGGAACCACTTCCACTTCTATGGGTCAAAGACCGCCTAATAATCTTCTCGTTTTCTTCTAATACTGTGGTCTGTCACCTCACTCTCTGCACTTCTAATGTATTAATTAATATAGTTAGAGTTTTCAGATTTTTCCCCATGTTTATTTGGTTGGTTATGTTGGCTCATATCAATTGTATTTAGAAAACCTGTCACCTGTTCAATTGGCCTATTAGTGCTCAGAATCATTTGTTCAATTCTAACAGTTAAATTTTGTCAAATTATTCTTATAATCTGATTCTGAGATAAATTACAGGCATTCAAGAGTCTTAACTTGGCCACTTGTCTTATAAAAAATTGACAATAGCCTTCTACATTCCCTGCACAGAATATTTCCTGCAGTATCGGATATTTAATAACATCTTGGCATTCTTCTGACCAAAAGTTATTCATCATTGCATCTCTGTAATTATGAAATGTCATAAGTTGCTGAAGTAAAGAGACCCACCAAGATTGAACAACTGCTTGTAAATGGCTGCAGGCAATGGCCAACTTACATTATTCTCTCATTTTTTTTTTTTTTTTAATACATTCTTCTCTCATTATAGTTAGATTAAAATATCTTTGCAAGTTATTTAAATGTTCAATGGAAGGTTCACTCTGAATACTCTAATTTTTAAAAACTGATTAATATCTGCCTGTGTCTCACTCCTCCTGGTGGAATTAGGTTTTAAAGTTTCAACTTACCCTTTTTCTATATTAGAATTATCCACATACTCGAATCATTCATTATTCTGTTCTTTTGGTTGACATGTCTCATTGATCCTATCTCTATCTTTTTTATTCTATGGATGATTGTCTCTTTTTTCCGGACAAATACATCAATTACAACTTCTAAATCTCTTATTTTTATATTCAGATCATTCACATTTTTTTTTTAACTTCATCATTGATTGGTCACTTTCATTTTTATTTCCTACCACCTATAAAGTTAATTCTTATAATCTTTTCTTCATGTTCATCCTACTTTTCTTTCATTTCATTAAAACCCTTATCCCAATTCTTCATTAGGTTTTCAAATTTATATATACTTTGGGCTCTCATCTTCTAACATATTTCTCTCATAGTTCGTTGTGCTTCTTTAAATCTTTCTTTACATTTGCATTTCATACCATGAAATCTTATATCATTTGCTGCAACTCATTAAATCTCACCTCACTTTTCTGTTGTAGTTAATCAAATTTCACTTCACTTTTCTGTTGTAATTCTTCAAATTTGCCTCATTTTTCTGTTGTAATTCCATAAATTAATTCCTTTTTCAATATTTGTTGTATCATCTCTATCAAGGATGACTGAGGTTGGTTCTTCTGGCAAGTATATCATTTTACTTCTAGATCATTTACTTGATTTTTCTTTTTTTTTTTAAATGATCTCGTTGACATCTATTTACCCTAGCTTACTATTCCAAACATTTACTATTATTATAATTAATTATACTCCAAAATATTTGTAATTTTTACTATATTTATTTCCAATTATATATGCCCACATTTCTCTTCACCATGTAAACTAACCATTATTCAAACCACCTAAAAGTATTACCCCACTGAGTTTAAATCCTTTTACTTCTAGCCATTATACATATATTTCTAACATTTCTTTGCATCTACTTTATCTGTGCTAATCCTCTATCTTAACTTTACTATTTATCATACCGTCTTTTTTCTTTTTTTAAATTTATTCTTACTATTACCAATTCTCAGTTGACAATCCCTCTTTAACTTCTCTCAGGTCTTTATTTCTATTTCTATTGAATACTATGTTGTTAGCGCCAAATTATGTACTGGGAACTTATTTTGATAAGAAAACCAAATTTTATTCATAATAAATTCTTGAATTGACTATTTATATACACAAAATTTTATTTTATCCACTTGGGATGAATATATGATTATATTGGTTTGTTATGGATATGGATGCCACATTCCATAAGGAAAGAATGAAATATATGAGCAGTAATTCAAGAATAACCCAGTTACATTCCCACTATAGACTTAGCTAGGAAACCTATTTTGTTTTAGATAGAAATGAACTTTTCAATGAGATCAAAATGGCACAGGATAACTAAGTTTATACAATTTTATTTAATAATCATCTAATAAAAGGAAACATAACATAAATATAAAAAAACAAAAAAATTAACTAATACACCATACGTATTTACAGATATTTGCATCTTTATAATAAATCCTTAACAAATATTTTATCATAATAATGTTATGCATGACTCCTACATATATGTTTCAAATTAAAGTTGACAGCATATTTATTTGTATTATTAAGTCTTTTCTGGAGAATAAATCAATAATCTTCTATGGCAGTGTTTTTTTCTAATGTAACATATGGTCATACAAAAAAAGAAAATATTTTTACTTTTGAAACAAAGAATTTCCTTTATCCCAATGTCATTAATCTTCATAACTGTTCAGGTGTTGTAAAGAATTTTTTTTTATATTTACAGTTCTAAAGATGTCAGTGTTTAATGTCTCCGTTTTTTATATTTACAGTTCTAAAGATGTCAGTGCTTAATGTCTCCATAGATAAAGAGTTTTTTTCTTTTTTTAATATATAGTTTTTATTTTTAAACGGAACACAATACACACATCTCCTATTGGTAGAATATGGATTTCCAACAGATTTGCATTTAAATTTTGAAATTATTGATAGATCCTGTCTTTTAAACAAAAATTCATAATGGAAAGAAATGAGTAAATGAAAGGAAAATACATTCTGAATAAAAACAATGAATAAATTAGAACTCTCATACATGGATATTTAATTGAGGAATGGCAACAGATTTATTTCAAGTAAGTAACAATTTTACGGCAACTTCTTGTATAATATTTCATCATTAAACATTACTTCCAATAATTCTACTAGAGACAGCTCCACATGGCTCCAGGTTTCAAATGGGAATATGTTAAATTCAGCCCACCATAATTTCATTTTCTGTCACATTAATTTTGCAAAACATTCACAATTCAAATTAAAGAATAATCTTTATCCGAATTACTATTTTTTTTTTTGACAGCTTATCTAGGAATTTAATTATTTCTAGTGACATATTGTAGCTGAAATTCTCTTCTGATATTTACCAGGTCAAAAAATTCTCCAATCTTTTCTCCCCCACTACATGCCTCGCCAAACCCATTTCTTTTTAAAATTGTCACCACATGTTCTAAGTCCAATTCACCTTCCTACTTCTATAATTACATCTATTCAACTAAAAGTTTTACTATGTATAAAAAAAATGAATTAGCATTCACACATTTTATAAATAGACATTCTTCATTTACGGATTAGCATTGGAATTTATATAGTTCTATTAAAATCCATTCACTTATCTATTATAATAACAAAATTTTTCCCTTTTTAGCAATGAAAGTACTAATTAATCCAATTAAAAAAAATTTTTTTTTTTAAAGTTTGTGATAATAATAAACCCACACTCTTTTATTAGATCAATGCTATTGAAATATTTAAGTATTTTAAATTAGTGTACTTATATTTCATTTCATTTTATTTTTTATTTTTTTAATAAAACAAAACAAAACTATATTTATTACAATGCAGAATATCTCTAGATTAAGAAATCTTTGTAGAATTAACGTATGTTTGGTGTAATGAATAATAATGATATTCCACAATATGTAATATAATCTTTTCTATCTTTTTTATAATCTTTTCTATCTTCTTTATTTTTATAAATTGTATTAATAAAATCATTCATATGATCATACGCGCAACTTCCTAATTCCATACATTCCTAAAAACTTTTAATAGTTTTGGAATTAGTGCATTACCACTATATTTTCAATTTTCTAAAAAAACTGGATTTTCTCTGTCCAAATCTAAGTTAATTCATAGGATAGACATATTATAAATTATGTTGTTATTCAAAAGATGATCCAAATACTTTTTCCACCTGTGAAATAACATATAAAAGAGTACTATCCATTTATTTAATATGATTATAATATAATTTATTAGAGCTATAAGCATAAAAAAAAAATCTAAAGTGATCACAATTAGTCTTTGCAATACCAATCATAACTTAAATTTTCTTAATAGGCAAAGAACATTGCTTTCAAATTCCTATATTGCTTGTGAAGTATTTGTTTTGCCAAGCAGAAAATGCTATTTCATTTTAATCACATAATTATAATAATGTCATTGCCAGATAATTCATCAAAATTTTGCACATTTTATGTATATTAAAAAAAAATTTGCAATATTATTTTTCTTACTATTATTACTTTTACCTATTTCTATCACTTAAAAAGTTGTCTTTTAGATATAACAATCTAGCTAGATTTTGGAAGATAGACCATTTTTAGATAATCTTTTCTAGGTTTTGCTGTTTTCATGATAGGTATAGGATCTTTAAGTAGCATTTCTAAACAGTCATTTGCCAAGAGAAAATCCTATCTCAAATACACTTTCAAAGCATCATCTTTGATTGTAAATGCTTTCTGAAATATGAGTCAAGGATTTCCAATCTATCAAATTGGTCCCTGTAAATTGCCTTTTCAACATTGGTGATTTTGTAAACTGATTGTCTCATATATATTTGATTATAAAAAAGGGGACTGTAGTCAGAATTTATATGCATTTAATTAAAGAATGGAAATGTGCTTACACAGACACAATCCAATTATCTCACTTCAGAGAGATGACTGATAGCATAAATGATTGATGATGATTGAATCCTGTATCAAAGTAAGTAACACCTGGTAGTATTGTGTAAAAACATGAAATAAAATGAAGTGAATGAGAATAAAAAGACAGAAAAGAGTTTCCATTAGGAAAAGAGTAGCTAGCCATTAATAAATGAATATCTTAATTTCCCAAAATATGCAGTTGATATTTGGTCAGATATTGATTATTAGTTATTTACAGTTAATTCTCTATTTGAGGATTATCTCATTAATTTGTTCAGTATATTCTGACTAGTATTACAAATATTTAATTGAAGGATACAAATTTAATTTTAATGTCCTTGATACTAAAGGACTTAGTATACATCTTTTAGAGATAACACTACAGAAAAGGAAAGAAAAAAATATATTTGCTGAAATTGCTCTATATGATTCTGCATAGTCCATTTACAGAAGTAATTGCATTTTGTTTAACAAAACTGAAGATCAATATTAAGGATGGATTTGTAGAAAACTCCATTTATGCAAATTGAAATAGAACAATTGCAAAGAAAACGTATATTTTCATTATAAGTATCAATTAGTCTAGAAACAAAATGAGAATAGAAGGGAAAGATAGTTAAAAAAATTGGAATATGTTCATTTTAATATATATTTTACATAATTTGTAATTATATCGTGTTGAAATGTTTAGTGTTCAGTAATATTTTTTATTTCTATTGTATATTATTAAAATGTTATTTTTTAATGAGAAAACAAATAATACATGCTAAAAGTAAGTAGTTTTTATATAAGTAATAATTTTGTAGTGATTTATCTTCATATTACATGTAATTTTTTTTTACAGATGTTCATTCATATAAATATTTATTTTTGAAAGCATTCTCTTTATGTGAGGGAATAAAAGTTATCTGATTTTTTATTTTTAAATTTCAAGTTTTTCTGTCTAGATTAAAGATCTGAGTGGACTATTTTTTTATTTGCAATATTTTGCTACAAAAGAAGTTGTAAAATTTGATACTAATTGTTTAGATGAAATATGGAATATAATTTCTTCACACTATTCACTAAACAATTGTTTAAATCAAAATCACAAGTTATTAGAAAATATTATAGATGTATAATATTGTAATCTGTCAATCTTAGTTGTTTAAGCTTGACAGATTTACGATTTTTCCAGATAAAATGAACATGTAGTACAGGCATCCCCAACCTTTTTGCACTTAAGAGCACATTCTATAATACTGGCCAGGTGACGGGCACCATTTATTTTTTCAACAGGTGGAGGGCACCATTTATTTTTTCAATGTAAATTTAGAGTTGGATATTATTAATAATACACATAATGTACAAAAAAATATTTATTTCAAAAATAAAATTTTAACATATAATTAAGGTTTATATTTTTATGCTGTAAAAGTATAGTATGCCCTACAATTTGATTACAATATAATACAATAATTTATGAGATTTTAAAAATTAAATTTATTTGTATCAGATAAATAATTTTTTATCGTGTTCGGATAGCGGCGGGCACATGTAAAATGGTCTGCGGGCGCCATGGTGCCCGTGGGCATAGGGTTGGGGACTCCTGATGTAGTAATATTTCATCTATTATATAGGAACAATGTTAACCCTTATTGTTAAAGCACGCATAATGCTATTGAAAATTTAATCATTGTCATTCATTTTATTTACTCATTTAGATTTAAACAAAGATATCTAGCATAATGAAATCAAAACAGTTCTTTGGAATCTTGAAAATGGAAAAGATACATAGCTTGATAAAAAACCTGAAGTAGTTTTAAAATATATATGTAATTTTTTAGGAATATATAGATTTATGTTACCTGATTTTAATTCTGTTGTTCCAATTTTTAAAAATAAAAGGAATAGACAAGATTGCAGTAATTATCATAGAATATCATTATTATCCACAATAGCAATGATACTTTCATGGATTGGGTTAAATAAGTTCAAGTCAGAGATAAGATGGTTACCAGAGACAGTATAGTTTTAGACAATCAAGAAGCACTAGACATAGTTTTTGTTGCTAGGCATATGTAAAAAAAGTATTGGGAACAAAAGAATGATTTATAAATTGCTTTTTGATTTGGTCAAGCCATTTGATTCAATTAATTTAACAGAATTATAGAACTATTTGAAATTGACTATCCAACAAAGTTTATTTGTATTATATGAAGGAAAAAGGATCTTAAGATATTTGAAATGAAAATGGATATTAAACAAAACTATATACTTAGTCCAAAATTGAACTATTTATAGGTGGATTAATGAATCAGACATAAAGATATAATATAGATTTGATGTTAGAATTTTTAATTGAATAGATTAAAAGCAAAAACAAGAACTTCATTTTGGATTCTGGATTTTTAGTATGTTGATAATTGGGCAATCTTTGGCAGATCAAAATGTACTTAATCTTTTGAAAATAGCTTATAAAGACTTGGGTTTAGTAATAATGTTCACAAAACCAAGTTCTATATTAGCAATAATTAGGAAAATAAACCTTTAGCAACTTTTAGCTTGGATGGTTATCAAAAATCAATTCAAATATCTTGATAATTTTATAAGCAGAAAGACGGACTTTTAATAAAATTAAAAAATACTATATTTTATCATAGTGAAATAACTATAGCAACTAAACTGTATATAGAGATGTTATTTTACCTAATTTTTTTTTATGAAAATGAAATTGGGACATTCTATTGTTACAATGTAAATGCATTAGAACTCCATAACATTTTAAAAATACAATGGCAAGATTATAAAACCAATTAATATGTTTATTCATCTTTCTAGATATAATATTATAGAAGCCGCAATTATAAATCATTGGATTGGATATGTGAAATGAATGAATAATACCAGACTTATTAATAGGATATTTTATCATGAATACAAGCATTATTTTTATTGCAGAGGCTGATAATATTTATGTTATAAAGATTATCTAAAAACATTCTAAAGAAGTGCAGCTTTGATAATTTTTATTGTGAAGATATAGTGGAGAATAGAATACATTGGAGAGTTTCTATTACACATGGTACTGAAATATTTCAGAAAGAAAAGTTTTCTGCAGAAGAAAATTAAAAGACAACTTCACAAAATTCAAACAGAAAATATGATCCGCATGATCTATATGTAGATATATTTAAGATTCACAGATTGGTTTGTATAATCATAGCAAAAATTCACCTCTAATAAAATAAAATAATCAAATGACTTTATTGCTCAGGAATTCATAAACTGTTTGAGCAGTGTAAGGATCAGAATTAGAATCAATTCCAAAGATTTTATAATCCAAAGTCTGACACTATATCATTTTACCAAACCATGCGAGAACTCATCTCTAATACACTATTATTATTTAATTTGTCTTTTTTTTCTTGAAGTTGGAATCATTATTATCATCATCATTTTCAACCATTATTGATCCACTACAGGATGGGTTGCTCTCCATGTTCAGTCCTCCTCCAATCTTTAACTTTTCTTGTCTACATCACTCCAGCACATTTCCTTATTTCATCCATTCATCTCACATGTAGTCTGATTCTAGGTCTTACATTCTCCTGGAATCTGGTTTCAGATTTCAAATATCTATCTATTATCATTTCTTCTAGTAGTTTGTCCAGCCCACTTTCACTTCATACTCTTAATTCTTTCAGTGTTCTCAGTAATACCTGTTTGTTTTCTCATCCATGTATTTAGTTTTGGATCTCTTCTTGTTATTCCTAATATGCATCTCTCCATACTTCATTGAATGGTCTGAAGTCTCTGTATTACTATTCTGTTAAGTGTCCAAGTCTCAGATCCATAAGTAAGAATTGGTAAAACCTATTTATTTAAAACCTTCCATTTCAAACGCATAGGCATATTTCTTTTAATATTGTTATTTCTACCAAAAGTACTCCAACCAAGTTTAATTCTGTGATTAATATCATTCATTATATTTCCACAATCTGATCAAGATATGTGTAGTTGTTAACTTCTTCTAACTCATCATTATCAATCTTTTTTATCTTCTTTTGAGAAAATCCATTAAACATTATTTTAGTCTTTTTAACATTTACTTTTAATTATGCTTTCTTACTTTTATTTGATAAATTTTGCAACATTTCCTGAAACTCTAAAGCAATATTTGCAAAAATCTAGATGATTTAAATAATCTCTCTTAGCTTCTCATTTTAATCCACAAAATATTTATTTAAAAACTGCTGTAAAAAGTTTTGCTGTTGCATTTTTATAAATATTCTTCATAATATGACAATATTTTGATCCTGGGCCTATATCTTGATGATCCAATGTGTTAATCACTGAATAATTGCTTATAAAGCAAATATCTTTTCATAATCCGCAAATTTAAAACATAATGACAATTCATAATCATTGGACCTCTCAATATTTGGATATGATCCATTGTATTAAAACTACTTTTAAATCCAGTTTTTTTTTTTGTTTGGTTAAATCCAAAGTTCACTGTAGACGAGTTGTAATTTTGGTAAAAATTTTGTTTAGAACCGATAAAAGACTGATAGCTAATTTCTAATATCTTCTTTATCACCTTTTTAAAATACTAATATTTTATTGCATTCTTCCACCCATCTAGTACATCTTTATTATTTAGACATCTGATATATAACTTCGTCAAAAAATTGTTTATTTCTTTATTTGTTTTTTTAGGATATCAATTATAATTCCACCATTACCTTGAGCTGCCCCTTCATATATTTAGTTGTATGTCTCACTTCTTCATTTGAAATTCTAGGATTTTAATCATTAACAAAAATGGCAGTTATTATGAGTTGTTATATTCAACAATAATATAAGTTGAAGATATAGTAGATACCAAATCAGACATTTTCGGAAATAATTTTATATATAGGAAGAGCAGCTTCATTATTGCGAATGGATAAAGCTTGATAGTAAAAAAATAGTTGAACTTTGCAATGATTATACAAATCAATCTATGACCTCAAGTCCATATGTGTCACATGGTGGATTTTAAATCTGTTTGAATTATTATAGTGTTTTTAATTTTTTGTAGCATTCTTCTCTTTGTGAAAAACTTTGACACATTAGTTTATTCCTCCATTATAATCTATCTTTAGCCATATCCTCTCAGGGAAATTAGTTAATATTGGATCTCTGTAGAATGTCTTTGAGTTAATCTTTATAACAAACTGGATTTGTCTTTTCCATGAAAATCTTAGAAAAAGATGTTAATTGATTTTTCAATCTTGTTAAATTTTGTGTGTTATGATGTTAGTGGGTTCATATTTTATTTCAGTGTAATAAATTTAGAAGAATAATAAGCCTATATTATTTTTTAAGTTGTTAAAACAGCAATAGTACACCAGATTCTGTGTTACACTTCAACATTCAAATCCATGTTTCTATCTTAAAACTTTAAGTTGATTCATGATTTTTATATCTAATGATATATAAAATAGAAAGTTATATAACATTGCAGTATTAGCCAAATAGCAAAATTTTACTAAAATTCTTCTACAACCATGATTTCATCTATTAACAAATAGACATTTACAAGTGACATTCAACCAAACATACAGCATGTATATATAAAACAAAATAGTCTTCCCATCATTTACTTTAAAAACCAACCTCCTTTAACATCAAATGATGTCTTCATGAGATTGATGGCCTCAGATTCAATAAATTTTATCATCAAAGTTTCTTTTACTCTTCTTTTCATTTTTTTTTTTTTTATAAAAAATAATCTATGCATTGTCAAATAATATTTTATGACCTGTATTCAGTTCATGAATATACAAAACTGAGTTATGATATCTGTTTTTAACTTTACTCTTATGAACTTTAATTCTTTTATTAAGACTTAATTTATTCTGACCTATATACATTTTATGGTAACTACAAGGAATCTTATAAACTATCTCAGGAATATATTTGCAATGAATTGACTTTTTTGAATTGAATTATAATGTTATATGAATTTCTATTTCATTTATAATTACTAATATAGCATTAGACAGTATTTAATTTCTAATGATATATATATATATTTACAATACATTCTATTAATTAAAACTTATTTTTATATCACTACAGTCTTTTTCTGTGTTGATGATGATGATAAAAAAATTAAATATTTACTGTTTAGTTTTTTCCTCTCCTTTATTAAATGTAAATATTAAATAATAATAGTGTTGCAAAATTATTTATTTTAATATAGTTCTTGATTATTTTTGTATTTAGAAAAGCACATTAATCAAAATAATAACTGTTTACTGGTTAGTTTTTTCCTTCACTTTCTTATAGTCAACTTATTTAATGATCTCCCATCCTATTATTTATTTTCTATAATATTTTGTAGAATTTAGAGCAATTAACATTAATATATTATTATCATCAGTTAAAGGAAATCTCTAAAAGTTAATAGATAAAACTTTGTTACTATTTTTTAGGGGGGAGGGTGTAGAAATCATAAATTAAGTATAATTTTTTGATTAAGAAAGTCAAATTAGAAACATTATGCCTAAAGCATGTATATATATATTTGAAATGTGGTTATATTCATTTACTAACAATTCTGCATTTACTACATTTTTTAAAATGTATGTGTATTTATGATAAAGTCAAAAAAATGTCAAGTAAATCATATGCTAAAATTCTAAAATGTAGTAGTTATAAAAATTTAGAGCTTGCTTATTTTGTTTGGTTTTAGAAGTGGCTGAAATTTCAGTTGCTGGTTTAATAATAATATACTTTTATATATAGATATACTAATAATCACATGATCGCTATTTCATATGCTAGCACATTACTGTTATTAAAATAGGCAAAACTCTCCATACAGTAGTGCCACTCAGTGCCAAACAGAGTAATCAATGGATGCTAGAAGGCTTGTGCATAAAATCCCTATCCAATGCCTACTCAGCCAATATCCCAGACTAGTTTCTGGCTTGTGGCTCCTCACTGACAAAGGCCACAATCCAGAAACTAGTCTGGGGATATTGGATGAGTAGGCACTAGATAGGGATTTTATGCACAAGCCTTCTGGCATCCATTGATTACTCGGGTTGGCACTGAGTGACACTACTGTATGGAGAGTTTTGCCTGTTTTGATATACTAATATTTTGTTCAATCAGAAATAATTCTTGAGACAGTTATCACAGTGATTTCAAACTTTAATAGTTAATGCTAGATTTTACTGAATTTATATTTTATTTTTGAAAATATTCTGAGAAATCCTGAAACTTTGAGTAATATATAGTCTCTCAATAACAAAAATTTCCCTTTTAACAATAAATACAACTGTAGACTGTATTATTTTTTTGCATTATGGTTTAGCTTAAAATCTGGATTGAGATGAAGCAATTGGATTATTAGTTATAATTATCAAACAGTTTAAAGTTAAATATGATTATCCTATGATCTTTTTATGCAGATAAAAGGAGTTAATCATTATCAATCATCTGCCAAAATGCAGATCCTACATCATCTTTTTTTTTCAAAAATGCAGAAATTGTACTTTTTCTTAAGATTATTACTTCATTTTTCTGTCTTTAAAACTCAAACTTTTAGCAAATCTTTTATAATTTTTCTATCTCCAAATATAAGTTCAGTCTGTTTCATCTTCTTAATATTAATAAATGATTGTAATTTGCTGGACGAAGACACCGCTGGATGGTGCTGTTTATGTGCTAAGAATAAGAATAAAAATGTTTTTATCTTTAAACTTATTTTGTTTGAGAGCATTAATATTTATTAATATTAATTATTATTGTGTATGAAAGTGTAATTAGTGTTTAAGAGTATTTGAAAGATTGAAAATTGTGCTTTTTATTTGTTTTAAAGTTTTTTCAGTTTGTTATTTATATATATAAAATTTTTAAAAAAGTTATTATTTTTTTTTGTTTTGTTTTATTATTTATATATTGTTATTTTATATATAGAATTATTATTATTTTTAAAAAGTTATTTTATTTAGTTTTTTGTAAATTTGTTATTAAAAGATTTACTTTTAAGAAAAATATAACATTCGAAAAATACGTAAAATAAAGAATATGGATTGCATTTGTATTCCACAATGTCTATATAATTGGAAAAAAGAAATTAGGCATGCTGTGGTAGAATGTACTATATGTGATGAGGTTTATCACTTGAAATGTTTAAATAAGACTAGGAAGAATGTAATAGGTTTATGGTTATGTAGTCAGTGTGTAAATGTGATAAAAGAGGTGAGAAAGTGTTTTCTAAGTGTAGATAGTCGAAAGACAGTGGAAGATAAGTTAGAGTATGGTTTTAGTGGAGTGTTAGGAAATATGGGTGGAGAAAGTAATAGTGAAATGGAGATGATTAGCCAAAGAATAAATAAGATAGAGGAAGAAGTGAAGGATATAGAAGTAAAATTAAAATCATTAGAGATAAAATGTGAGGAGATAAAGGAATTATTGAGTAGGAATGATAATGAAGAAATAGATAAGGAGAACCAGAAGGTATTAGAAAATGTTATGGATGGAGTAGAGAAAGTAGATTATGAAACAGTATTGATAGGAGATTCACTAATTAGAGAATGTGGGGATATAATTGCAAGGGAAAATAGAAGTAGGTATGTAAGAGTATGTTTGCCTGGAGCTAGAATTAGGGATGTAGCAGATAAAGTAAAAAAGCAAGGTAGTAGAGATGTGTATGTTATGGTGGGGACTAATAATTTATCAGAATCATCAGAGAGAATAATGGATGAGTATGTAGAATTGATTAGGAATTTGACTATGATTAAAGGAAGAGTAGGAGTAGTTGGATTATTACCAAGATTTGACAAGAGATATTTGTTAGATAGGGCATGTTCTATAAATGAGAGATTGAAAAAATTGTGTGAGAGAAATAATGTTATGTTTGTGGATGTGTGGGATTGTTTTATTGGAAAGAGGGAGTTATATAGTAAAGATGGGTTGCATTTAGGAAAACAAGGAAGTGGAATTTTAGGGAGTCTGATTTATAAATAATTTTTTTCAGGAAACTTATAAAGGGGGGTGGGATTTTAAATTATAATATTATTAAAAAGAAAAAGAATGGATGGAATATAAGAAATAAGAAAAAGGAATTTGATTTAGATATAAATATAGATATGGAGAAGGAATGGGTTTGAAAATTAATGGTAAGAAAGTAATTTATAAATGTAATGGAGAAGAAAGAATTAAAAGAATTTATAAAAGAGTAGTTAGGAAAGAAGAAATTGTTAAAATTGGGTTTTTGAATATGCAAAGTGGTAGGAGACAAAAGTGGATGGAATTAAATAAAACAATTGAAAATGAAGAGCTTGAGGTATTAGCAGTAGTGGAAACACATCTAAGAAAAGAAGAAGAATCTATTTTGGAACAGTTGGTTTGGCAGGGTATAAACAGAAAAGAAAAAGAAAAAAGGGGTGGTGGTATAGGTGTTATATCAAAAAAATATTTAAATATTGTTAAATGTCAAGAACATTTGTGGTTTGAATTAAGGTTGGGTAGACAAGAATGGATGGTGGCTATAGTTTATATAGCCACTGGAGATAGTCAAATTATAATGGAGTGGAATAGTAACATATATGAATGTCTAGTTAAGGATATACAAAGTTTTAAAGAAAAGGGGAAGAGAATAATGGTTATAGGGGATATGAATGGACATATTGAAGAAATTGATGAGGTAGATAATAAAAACGGACAGCTTTTGAAGGAATTTTGTCAGAAAGTGAATTTGAGTATTGGAAATTTATTAAATATTTATGAAGGACAATATACATGGTCTAGAAATAATATATTTCATACACAAGATTATGTATTGGTAGAGAAAGAGGGAATGAATAAAATACGGAAAATTAAGGTGTTTGATAATGAAGAAAAAGTATGCACTAGTGATCATAACTTTATTGTAATTGAAATGGTTAGTAATGTGATGGAGAATAGAAATAAAAGTAGAAATAATAGTGAAAGATGTGGATGGAGAGTGAATGATAAGAATAAGTTGGAAGAGTATAAAATACAAGTTGAAGAAATCATGGAAGAGTGGGTTGGGGATGAGTATAAGGACTGGTGTAAAGAAGTAGAAAAAGTGGCAAATAGGGTTTTAGGTGAGAATATTCAGAAGAATAAAAGTAATAAAAAATGAGAATTAGTAAAAGTGTAAAAGAGAGGAAAGAAGCATGCAGAGAATATAAGTGTGCTATTAAGAACAAGGAAAGTGAAAAAGATATTAATGCTAAATGGGAAAAGTACTTAGAAAAGAAGAAGTTGGCTAAAATAGATAATTATAGAGAGAGAATGAAATTGAATAGTAAATTGTTGGAGGATATTAATAAAAGTGGAAGAGATGGGAGTAAAAAATTTTGGAATTACATTAAAAGGAGAAATGTAGGGGGGAGAGAGATAGTATTACTAGATGATGAGGGAATAGAGTGTAGCTCTAGAGAAGATTTAGAGAGAATCTTAAATAGATATGTAATGAATATAGAAAAGATGTTAGATGTGAAGGATAGAGTGATAGAAAACATGAAAGCATATAGTAATGGGAATATTAGGTTTTCAGAAAATGAACTGAATGAGGTAGAGAAGAAATTGAAAAGTGGAAAGGCAAGAGGTTTAGATGGATGGGCAGCAGAGATGGTAATGAATTTAGGATATAGGGCAAAAGTAAAGTTATTATCTTGTTTTAATAAGATGGTACAGAATAGAGTTTTCCCAAGTAGTTGGAGTAATACAAGAGTAAGATTATTATTTAAAGGAAAGGGTAAGGATCATAGAAAGTTAAATAATTATAGACTGATAGCGGTAACATCAGTTTTATATAAAGTTTTTTCATATATGGTGGCTAGAAGAGTTGTAAAATTGATGGAAGGGAATAATGTAGTGGGGGAAATGCAAGGAGGTTTTAGATTAGATAGGCATATAGGAGATAGTTTATTTGTAGTTACTCAACTTATGGATATGAGTAGGAATTCAGGTAAACAGTTATATATGAGTTTTATAGATATAGAGAAGGCATATGATAGAGTAAATAGAAATAGATTATGGATAAGTTTAGCAAATTTGGGAATGGATGGAGCTTTAGTAGATATTATTAAGAAATTATATGAAAATAATTATTATATATATCAATTAGGGAATATAGAATCAGTTAAAGTTAAAAATGGGGTGGGACTAAGGCAAGGATGTCCTATGTCACCTATTTTGTTTGTGTTGTATTTGAGTGAAATGGAAAGAGCAATAGAAAGATTAGGAAGAGGGATAGAGATACCATTAATAGGTAGTAAGGGAGTATATATTTTGTCAGGTCTTTTTTTGTGGATGATATATTTTTGTGTGCAGAAAGAAGAGAAGATATGGAAGTTATGTTGAGGACATGTGCAAGGGTGGGTAAAGAGATGGGGATTAAATTTAGTGAAGAAAAATCAAATATAATGATGGTTAATACTGGGGAAAGAGAAGATGTAGAATTTTTATTGGGAGATATTAAGTTAAGTGTGGTGAATAGATATAGTTATTTGGGAATTATTTTAAGTAATCAGAAAAATTATTTGGATGAATGGGAGAAAAAATTGATAAATGAAGCAAAGAAAAGAAAGGGATTGATAAAGAAATTAACAGTGTTTTCATATAATAAATATGATGTAGCTAGAATTATATGGAAAGGAGTTGCAGTAGCAGGGTTAACATATGGTAATGATGCATTATATGTTAGTAATGGGGTATTAAATTACTTAGAAAAAGTTCAAAGGGAAGTAGGAAGACATGCATTGGATGCAGATGTATGGACAGCAAGGGAGGCAATTCAAGGAGAAATGGGATGGTCAAGTTTTCATATGAGAGATGCAAAAAGTAAAATGAAAATGTTTGGTAGATTGCAGTTTATGGATAATAAAAGAATAGCCAAAATAGTATTTAATTGGGTTATGAGTAAAGGGCAGGCAACAAGATGGGTGAGAAAGGTAATACAGTATGCAAAAGATTTGGATAAAGAATTTATATCAGTATATTTGTACAAAAGATGGGATGATTGTGTTAGGAGGATTGTTGAGTGTTATAGTGGTAAGGAATGGGATAAAAGAATAGATTTATTAATAAAGAATAGGGAGTTAGAGAGATGGAGAACTAGTATGGAGAGTAAAAAGAGTTTAAATATATATAGAAATAAACAGAATATTAGGTGCAAGTTAATATATGATAATAGTAAGGAAAGTAGTTTATTGTTTAAGGCTCGAACAGGATCTTTAGCAACAAGAGAATATACATGTAAATGGAAAAATATGGGTGATTTAGTCTGTAAATTATGTAAGGAAGGAATAGAAAATATTAGGCATCTGTTAATTGAATGTAAATGCTTGAAAACAGAAAGGGCACATATAATGAAGTTATGGAAAAATAAATATGAAAAAAGTGATTATACAGAAAGTAGATTATTGGTTTTTATGCTGGGTTTGGATAAAGATAAGGGGGATTTAGATATAAAGGCTGTAGAATTGACAAAGATTATGTTGTGGAAATGGGATGGAGCAAAATATGGGAAAACTTAGACTGGGAAATGTAAAATTAAGTAGCTAACAAGTTTTTCTTTGGTATAATTGCTGAGAGATTCTTGACTTCTTTTAAGAATAAGCTACAGTACATCACATCACATAAAAATGCTGTTTCCGTGGCCGACAGCATGTTCGAACGCGTGTTTAGTACAATACAACATTTTTGTTGTGTTTTTTTGTTGTCATTATTTTTAAAAAAAAAAAAAAAAGCGAACGCAAACAAACAGTAATAAAATTTAAATTTTTATTTTTCAACCTAAAAAAAAAAAAAAGAAAATTTAAAAAAAAGCTTAATAAGTTTAAAGGCATTTTATTATTTATTGCTGTTTCTCTGTAAAAATGAAAATGTAAAAAAAAGACTAAGAACTTTTACTTTTTGTTCTGATTATGGATTTTTAAACAACAACAAAAAAGGCGTAGCACAAAAAAAGACGTAATCAAATTGAAAATTGTTTTTTCAAACAAATATCATGGTGAGCATAAAGGCTAACAACTTTTGCTTTTTGTTGCCATTATTTTTGAAGCAAAAAATAGCGGTAACACAAAAATATCCAGTAACAAATAGGCTAATAAAATTGAAAATTGTTTTTTAAAACAAATAGCACAGAGGTCCCCAACCCTATGCCTGCTGGCACCATGGTGCCCGCAGACCATTTTACGTGTGCTCACCGCTATCCAAACACGGTAAACAACTATTTATCTGATACAAATAAATTTAATTTTTAAAATTTTTTATAAATTTTTGTAATCAAATTGTAAGGCATACTATACTTTTACAGCGTAAAAATATAAACATTAATTATATGCTAAAATTTTATTTTTGAAATAAATATTTTTTTGTACATTATGTGTATTATTAACAATATCCAACTATAAATTTACATTGAAAAAATAAATGGTGCTCGCCACCTGGTTGAAAAAATAAATGGTGCCCGCCACCTGGTCGGTATTATAGAATGTGCTCTTAAGTGCAAAAAGGTTGGGGACCCTAGCATGTTAAAAAAAAAAGCAGAATAACTTTAAACCATTATAGTATTTGTTGCTGTTTCTATGTAAAAATGCAAATGTAAAAACTTATTTTTGTTACAATGATTTTTTTAAAAAAAAGCCTAACACAAAAAAAAACCCGAATAAAATTGAAATTTGTGGATTTTATTTTACATTTGTTGATGTCATTTTATTTCATTTATTTATGTTAATAAAAAAAATATTAAAGAACACGATTTTGGTATTTACTTTTTTTTTTTTGACAACAAAAACACAGCAAAATGATTAAAATAAACGGCCTGGGAATGTTCATACATTATAATTTCAGTGTGATAACGGAGCCATTGGGCGGCATCTTTGTCCAGCAAACTACTAATTTTCAATTTTTCTTAATTAAGACTATGTTCAATATAAACAATACTTGAACAAAACTGATAAATTTCTAATTTAAAGAGTCAAAAACATTTTCTTATTCCTATAAAAGTATATTTAACCATTGCAATTCTAATTCTTAATTTTTTGTTACTACTCCATCATCAATTTCCAAGTATTTAAAATTTCTTTGTAATTTTCTATCCACTTTCTACTTTTATTTATTTTTTATTTTTTTAAAATCTTAGTAATATATATTGCCATTCTGAATTTAGTCTTTCTATATCAAATCAACTGACTGAATAATAATTTAGGACTTTGATATTTCAAATTCATTTAATTTTTGATGTATCATTATTACATAAAGAGGATATTGAAAATCCAGATTTTCACGATTTTTGAAAAAAAAAAAATTTTATGTAGAATTTTGAAAATGGTAAAAAACAAACAAAAAAACTCTGCATTTGTCAAGCGTTGTTAGCCGAGAGGTCATCGCACTCGCCTTACAAGCAAGTAGTTGGTTGCAGACGGGTGTCGGTTCGCGTCCCGGCCGATGCTATGACATATGAAAAACTCTACATTTTGATTTATAAAAATTATCATAAATTGTGTAACTTTTTTACATAGAAATCTAGCATTTGGTTCATTTTAAAGCTCTTTTTAATGCTCTTTTATTTGACTTGCAAGAGAAGTATCCTTGCAATTACTTTTTTCATTAATTTTCAAAATTTTGGTTTTTGAAAATATCAGGAACACCATCTTCAATTTTTTTAAAAAATTGTTTGTTAAATTCAAATATTTTTTCATCATGGGATGACCATAGTTAAAAGAACAACTCTTCTGCTTCCATACATTGTATGTTCCTGGTACATATTGATTTTTTTTTATGAACATAATTATAACTGTAAAACTTTTAAATATATAATTTTATATTTTCATTAGTTTTTGCGAAAATAGAATTCAATCATACACTTGAAATAAATCATATGAAGTAAATAAAAATTAGCTATGTAGAATGAAACTTAAAATTGTAAAACTTCAATATTAAATTTATCCAATATATTATACAATTGAAGATCTTGATGTATCACTTTCACTTAAAATATATTCTAACCTGTTGGAATAATAGAGCTTATCCGAATTAGCACCATATCGGTAGAAATACCTTATACATCTGCTTCATTGAAAAAGACTAATTAATCAATATGATAGTGCTTGATAGAGAAAACTGACTTAATTTGTCATTATTATTATTTAACAAAAATACAAGTCAGTTACCATGTGTTGTTATATTCAACAGTAATATAATCTGAAGATATTGTAGGTGCTAAAGCAGATATTTTCAGAAATAATTTCATATATAGGAAGAACAGTTTCATTATTTCTGATTGGATAAAGCTTGGTAGTAAATTTAAATTATGACTTCAGCAAGTTTCAGTGAATCTTTTGTTTTCTAGAATGACTTTTGCTCTTTGAAATCTTTTATTTCACTGATCTTGTGGTATTCACCAATAGAGTATTTAGATCTGTGGTCTTTACCAGTAGAGTATTCAGAATGAATGCTCAAAATTGTTTATTTTAAAAAGTGAAAAAGATCCTTAGGAATCAAGATCTTATTGTGTTAAGTTTTTGGAGATAATAAACCATTTAATAATTCCTCTTAGTTTAGCATAACTATTCTTCTCATTAGATGTATCAGAAGAAATAGCATTTAGCATCAAGTTTGAAAGCTTATTTCTTGTACTGACATATGTTTAAAAAACTTTTGTATTTTTATTGAGAGCAATGCTACTATCTATGACATAATAGGGTTTTAAAAGTTATGTATCATTTTTTTAAGAATTGATATAAATTTGGTTTGAAATGTATAAAAATCAATTGCATTATGTACATATCAAACAATGAAAAATGAGCACAAAATTAATGTTTTATTCACTTTTAAGAAATATACAAAAAATAGGGAAATTGTCACCTGTAAACTTAACCAGTGATAAGAATAAACTTTATATTGCAGAATAAATGAAAATTTCAAAATGTATTGGTCTTCTTCAAACTATAATAATTCTTTCCAAGCAATTGAAGAATGACTTTTTTTTCCCCTATGTAATTAATTCGTGAGTTTTAAATGTCCAAAAATCTTCTTACACACAAAACATTCAAAGTTTGTGGATCCTTTAACTATAATTTAGTATACAATGATCTGTAAATATCCATTTCTTAAAAGAAATTTGAATCATCATCAGGCTTTGAATTAATGAAATGTTAAAGTAATCACTGACAGAATATTTCTTACTTTCATTTACCTACTATTTTGAACTTTCTGGATAGCATGTTATTTTTGGCTAAGAATTTAAAAGGCTAGGTTAAATTCTTCATAAAAGTTATCTTTACCAAATGTATCCCACTCATTAATTTTATGTTTTGATATTTAGTAACCATTTTACTTTTCTTAACCAAAATACATCGTTTTAGAAATAATTCACAAAATTTGGAAAAACCCATTTTGTTTTTAATATATTGGTTTTGTAAATTACCTAGAACTAATGTTTTATAAACATGTACATGATTATTTTTTTCTTTGATTGAAACATCTTTCTTACCAGGACTTATTTCATCATTGATATACTTTTTTTTTATTAGGGTTGCAGTCTTTCCATCAAGAATTTTTCTTAGTTTATATCAAGATGATGGTAAAATTTCTTTCTATAACATTATTTTTTTCACAGTTGTAGTCATATAATTATTAACATCCAAATTTTCCTGAATCTTAGATGACCAGCTATTTGAACAAAACTTACAGAACTGGCATTTCTTCTCTGAAGTACTTGTATTTTTTCTGAAAAATTTTTTCATTTTTTTTTAATAATGATTCAAGAACAAATTTTGTTTTTAGACTAGTAAAATATTAATCTATTTTTAGTCTTCTATAGGATGATTATATTTCTTTTTTTAAAAGTAACTCATGGAAGTAATTTAATTAAATATTCAAGTGAGCTTTTTGGGATCAATAAATTCACATGTTCTTTTTTCATCACTTGGATAGGATATTTCAACACTATAAATTACAAAATCAGATTCTTCAAATATATATATATTTAGCTTTTTTTGAATACTATCTTTAATTTCAAAATCATTCAGTTTGTAACTTTTTTTTTAGATTTTTAATACTAGATCTGTGATTACTTTCAGAAAATGAATTGTATTTCTATATTACTGTTATTTACATTATTAATTCATATCCAAATGCTATCTCTAAAGCTTCTAGTATTTTCTTTTTCTAATTCTTCTATGTTCCATGTGAAACTATATTCCAAATCTGGCATACAGACCACTTTAATTAAGTTCAGTTTTATTTGGTTATAAATTAATCTCTTATAAGTTTTGTTATTAATGTAATTATCAGCTTTAATTTTTTATTACTGCTTTTATCATTAATGGTCTAATTTCCCCAAATATTTAAAAACATTAGTCAGTTCTATATCTTTTTTAATGTTTTAATGTTATCACCTGTTTATTTTTATTTCATATGTTGTATACATTTTATTAATTAGATATTTTATTTAGATTATTTCATTATCTTTTTTATTGTTTTTTAATCATTTAAATTGATATAAAATACAATTATTTTGAATCTTATGTCAGCAATCATCCCTCTTTATTAATCAATTAATTGGTAATGGAAATATATCTTTATGCAACTTTATTTCCTTCCATTAATTATATTTACAGCATTTCAGATTTTAATATTCATTTCTTTCCTTTTTTGATTTCTATAACTTTATATTTTATATTTCTTTGGAATTAGAATGACTGTATTTGTTTTTAAATGACTGCTAACAAATTCTTAATATCTACAAATATTATCATATTATTAGCAAATGCAACAAATGAATGTTTTCTCCTGGTACTTACTATATTTTTATCTAAATAGTATCATCTAACAAACTAAATGTATATTAAAAAATATAAAAGTACCTATTCAGAAGTCATTTTAAATATGAAGGTTGTATTTAGAAAGAATGGTAGATAGACTGCTTAAAGCTAAAGTAATGTATTGGTATCAGTAATTTTTCAATAGCAGTTGCTATTTGTTATCTCAGGTAACTTTGTTCAAGTTTTCTTATCACTTATTCTCTCTTTCAATCACTTATAGAATTACTTTTTTTTTTTAAACATTATTTTATATATATACACATTATATTTATAACAAATTATTTTTAAATATCCTTTTTTTTTTATAGTATTAGTAGATGATTTGTTGACTATATGATATACTGATTTTTTATTGGCTTTAAAGTAATTCTATTTTTCACTAGGGCTCCAAGTTGTCTGCAGAAGTAGAGCCATTTGTCCCAAGCAAGTTTAGAAATGATGCTAGTGGTAGTAATTCTGCTTTAAGCCCTACTGTGTTACAACAGTTGCCTTCATACATGACGAATTGTTATCCATTTGTACAAGAATCAGCAAGGTAATTGAAAGCAATTCTAACATTTTAAGTTATAAATATTTATAATCTTTAAGAAATAAAAACATTTACATGTGTATATAATTGTTATTTTTTAGTAATTTTAATTATATAATAATAAAATTAATTTATCAAATGGATATATTTATAAAGTAAATTATATTTGTTTTTATCATCACTTCATTTTCATAAAAATAATCTAGAAAGCAGGAGTTTTAAATATTCGAATACTTTCTCACACTAAATAATTATCAAAGTATATATATGTAATAATTTTGTAACATCAGATTAAAAAAATTTTGCTTTACAATATGAGTGATTAAAATAAAAAATTCTAGTTAAGAATAACAAGAATTAGAATTTCCAAGATTTTTTATAGTCAAGTCTTTTGTTAAATTATTATCTTTATTTCCTTAAAATAGACTGCAAATAGATAAGATTACATTGAAAATTATTTGTCAGTGTAAGTTAGAAGAGAACTGCTTATTTACACATGCTAGCATCAGAAAAGATTTAGGATTAAGACATAAGTGCTAGTATTAAATTTTTTGCTAATTTTGTTTTATTTTATTTTATAGCTAGTAATATGAACACAAGTATTATTCTGTGTTTTTAACGTTGCAGGAGAAAAAATTATCAAAATTAATTTATTACTTTCAGTTTATTTTATATATATATATAGTGGAGTCCTCACATCCACTGTATTTAGTTTCAAGCTCTTTAACAAATTATATAAATTAGTGGTGTAACAGTCATATTTGTACATTCACGCAACAACATCCAGAGGCTGATCTAGATGAGGGTTTGAAACCAAATCCGACCACACCTCAGCTCTTTCACCAACACTCCCTGACTTACTACCCTATGAATGACATATATGCAGTCACACTCGTCATCTCTTAATTCCTGTGCCGGCAGTAGCAAAGGGTGAAGCGAGAGACTTGCGAATAATTAACTAAATGGTTGATAGCTTAATTAAACACACACAACTTATGGCTGGTTGTATAATGCATATATTAATAATTATGGAAAGTGATTCAATATAAACAAAGTGAATAAGACCATAGATGTTAATATATTTTAAATTATTTAAATCTTTTTCCAAAAATACAAACAACAACAATTAAATGTACTGGGCATTCCACTCGCAGATGGGATGGTGCTGCAATCTATTGTACTTAGTCATAATCATTTTATTACAGCGTTTATAAATTAATAATTATTTCTATGTCTATAATGATGCCTAAATTATGCTCAGTCATTCCTACTAGGTTTGCTAAGGGTTAAATCTTAAGAGAGTGTCAACTTTATATAATGTGTACTTAATTTTATTATTACGTGATGAGCAGACAATGTGCTCTTTATGTAGATATTATTATATAAACTAGATCTGAGGTTCAGATCAATGCTGAAAATTAATATAACAGCAGGTGAACTAGTGCTTTGTAGCATAACTTCCGAGACTACGGCGCTACACAAATTACATCAGAGATGCAGCTTGAATGTGCCTTTACTTATGAGATTCAGTAACGATTACTCGGTTCTCAGGTACCGAACGCTTGCTATATGTGAACATTTAGTTCGGATGATCGAACAGCCTTAATATACGATGCTGGATACCAGTGTTCCAGTTCTGAAAGAAGTAATGGGAATGACCCTTAAAATCATTAGCCCATTTAAGAGAGAGCTGTCTGAACTAGGGGTAATAGGATGGCTCTTAAAACCGGATCCTATCTTAATAAGTATATAATAGCAAGGCATAATGCACCGCAGTGCTTCATAAAAGCTCATTCACAACGCTTTCTAAATATGAATTATTAAAGTTAGTAAAGCGCGAAATCTATAGTTCCATTCTGCGAAACTACCCTACACCAGTTAGGTGAATTAGCATACTTAAACTGTGCTAAAAAGGACTTTATTAAAATGATCTAGTTTATCAATTAACCTACATAGTCTATGAAAATACTAATGGGGTCTAAAGCATATTTGGGACTTAAACTTGGCTAATCCTGACAATATGCTTTGAATTATCACTCTCTCGTATTTAACTAAACAGACCTTTAATAAGCAACCTATATGCAATATTAAGCTAAACATAGCAGCTTAACTAATATATATATATGAGTAGGTTACAGACCGGAGATTTAGAAATATGCCAAACAGCATGAATTAATTTACTTGAGAACAAAAGCGTCTCTTTATGTTTATAATAATTAGTAATCTCCGCTCTGAAGGCATAGCACAAATTAATAAATGCATTGTAATAATATATATATAGGTATAAGTATAGATGAGAATAGAGAAAATAATAAGACAGCATTATCTTTTACAAGTTGAATTTAAAAGATTTAAGAGAAATTGAGATCAGGCAAGATTTACACTTTAGTTGTTTTTTTTTTTTACATTTAGTTTAAATTTATACAAATAGGAATACACTTATTTAGCATAGCTTAATGAATTTATGAGATTTAAGTTTAAGAGTTTGTGCACATTACTTAGATTTTATAGCTACCTTTAGGAAAGATTTAGAATTGCTATAGCATTAGGTTAGCTTGGTTGAGAATTTATTACTGGTGGTTCAACTATGAAGGCTTGAGCTTGACAGGTTCCGGGGGGGTTTTTTTTTTTTGGGGGGGGGGTAAGGCAGCAATGACCTTCTCTAGCCAATGGTCTCCATAATGAAAAAATTGGCATACTGCCTGGGTATAAGTTGCTGTTCATTTGAAACTGGAGTTTTTATATTTCTTTACCCCCTTCCCCCTCACAAGCCATTAAAATCTTTATTTTTAAACCTCAAAACTTAAGAAGTCACTAATTTTATCAATTTCAAACAAACCGGCTGGATTTATTTCAGGCTTGCTAATTGTTCTAACTTTTATTTCATAAGATTCCTACAGTTCGGCTGGATTTATTGCAGGCTTAATTGTTCTAATTTTTATTTTATAAGAATCGTAAAGTTCAACTAGATTTATTGCAGGCGGACACTGTCAAAGTTCTTTCTCAGCTTAGTGTGAAGTACTTGAGATAGCCATAAACCTTGAATTTCTTTTTTTTTTTAAACAGCTAATTTCTTTTTTTTTTCAAAGAGATTCAAACTGCCAACATTTAGCATATATCTAAGAAAATTACCTCTGACTTTAATTACTATATGCGAATATTAGCAATTTAATAAATTGAATAGCTTCAAAGGCAGTTTGGAAATAATTTAGAAAACTTGTAATGTTTAGCAAACCGATTACATTACTGCTACCTTCGCATATATACATAGGTATGTTCTCATATATATATACAATGTCCACAGCCTAAACCAAATTTAATAACTTAAAATCATAAAACAAATCTTTATATGAAATTATAAAGGCGTATACATTATACATAATAATATCAATCAGACGTGCGAATATAAAATTTCTTGCAAATAAAAATATTTATCTAATGTTACGAAATGCTTATACAACCATTTAAAATAGTAGATGTGTGTGCATATACAATTACACACATATACGCGTAAATATACGCTTTTATATATATATTAAATTACCTAGTATAGTGTTATATACGTGCACCTCTAGGGTTTGAATTGAAAAAATGAAGACTACTATGTTATATAGTAGGTGAAACTGTATGATGGCTAAATCATACTGATTCAGTGGATAAAAGCTCACATTTTGTTTTTCACTGTTTTGTTTACATTATGTTCAGTACTTTTCAACACAAACATGTATTTAACTCAGTGCAATAAATATGCAAATTAAGTTGATCAACAACAACAAAAAATAATAATTTAATGCAGTTATAAACAGCCAGTAAATAAACTGATGTGTTTATATGTTCAAATTCTATAAAATAAGAATAATAATAAAATTTTTATTATCTTTTTTTGATAATTTTTTAAAATTCTACATAATTTCCATTTGTTTTTCTGTTTTTATTATTTCATGAATGGATAATTTTTAGTTTTTTTATTACACAAATGACAAACAAATTAATAATTTTCATTTTAACATTTAAAAAAATAACTTCCGAAATTTTTTTAAGTTTAGTAGAATTTGTTTAATCTCTAAATGATATGTTTTGAAGCCATTTTAAATAAAATATTAAATTAAAAAAAAAAAGAAATTTAAATGTAATTGCCATAATTGAGTGTACATGAGTATGTGAGATTTGATCAGGATTTTATTGCAAGATAAAAATGGGTTATTCTACAGAGAACATAATATATGTACATAAATACAAAATTTATTTTTTTCTAATGAATTTATAAATTTTAACATTTTGTTTATTTATTACTTTTTGAGAAGCATGTAGTTAAAATAACACTACTGTAAAGTGGTAATTCCACTATATAATAATTATTGATCATAAAATAATAACAATTATTTTATACTTTGAGTAATTTAGGTCATTTTTAATCATTATCAATTTTTTACAGAATGGTCTCTCATATGGATCTATATTACAAGTAATTTTTTTCTAGTTTTCTGACATTTTTTTGGCATCTAATTCAACACTGTAGTTGTTTATCTGTTATATTTTCTGATGACATATTTAGTGACAAGAACCCAATTGTTCAATGCAATTGCAACGGGGGTCCTTAGTTATTACGGTCCATGGGTCAAACTATATAACAAAACAATTAGTAGAATAAACCAGATGGCTAAAAAATTCATCTTGGGAAAGAAATCTAGATTACTATCAACGGCAATATTACAGTTACCCATTAATAAGGAAGGCTTAACTTAATTGATCCAAAAGTATATGTAGATTTTATTACTGCAAGAACATATTTAAACGTTATTAAGGATCAATACTTCAGTTCGCCAACAGGGGATATAAGAATATATAATTAAATAGGGCTGGAGAGAAGATCTTATTTGGAAGATATGTTTATTGCATATAAGGACATACAAGATGACCTAAATGTGCAAAATTTGGAAGGAATTAGATATAAAGACATAAGAAGGGGAGTAAAACCTCTTGAAAATTCATGGATAAATTGTTCAATGAAAGAGGTCCTAGTTAAATTCCATTCAATTTATACACTACAGACATGTATGAAATTCATATTCAAGTTGATCAATGGAATTTTACCGACCACAACATACATTAATAAAAGATTGGGAATGAGCTTAGAGGAAACTTGTTCATTTTGTAAAAATAAATGTGAAAGATTTCAACACTTACTAGAAGAATGCAGTGCTTTTGGGAGGCTAAGATACAGAGTTTTCCATACTCCAATGATAAATCTTAAAATACTACTGAAGCAAAATGTGATAAAATTCAAATCTCATAACACAATGGTGATAATACATGCAGTAAAAACTATATGGACAATCCGGTGTTCTTTAATCTTTGATAATAAAAAGTTTAATTGGCTGAAGAAACTTGACAATGATTGGGACAACTATTTTGCTAGATGTTTGAAATACTGGCCTAAGAAGGTTATGGAAATAGTATGGGGAGGGACTGCTATGACTGTTTGTGAAATGTAAGAGTAAAAGTACACACAAAAAGAAATAAGACAGTAAAAGTATGTAGAGTGGTAAAATAAAGGGTCTCTTAAGAGAGAAGAAAGGTTCTATCTTTTAAACTAGGAATATGATTTGTAAGGCCTAACTCTAGGATTTAATAATAAAACAATATTAACATTTCAGCAATGAGAGTCTTATAGATTTGCATTATGGTGCTTTGGGGACAGGATTGATAAATTTGGTGTAAGGGATAAAGTGAATCAAAACTAATTTATAGATATTTCCTGTACATATTTAAATGTTTGTTTAATAAAGTTTATTACTTAAAATATTTAGTTGAACTCCAATTGAGTTTCTTTAAGTTTTTCATTGATATAATCGAAAGTATACACAACTTCTTAATTACATTTAATTTTGTTTAAATTTTTGTCTTAAATATTTGGTAATTTTCTATTCTCTCGTGTCAGCCGTTTGATGGCGTTGATGCTAATCAAAAACCCATATATATTACGATTCCGAGCCGGGTCTGTGATTCTATCTATATAAATATCGGCTTTTTTAGTTTTGTAATAGGAAATTAGCGAAACTAATAGTAAATAATATTACTATGTAAAAAACAAAAATTTTAGAAATTCACATTAAATTTAAAAATGATACCCGAATAATTGATGTTTTTGGGATAGTAATTAATCATAAAATAGGTTGTTTTTGTTTGTGTATATCTGTAAAAAGTTACGGCATTTTTTTAATAGAAAATAATACACAATTATACATTTTTCAATTTACACTACATTCACGCTAAATTTAAAAATGATATCCGAGTAATTTGCTTTTTTTTTTTTTTTTTTTATAGTAATTAATCAGAAAGTGGGTTCTTTTTGTTATTGTGTATATATAAAAAGTACCGTTCTTTAAATACTACATTTAAAAATGATACCCGACTATTTTGCATTTTTTTGGACAGTAATGAATCAGAAAGTGGATTATTTTTGTTAGTGTGTAGATATCAAAAGCTGTAATATTATTTAAATACTAAATTTAAAAATGATACCCGAATAACTTTTTTTTTGGTATTGACAGTAATTAATCAGAAAGTGGGTTTTATTTTCTTTGTGTGTATTTATAGAAAAAGTTGCAGTCTTTTTTGAATAGAAAATAATACGCAATTCTACATTATTCAATTTACCCACAGCATTTAAAAATTTACACTAAATTTTCAAATGATACCCAAGTAATTTGCTCTTTTTTTTTTTTGGACAGTAATGAATCAGAAAGTGAGTTTTTTTTATTAGTGTGTATATATAAAAAGGTATCGTTATTTAAATACTAAATTTAAAAATGATACTCGACTATTCTGCGTTTTTTGGGACAGTAATTAATCAGAAAGTGGGTTCTTTTTGTTATTGTGTATATATATAAAAAGTACCGTAATTCAAATACTACATTTAAAAATCAAACCCGACTAATTTGCTTTTTTTTTTTTGGACAGTAATTAATCAGAAACTGGTTGTTTTTGTTAATGTGTGTACATATAAAAACTAATCTTATTTAAATAGTAAATGTAAAAATAATACCCCACTAATTTTCTTTTTTTTGGACAGTAATTAATAATCAGACACTGGGTTGTTTTTGTTTGTGCTTATATATCAAAAGTAACTTGTCACAGACGAATTCTCGCAAAAACATTACTTTTCGCGTGATTGTCGAAATACTGCCGTACCGCATCCTTAAAAGCAATTTTTGAGGGTTATCCATTCGTAATGGAACCTTCTCGACATTGTTAATAAAGTTACAACTTAACAGTAGGTTAGAGCACTTAAAAAAAAAAAACCTTCGTAATGAAATTTTAAATAATTATGACAGGCTAAAATCCACACACTCTCACATGAAAGTATAGAGAAAATAGACATTCTAGCATTACGATAAAGTTAATAACTCAACCAACTACTGCAACCAATAATGCATTTGTTTGTGCTTTTAGCATAGAAAAAAGCCAGTCTGGCGGGGACTCTTTCTGTGTTTTATCGTAGAAAGAAGCCTCTTAGGTTGGCTGAGGACATCGCGAGGACTCTTTCTGTGTTTTATTGTAGAAAGAAGCCTCTTAGGTTGGGTGTAGGTCTCTGAAATGGTATATTTTTAGGAATTGACCTAGAAATAGCATCATCATGCGGCTGACATGAGGCAATAGAAAACAACCAAATATTTTATTTAGTTTTTTTTTGTATTAAGTACTATTTATTTTAATTAGGCTAATTTGTCTATTTTCTATTTTTAATTACTCTCATTTATTTAATTAATCTAATTAACTCTATTGTCCTTTTATTTTTGTCTAAATCTAACTATTTTATTTAATTTTTTGTATTAAGTATTATTTATTTTATTTTTTATATTTCAAGCATATATGCCCCTAATTTTAAAGAATCTGAATTTTTTTTTTTCTGATTTTTTTTGATTAATTACCAGTAGAGAGTTCTCATATTGTTCTGCCAATTGACTAGATGCTTTGTTAATTATTTTTTGTTTTATTTCATTGTCATTGGATTTTTTAGATAATTGAAATCCTTCTTTCACTTGGCCATGAATGTGATTTATGTCTTCTAAATTTTATTGCTACTTCCATTTAAATGAAAAGTATATGTTTGTCTGAAACTTTTATTATTATTCTTTCTGTTTAGATTTTCTTCAAGCTATCAGTTACTCAGATTTCTTTCTCTACCATAATTCTTGTTTAGCTCATGAATTCGGATTTTCAGTGTGTTATAAAAGTAAAGATTGTTGCTTCCATTGCTTGATGAAAGTTTGGCTGGAGAATTTTTCATAAAAGCTGCAGATGTGGAATATTGATATGACAAAACTGTATATAATGTTTTGTACTTACCATTTATTTGTGAAATTTTTAAATATTTGCATCACTAAGCCAATGTAATTATGTGATATTAGTCTTTCTAGGAATTCTTATTGTGTAAATATTTTTTCAGCTTTGTAATTGCCTCCTTTGCATTTTCTATGATTTTGAACTCTGCCAAGTTTGAATAAGATTACATTGGTTAGTAACAATATGTTTCCTCTAAATGTTGCAGCATGATCCATATGCACATACTGCCATGATTTATTTGTTTTGGGCCAAGATGAATTGACATTTAGTGTATGATTCCATAAAAGTTTTGACGCTTTCTTTAATATCTCACCATTATGTATACATTAGGCAAGGACTTTGGTTTTAAGTATCCTTGAGTGACCATTATATATCAGTTTAAATACCCATTACTTCCTTCATAGGGTATTATGATTCTATCCAACAAGGATGCAACCCTTATTTATATTTAAAGTGGCCCTTGTGGCTTCCAGAATATGGCATTAAGAATCTGTGGTCATTTATTTAACCAGTCCTTACTTAATCTGTTTATTAATTTTATATAATCCGGATCGTTTCAGTTGTGGTTCTGCTCATTGTCTTTGATTTTAAAATATCTACTTAGTTTACCATTATGATATTTTCTTTTTGTTGGGAATTATGGACAATGAATCTGCATATGACTTTTCTTTTTATATTCTAATTATATATTCTGTTAGTATTTTAATCTAACATAGCATCTATAGGTTACTATCATCTGGCATTGGTTTGAATTAGAGCCCTAGAAGTGATTATCTCAAAAGTACTGGTGGTATTATTTCCTTGTCCAACTGACTGTAGGTTTTTCAATTATAGAGGTTTTGGGTACATAACTTATTGGTCTTTCTTCTATATATGTGGGATAATTCACACTATTCTCAGATGCATATGGAGTTTATATATTAGATTAGCATTATAATGTATTAGAGATTTTTTTGATCTCAGCAACTCTTTTATTTTTACAATTCATGGACTTTTTTCCAGATCCTTTTTTTTTCTGTGTTATATATAGTGTAGGTGACATGCTTTTTCCTTCAGAAAGCTCTCAAAGTAGTTTATTAAACTTCAGAATGTTTGAAATCTTTCATTATTTTTCTATGGGTGGGTGGGTGAGTGAAGGGAAGGAGACTATTGAGAGTTTTTTTGTATTGGACTATTTAAAGGCTGTTTACTATTTGTCTGTCTTTGCCTCATAATTAATGAATTTATTGAATTTTTATTATTACTAGTGAAATATAGAAAATTAAGACATTCTTCAAAATTGTTTTTCATAGAATAATTAATTATATTAATAAAAGCTAGAATTTCAAGAGCTATGTATTATTTGCCTTTCCACAGTCTATGTATTGATTATTAATATGAATTACTTGACATTTCACATATCCTAATGACCTTTTTGTATTAAATGCAAATGAGTAGTTACAAGTAAAGTTCTTTGTTTTTTTTTTCTTTTTCTGTGAAATATATTAAAAATAAAACACAATATATAAATGCTAATTTTTAAATAAATTTATAATATTCAATGAAAGTGAGGCTAATCTTTAATATAGTGGAAACAGGTAATTTCATATTGGAGATAATAAATTAGTATATTATATTATCTCATTATATAATGAGCATGCTAATATCTCTTAACAAGCTTTTCTGAATATCCTTGTCTTCAGACCAGTTTACTAGCTCTGGTTATCGTCAGTGATATGTAGGACAGTCAGGTATTAAATTTAAAAATCCCAAGTCAAGTCCCAGCTTCACTGACTACAGCCAGAACTAGAAACTGGTCTGAGGATAGGGTTGTTTAGAAAAGCTTATTAAAAGCTATTAGCATTCTCATCATATAACATTTGTAGTACAAACTTATTAAATTAAGTCACTTGATATATGACTTGATTTCCTTGCAATTATATTATCTCATTTATTTCTAGAATATATTTGATCTTTTGAGAATTCTAATCCTAATGGAAATTGTATGTCTTGTCAGAATTATTTAGTCTAAAGACATTCTCATTGCTTTTGTTTAGATCACTGGAGTCTGACTTTCCAATTATAACTTAATCATATATATTTATATTTGGATATTGACATTATAATACTAATAATAGATGAAGGATTTCATTGTGGAATGGTAATATATCTGCCTATTATGCCCATGACTTGAGTCTTGAATCCAATCTATGTAAAACTTGATTCCTATCACATTTTGCTTTCTTCTCCCAGGTAATCAGTTTTTACTCAGTCCAGTTAACTATTTAATATTAGGCTATAAATGGATAGTTAACTATTTTTAGCTAGAGTATTGAAAGAGATATAACATCTCTGGAGAATAATGAATTTTCCATTGCTGTTTCTCTATGTTTGCTATTGGAAAAGTCTTTGCCTGCACTAGGCTTTTAAAGACTGCTATATCATTTACCTTACTTACTAAAAGTAGTAAATCATTACGTTGTATATATTATGTTGTGATATGATAATATAGATAAATTCAGAACACTAAAGGCAAAAAAAAATTTTTTTATACTTTAGCATAATTGCTTTAAATTTGATTTATAATTAAATTAATCTCAGTATAAACTCAGTGTGGTATATTTTTTATAAGATTCCATTCATGTTTTTATTTTAGTTATGGAGCTATATACTAAATATAGTTAATTTGTTTTCTAACTATGAATATTTTTTATTGAAAGCAGTTGTTTTTTAACCATATATTTTCACACTCAGATATGTATGTGCTTATTAGGACATTTAATTTTATGAAACTATGAAATAGTTTGTCTTGCCTAAAAATATTATAGATTGATTATTAAACTCAACTATTAGCTATGGTTTTATTTGCAATAGAATTTTTTGCATTAACAGCATTATTATTATATTTTTTAAACTGATAGTACCTATTTCTAGCATTTGGACTCATGCAAAATGGAATCATAATTTTTCTTTCATTATATTTTATAAAAATTTTACCCATAGAAACAGTAAGCTTGGCAGATTAAAGTAAACTTTTTTAAGAGCAATATTTTTATTATCTTTTATTAAAGATATTTTAGTTTTTTAAAAGTGTCATTGGATTCGTCTTAGAAAACCATTATTGATGCATACCATGTTAAACTTAAGTAAAAAACATGCTCCTCATAAATTTTTAGGTTTCCTAATGCACCTCTTGTACAATGAAAAGAGAACTGTTGTTCAAAATCTGCTTACTGTTCCACTAGAAAGCACCAATCAATGCATTATCCAAAGCATACCTTTCAATATATGCAAAGGTATCACTAGTCAACATTTTAATATTTCCTAAAATTAATTATATTCTTACCTATTATTAAATTTACTTCTTCATTAAAAAAAAAACAACAACTTCCTTATCACCAAACTAATCTGGAACAAAAAGGCAATAGCTCTTAGCATAAGAAATATATGCAAAATATTAAATTCAATGATCTCTCATTACATTGCATTTTCACCTTTTATCTTTTTAACTTCATAGAGCGATTAATGAAATAACTAATTAATTTCTTTCTCCTGTGTGCATGTGTACATCAGAACTGGAAGTATTAAAAAAGGACAAGTTAATATAGGAATAGAAAACGGATTGAGCGGGCAATTAATGGACTAGACAATAATAGAAGAATAGTTTTATCTAAAGACTGTGGGTGTTCTATAAATACCTGTTAGCAAATTAGCCTATGTCATCATTAGAGTCTGTGTCAACATGTATCCAGAATTATAGTGGACTTCAACTCTACAGTCATAATCCAGTATATCCCTGCTGAACGTGAAGAAAGAGGATATAGGCATTAAAGAGGCCGCACTAGTCTATATTATCATTTTTGTATGCCTTATGGCCCTAATTGTATATAATCATTATTATACTAACTGTTATCTTTTATAAAATCAGTATTATTATTACTTGCATCAATTTTCCATATGCATGTAATTGTATAAATACTATCAATTCTAATTGTATAGATTCATGTTAATATTATTAAATAAGTAACTAAACAAACATGCTCATGTGCCTCATTTTTATTGTGCTTGATACATAGAACAACTTGGCACAGTCATACAGTGAACTGGAAAAAACCAACTTGGTGCAATTGATCAAACAATTGAGAGAAAAAAAGAAAAAATCAGCTTGGCACAGTCAGACAGTGAATTAGAAAAAGCCAGCTTGGTGCACTTAGACAGTGAATTGGAAAGAGCCAGCTGGCTCAGTTAGACAGTGAATTGGAAAAAGCCAACTTGGCAATTAAAAAAAAAAAGCACTAACCTAAAGAGTTGAGGCATGAAAGCACAGAGCAGAAAGCTATTAATAGACACTAAAGAATTGATAGTGATAATCAATATGGCAATCGCTCAGTTAGGTATTGGAAAATTTGATGGTAGCTACCCCTCTAGTGGTCCATTTATACATCTCATATAATTAAATATTTCATAGTAAATAAGGTGTTGCTTTTCAGGGGGTCCAAGATTGATTGAGGTCACAAATCGATTATGTGAACCTGATGACCCTGAAAGTTTAACTTATGCTGAAATTATTAAGCGACTAAACAACCATGTTAGTCTTGAACCATTAAAACACAGAGCCAGGCTACACTTGAGTAATAGATGCCAAGTGAAGGCGGAAAGTTTTAGAGCTTATGATATGGCATTAAGTGACTTGGTGAAACTGTGTATATGGTGATTATTTAGCTGAGGCCTTATTGGACTAATGCCTATGGGAGATGAATGATGATAGACTCCATCAGCGACTCTTGGCCATCTCTGAATTAACTTATGTAAAAGCAATCAAAAAGGAAATTACTCATGAGTTAGTAATCAATAATGCAAAAAAATTTCTATAATCAGATGCAAGTAGCTCAAATAAAAGATCAATTCGTAAAATGAGCAGGGAAGAAAAAATGAAAACACAAATTGGGAAGGTTTTCCAACAGAAAGGCTGGTCACTGTGCATGAAAGTGCAGCAGCAAGAATGTGAGATGCAATAATTGTGGAAAAGTGGGACACTAAGTGAAAGTTTGCCAAACTAAAATTAAATCAAAAATAAATAGAAATTTTATGAGAAATAAAATGAGAAAACCTGAACAGCTCACTGAAATCCATAAGGCAGAGACTGATAATTGTAAACAAATAATGTTAATAGTAAAAAATACATGGAAAATTAGTTGAAATGGAAATAGATAGTGGAGCAGGTATATCAATAATATCTCAGAGGATCTGGGTCGTCATGCTAAATGCATAACTAAAAAATAAACCGAGAATTGAAAGTACAAGGGTAAGAGCCAGAAACGCTAAAATAAATCCCATTAACATAGAGTAGTGAAAGTAGAAGTGACAACAAACCATCATGAATTCCTAGATTTATATATTGTAAAAAAGTAATATAACACTGTTGTTCTGTCCAGAATGGTTTGTGCCATTAGGGATTAAAATATGCCTGTGAAATAATGTGGAAATAGAAAAAGTACATTCCCAAGACTATATCCCGTGAACCAAGGAAATTAAACAAAAAACCTATTTAGATCAAGTGTTGTGAGGCAACAAAACTCACCCAAAGTAAACCTAGAAAAGTTCTGAGACCCCTTGTGGAAATAAATCTTTTAGATCACTGGAAACCTGAGACAATCAATAGTAAAGCTGTAGCCAACTGGACTTGGGGAAACTACAGAATACAAAATGTTGATTGGGTGGATTAGAAATGGATGGTCAAATAAATGCCTACCCTATCTAAACCAGTCATTGCGGATGGCTCGCCAACAACTATCAATATTGAATGGATGTATTATAAATGATGACTGAGTTGTGATTCCATTTATTGATTGTGAAAACTATAAAAACTAATTCACCAAGGGCATCCTGGCATGGTAATGGTGAAAGCTTTTGTTCACAGCTACATATACTGCCAGACCTGAGCAATGGTATAGAAAAACACATAAAATTGTGCAGACTTTGTCAATCTATCGCAAAGTCACCCCAGAAAAAGTATTCACTATGGCCTAAAGAAAATAGAGTGTGGAACCATGTACAAATTGACTATTATGGTTCGATAGATGGCACATTATATTTGTATTAGTAGATCTGATTCCATGTGGGCAGAATATAAGCTTGTAAAAAATATGAGTGGAAAAGAAAATATATGCACTCTTAAAGAAATTTTTACGTATCATGTTTCTCTGGAGGTACTCGTATTTGATAATGGGACTGGGTTCATTTCAGAAGAATTTAAACCATTTTGGAAAAATGGAAAGTATGATACACTAGCACCACCATATCACTCAGAATTGATTGGAATGGTAAAGAAGATGGTGTAACAATTGAAGCTAATTCTAGATAGACTAAGTGACTTAAGCACTAAAGAAATACTGGATGTGGCAATGCTGCACCAACACATCACTCCATCCACAGTCACTGGTAAATCACCAAAAGGAGTATTGATATGAAGAAAAGTGAGAAACAAATTATCCATCTTCCTGCTGAAAAAGGAACAACCAACAAGTATTCCAGAAAATAACTAGCTATGTTACTGGAGGAAAGGTGTGGATAAGAGATAATATATGGAAATTGTGGACAGAGGGCCAGATAAAGAAAGTAATTTCAAACCACATCATAGAAGTGCTAATCTCTACAGGAACAATCTACAGACTCCATGTAAACCATATTAGAAAAAACTGGGCTGAAAGAAAGGTAGCCTTTGATTTTGAAAGTTATGAAACACCAACCATAACTGAGAAAACCACACACAAAAAGATTGCATAGAGACTCATAATGTTACTAATACTGAACTAGAAGAAGAACCTGGTATGAGGGAATTGCAACCAAGTGATACAGAATATCCAAGAACCAAAAGACTTCAACATCATCACCAACTCCCAGCTTATCTAAAGGACTATATTTGCTACTCCAGAAAAAATTTAAAATGAAACAGTCTGCGGAGTTTCTCAGGAGTAGGAAGGGGTAGTGCTGTGTGTGTTCACCAAAACCGGAATTATATTTTGACTAACAGAAAATATGTATTTCAAGATTGTAATGCTTTTAATAGATTCAACATAGGAAGTGACCACTGATTACGTGTTAATGCAAAATAGAGAGACAAAATCTGTTAAGATTTCTATCATCTAATATAAGTATTGAATGTCTTTAGAAAAAAATTAACTCTATTTAAATATTCTAAATACATTCAACTGATAGTGTTCTGAGAAGTATTATTCTCTCCTCATCTTCAGATGTTGGTGGCCTGACCAGTGGCAGTATTAGCATGGGGATCAAACCTGGACTCTTAAATTATTGAATATTTAATTTTAAGATAACACTCTAACCAACTGACCATCCTGCCAAAGGCAACAGCCATTAAAAATTTCATATACTTATCTATGAGGTTCATCCTGATTTTTTCCACTTTTTATTAAGAGCAAAGTTGATTAGTGGTTTCCATACATTATGTATAGTCACACTATATTGACTCATGGGGTTATTCATCACTATCATGTGAGCAGCTTTTTTATATTTTTTTCTTTGTATCTATTCATCTCTATCCAATATTTTTATATTTTCCCAATTGAATATTTACATATATGCTCTGCTACCTTAGACATATCTGTTTTCTCTCTTTTAATTATCAGTTTGTATTTCTGCTCTTAGGAAAAAAGTAGAGAAATCAGGAGGAATCTCATAGATAAATGTATGAAATTTCTACTAACTGTTACCTTTGGCAGGATGGTCCAGTTGCTATATTCAAGTATCTAAGGGTCCAGATTGAAGAGAGGAGAATAATACCTCTCAAAATGTTGTGCATATACTAACCTGTGTGCTATTATTAACAATTAAATGTATTTGGAATATTTAAATAAATTTTTCTAAAGACATTCAATACTTATATTAGATAATGGAAATAGTCCATTATATAAATACAACTAAAATATCATCATAAACCTTCAGGAAAACACAAAAACTATTAAGAAAGTCACTATTAACTGATGATATTTCTAATTTTTACTTCAATGAATTTAAATTAGAACTTGCAAATTATTTCTGGCGCAGAAAAACAGTAATTTACCAATACATTTTCCACTGAGAATATATGAAAAAAAGAGGGAATATGAATAATTTTTAAATGGATCCATTACTGTGTTCCTTCCAATTTTCTGATATATCTTTATCATTTAGACCTATGCTACTTAATTTTGTCAACTATGTTTCTTCACCTAATTCTTTTAAAATATGAATTATAATTCCATCATATCCTATAGTTTTTACCCTCTTAATAGATTTAATTGCATATGTCAGTTTTTCATTTAAAATACTGGGTAATTCAAAAGGTGTAATAATCTTAGAATATATTGGTACTCTTGTTTTTTATTAATGTATAATTTATAGAATTCTTCCACGCATTTTATGTTATCATCTCTCTTTTTAATAATAGTTTCATCTTTGCTTCCAAAATCCAAGATATTTTACAATTTCTTCTATAACATCCTTGCCAATTACACATTTGCATTTTCTTATATTATTAGGTACTCTTTTTTATATAATTTTATAAAACTTTAGATATTCAATTTTTCTTGAATTGAGGATCTAGAGTTTTGTAAGTATAAGAAAATATAATTGTGAATTGCCAAAAAGAAAAAGTTATAGAAAAGAGTAAAAGTTTCAAAATTGCAAAACAACATCCTGAAATTGGAAAGAAAGTTATTTCTACAATAAGAAGACTGGATTATTACTAAAAAGAAAAATCACATCATATAATATGTGGAAGAGTTCTATAAGGAATTGTACAGCAATAAAGAACAAGGAAAAGATGCATTTTCTACATTTATTATATCTTTTAAATTTTCCAGCATTTGAAAAGAAAAAATTTATATGATCTAATCTATGAAGAGGGAGAAAGATACAGGAAATGATGGAATTATAATTTATATTTCAAAAGAAATAGGTGAAGAAATATAGAAAATATTGACAAGATTAGATAGTAAATGTCTAAATGATCAAAATGCACCAGATAATTGAAAAGAATGCAATAGTAACATTGATATTTAAAAAAGGTGATAAAGAAATTAGAAATTACAGATCCATTCAATCTGAAAATCAAGAATTAAATTAAACCAATATTCTTTTTTTTTTTTGCTTTCTACAATGTTTTAATAGCATAAATTTTAATCTTGAACTTCTTTTTTCTTTAAAAAATAGTCATGTTTTAATAAATCTTCACTATCTTTTATGTAAAATCTTTACCAAGATATTTACAAATTAACTACAATATGCTTTGAATTTTAACCACTCAAAAGCTGGATTTAAAGCATAATGGATCACTTCCAAGTATTGAGAGAAGTTATGGAAAGGATCAATGAATATGAATTATTATTAAGCTTTGGATTTAAGGATTATGAAAAGGCATTTGATTTTATAAACATTTATACAGTGATCAAAACTTTGGATCATCAAGACCAGAATATTATCATATTCTGAATAGTAATTATTAAAATGCAATAGCAATCACTACATTACATGTTAATACTAAAATTAACATTGAAAAATTTATATGGCAGAATGATCCAATTTGTCCAAAACTTTTTACAGTAGTTTGGCAAGAAATATTTCATGAATTAAAATGGAAAGCTAAAAGATAAAATGTAATGGAAATTATTAAGTCATTTAAATTGTGAAGATATGTGTTTATTTTTGTAAATAGTGCTTCATAGTTTTAGGAAATATTGCATGAGTTATCAGATAAAAATAAATAAAATGAGATTAAAGATAATTAAAAAACTAAAATAATTTTTATTGAATTTTTTTCATAAGAAGATAAAAATTGATAATAATGAATTAAAAGTTAACAATTACAAATACATTGGTCTGATTACTAATACAGATGGAAACATAATGAATGAAATTAATCATAGAATTAAACTTGAGTGGAGTGCATTTGGTAGAAATAAATTATTATTAAAAATAAATATATTTGTGTGTTTGAAAATGGTTTTTAATAGATTAGTTTTAGAAGTTTTTATGTATGGATATGAAATTTGGATACCTAATAGAAGAGCAGTACATAGACTCTTGATTACTCAATCAAGTATAGAAAGATGTATGTTAAGAATAATAATAAGAGATTGTAAATGATATACATGGGTGATGGAACAAATAAATATCATTGAAATGGAGCTGACTGGATATATTGCTAAAAGAGATGATAATTGATGGAAGGTCAAAGTTTTAAATTGTATCCCAAGAGATAGTGAAAGATTTATAAAGAGATCACATGTAGAATGGATGAAATAAGAAAATTAGCTGGTTTGTTATGGAGAAGAGAGTGTAGGGATCAGAATAACTGGATTAAAAGGGATCTTTGTTCTGTAAAGGATTGATAATAGTTTAAAATGATAATGACATTCTATTTTATTTTCTGAAGTTAGAATGGCAATAATGCAGCTCTTTGAAAAATTCTGGCATGTTTATATAACTAAATAAATGATTTAAAAACAAGCCTTCCAAATTTTTTTCATCGCTCATATCGAAGAACATTGGAATATTTGCAATTAATGTGTAAACACCAAAAGTGCATAAGCATATCAAATGGAATGAAAGTATTTACATTGATTGATACTGGGAATGAATGACTGAACTATTTATTTGCTGTATATAGTGAGAAATGATATGATTTATTTAGATACTGCATTATTATCAAATAAGTTGCATAGAGAATATTAATCAAATCTTTATGGTGGCAGGTCTGAACATATTTATTTGCCAAATTTCAATAATCTATTAACATTTATCCAGTTTTTTATATTGATGATCTGGTTGCAATTTATGCAAAAAAAGTCATTGAAATAAATAAAAAAATCAAAATGTTTAACATCACATAGATTTTGTTTATTAATTTAGAAAAATGCTGATTTTTTAGAGAATATATCACTTTCTCAGTTGAGACTGATTATATTCTGATCAGATTCTAATCACTAGAACACACCTGCTACACCTATAACAAACCATAGGACTGTAAATAATATGAAAAACTGAAATGCCATCAAATTTTCAAAGCACTATATAAATTGTATCTGTTACTATATTAATGAAAAATATCACATCAATGACGTGTTTCAGGCTAAGTACCCTTGTTCATCTGTCATGAAAGAAGATTAATTCCACATCAAGCATGACAATTTTAGTTCTATTTAAATACAAGTATTTCACATTAAAGTTTGAATATTTAATTTAGAAATAGTATTTTAATAATACTCATTTCATCAAGACTTCTTCATACACACAAGTAGAATTCCACAAAATCATTTTTTTCAAAGAATTTTACAAGATTAAATCTGTATTCAATTATTTAATAAACAAACAGCAGCACTCTATAGTATGAACAATTTCAAATCTTATGGATCACATTAGTCATATATAAGTAGAATTGAAGTTGCTATATTGGTCTTCTTTTATGATAGTTGAATAAGATTATTTGAGTTTGAAATAAATTTTGCAGAGAATGGATTGGTTTAATTATTGTTTATTAAGAAAGTGGAAAAAATATTGACAATGCTTTGAAGATATATGTATGTATTGAGAATTTATTTTCATGTTAGCTGAGGATAATCTAGAAGTTAAATAGGAATTTAGCTAGGTTAAATTTATAAAAGATTTACATATACAAAATGATCAAGTCATTTTAATAATAATATAATTTTTTAATTTGTATTAGGTATATAGCTGTAAAAGAAAAAATAGTTATTTTTTTCTTGTGTAGTTTCATTTATTTTTTTGAAAAACAAAAAAACAAGGGATTAGGATATTTGTTTCTAAAAAAAATGAGTTGTTTTAAATTTTTTAACTAAGATAATCTTTTTTGTAAAAAGAAAATCAGTTGAGCAAGGCTTATATTAGGCCTGCTTTTAAAAAAACAAAGTATGTGGGCAGCAGAATTCAATATTTCAATAATAGGAAGTTAAGCAATCAATCTCAGTTTGTAAGTCTGATGGTAGATTGAGCTCACTTTTAATTAAAAATGAGAAAAAGATCATATACTAAGCTCACAGAAATTTCTAACTAGCATTATATATTGATCCATCCAAAATCATAGCTGTCTAAATTTATATTAGCCTGGAATAGAAATAATTGTTAAACTAGAATCCTGGAACTAGAAAAATGAAAAGAAGAAAAGCTACTTTGAAAAAATGGAATGAAAATAATTATTAAACTGTAATCATAGAGAAAAAAGAAAAAGAAAACAAGAATAATGAAATGAAAATAATTGTTAATTTGGAAACCTGGAGCTACAAAAGGAAAAGAGGAAAAAGATAAATGGATAAATTAACTACAATAAGAAATAAAAAATAATCTTGGAGTCATGAAGTTGATTAAAGTACTACCTGCAAGATTTATTAGAGACAAAAGATGAAATGAAGAAAGAGAAAAAAAAATCTATAGTAAAATGAGTATTGTATGGTACACACCTATAGTGAATAATTTTTTTAAGTTGTTTTTGTTGAAAATATTTTTCAATTTTACGAGGTTAAAATCATATTTTCAAAAGAAAAAGGGAGGAAGATTCAAGTTAAAGTTTTCTTACCTTAATTGTTAGATATTTTTTTTGAGTTTGACTATTGTAAGGGAATAGCTCAAGTACATTAAATGTTAACTAATTAAGAAGAATCAGAAGAGAATAATATTTATGTCTTATATGAAATTATTTGTGTATTGTATGGATAAGATTGATTATATCATATCATTTTTTAAATTTTTTTATAAATAAAAACAAAATCAGTATTTTTAATGTCTATATTCTTATTTATTAGTGTGTGTTATTAATTTCATCATAATGTTGTGCTTTAAGAAATTTGTAGGTTATCCCACTGAAATTATTTAATAATAGAATGAATTGAGCATGTACACTTATCTTGTTCACAGTCTTTGGCTTTTTGCAATCCCATGGCTAGTTCAGACATAATGCTATTTGATGTATATATATATATATATGAATATGTGTGTGGACATCCAGATGGTTTATATAGAATTATTTGAATGACATTAAACTCATAAAATATACCTTTAAAGCCCATAAACTTCACTTTATAGATTTGATAATTAGTTTGTTGAGGGCAGTACGCTCCTGATATATTATGGTTCAGAGCATTGATGATGATCAGTATTGATAGGATTCCATCATTCTTATGTCTATTGTAGAATGTTTAATGTGTGTGCAGATTAAATTTTGATGATTGCTTTTATATTATGCCCTAAGTTTAGCATTGGTTAGATGATGATTAGACTCAGATATTTTATAGTGTAACTCCTTGATGACTGATGACTCTTGATGCTGATTTTTGCTCATTTTCTACGCTTATTAAAACAGTGATACTTTTGTGGCTGACCATTTTCTAGGTTTTTTGAGGATAATTTCCATCATTTCATATCACTACAGTTATGTATTCATAATCCACACTGCTATAATAAATATATATCAATTTAGTGATGCAAAAAACTGTGTAAAATTTATAACAAAAAAGTTAAATGAATTGTATTATAGGAGAGATAAGCAATGGAAACTAACATTAATTTGAATCAGGTGTTTTTATAGCTTGATAATAGTATCTTATTGTCTACTTAACATTATCTATTTTTGGGCTGTGTAGATTAATGACACCTGTTAGAACAACTGAAATATTTTTAAATATTACTAGTAGTCATTAGAAATGAAGGAGTCACAAAGAATCAAATGAAGTACATTTTTTTTTTTGTAAATTGTTCCTATATTTTTCCATTTAAAAGCTGAACTATGAGATTCATTTGAAATCCCTTGAGTCATCACTTTTGTGAGGTAAATATAGCCATTAGATTATACTGTTCTATATATATTTAATTTTTCACTAAAGGTAGATTGAGTAATTAAGTAATAGACGACATTAATTTTTTCTTCATGCTTCTTTGTCACCTACTGTAAGCTATAGTAACTAATAAATGCAAGATAATAATCCTTTATAAATTCCTATTCAGCACTGTCCTATTCGATATGTCTGATGAGTTTCAAGCTTTTGGCTTTTATCAATGAGCAGCTTTGAATCTTGAATCAATACGCTTGGACCTTTAGCATCTAATGCATCTTTTAGCAGCTAGAATTTTAACTGTTTAGCTAGCAAAAAACATATAAATATTATCAATCTAAGCCAACTTGCTTGTATGGTCATATAGACCTGAAACCAATTCAGTATCCATAATATATGAAGTTGTATGATAGAGTCTTGTGATATTTTACTTGTTTTACAACGATTTTGGCTGCAGGATAAAGATGGCTATAATTGTTAAAAAGTTAAGCACACTATAATATACTGATATTGAACTAGTTTCTATATCAATATAATTAGACAAGTAAATTAGCTTAGATTGACAATTTGGGTTGATACCTTAATGGTTAAAAAAAGAAGGGGAATGATGGCTGCTAGAAGGAAGGTGCATTGGATACTAAGGTGTATTTTTCTAAAATCCAAAGCTCCTCACTGATGAAAACCATAAGCTTGGAATTAATCTGGAGATATTGGATAGGATGTCCCTGGATAGATATTCATTACGCACTATCATCTGATATCTCTGATACTAAAACTTACAGTAGGTGGCATAATGGTATGAAAAAAATTTATGCTGCTGAAATAGCAGTAAGTTGAAGTTGCCATGGTCATGTGATATTTTATTGATTTAATAACATTAATATTATCTATGGTAGTTACCCATTGTACATGGTTCTCTTTAAGATAATTTATTGTAATATTTTAGTATTTAGAGCTTTCATTATTTTTTGTACACCATAATTATTCAGAATTCATAAATATAAAATTTTGAGAGATAAATAGTAAAAAATTTAGATTCTTCAAATCAAAAATACTTAAATAACACTAAATGTTATTTGGGATTAGTTTTTATTTTTTATTTTAGTGTAAATCACCTTTATTTTAGGTTTATGTTGTTTGCAATAGCTCTGATAGACATTTTAAACTATAATTCACAAATTCATAATAACCTTTTAGAGCTTCTTTAATGAATTATTCATTTTTATAAAATAAAATATTTTTTAAAAAATTATTTTATATTTTTATATTCTATCTTCAGATCTCCAGCTCCTCATTGGCAAACTCATCAACAACCATATCTTGGGCAACAGTTGATGGCAGCCCCTCCTCCTCCACCTCCACCACCACCCACTAATATTGTCTCTGTGTATGATATCTGTGGTACACCAACAACTAATCAAAGTTACCATTATAAGCACCCGCAAAGAGGAGTTTCTTTTAATAATATTTCATATACTATGACAATAAATGCCAACCAATATTATCCTCTCTCACCCTATCAAACGCAATACACCTATGATAGACCTACTAGAATTAAACCATCACGGAACAAAACCAGAACACAAGTTGGGCAGGGAATAAAAAATGATGAGGTGAGTTTATGTGATTTATATGAAAGAAAGTTTTATTATTATTTTAAATAGGTAGATTACATAAACTTGGTTAAGAGGTGTTTAATGTTATTAATAAAAATTATTTTACTTCAGTTATTTTTTAAATGGGTAATAAAAGAAGATGTTCTATTAATATTAATATATATATATATATTGTATTTTTATATTTTAGGATGATCAAAATGTAACCAGTGATAAATGTCTTTTAGCAAATACTGAACAGCAGAACTCAGAAATGTCCAAGATTACCAATAGCTCTCAAACAGGTTAAAATAATTAACTAATAATGCATAATATAATCACAGTATAAATTATTATAAAATAAAGGAACTGAAACTTATAGTACTAGAAATATAGCACTACTTAGCCCTCAAAAAAGTTAGCTTGTTATAATATATTAAGTGTTATATAATAATTAATTTACAAAGTTATGACAATTTTAATGTACAGTACCACTTTTGGAAAGTCTTTTGTCAAGGTTGTCAAATCTTAAAGTATCATTAATTACAATTCAGATTTAGCTAGAATTTTATTTTATATAATACAAAGATTGTTTGCTTTATTTGAATACACTTTTATATCCTTATTAAATATAAAAATAAAAAACAACATTTCAAACACTCCAACTATTAGTTTAAATATGGACCTTTAATATCTACAATCTAAAATCTCTTTGACCCACACTTATATTCACTTAGCTTCTTTTATATAAAATTTTATTTTATATTTTAACGTTTATTTCTTCATATTCTAATCATTTAAATTTTAAATTTACACTTTAATCTAATTTATTTCTTCTATTTTAATTACTTATATATTAAACATTAATCAATAACAATAATATTAACATAATATCCTTATAATTTTATTTATTCTTAATTTTTAATTTTTTATGCTAAATTGCATTGTAGAGTGTCAATTAAGGAGTATGTATATCATGTATTACATTATAAAAATTGGCATTCTTAGATGTTCTTGTGACAAGAGTTCCTCATGGCAAAATCAAAACTACAGTTTACTGAAAATCTACTCATACAGGAAAATACTTAGCCTATACATCCAATCACACCAGAAGCACAAAACATGGAGTTATACTATCACTATGGAACAGAGCAAAAAAAAGTTTGTTCAGAAACCAGTGATATGGAAAAAGAAAATATCTATATAGAACAAACTCTTATGAAAAATGGTTATCCATCAGCTGTTATTAAGAAAATGTTAAATAGACAACAAAAAGAACCATCAAGAAAAAAAGACAATTATTGGTACTGTAGTGTGCCCATATATTCCAAAAATAGCAGACAAATTAAGGAAAATCTGCAATCAGTATAACATCAGAACAGCTTTCCAGAGCCATACCACACTATGAGGAATTCTAACATCTACAAAGCCTAAACTTGAAATGCTGAAAAGAAAAAAAACTGCATCTATGAAATACCATGTGAATGTGGAAGAACATATATTGGTGAGACCAGTCATCCCATTGAAAAGCGCTTGCAAGAACACAAACTGATGATTAGAAGAGAGAAAACAGATGTGACTAAGGTAACAGACCATGTATGTGCCAATGAACATATGTTCAATTGGGAAAATACAAAAATATTGGATAGAGAAGAAAAGATACAAAGAAGAAAATTTAAAGAAGCTGCTCACATGACAATGGCAAAAAATCCCATAAGCCATCCTAATGTGACTATACATAATGGATGGAAACTACTAATCAACTTTGCTCTTAGGAAAAAGTGGAAGAAATTGGGAGGAACCTCATAGATAAGTATATGAAATATCTACTGACTGTTGCCTTTGGCAGGATGGCTCAGTTGGTTAGAGCGTTACCTTAAAATTCAATACTCAAGAATCTAAGGGTCCAGGTTCGAATCCCATGCTAGTACTGTCCTAATCAGGTCAGCAACACCTGAAGAAGAGAGGAGAATAATACCTCTCGAAATGTTGAGTATATACTAACTGTTTGATGTGCTATTACTAACAGTTGAATGTATTTGGAATATTTAAATAAAGTTAATTTTTTCTAAAGACATTCAATACTCATATTAGATGATGGAAATAATCCAATATAAAAATACAACTAGAACACCATCATCGGAAACCTTCAGGAAAATGTGTAAATGTTGACTATGATCACAAACATAAAATATTTTATTTTAATTGGATGAGTATTGCTATTATTAAAGTATTGTTGCTATAAGTAGATAAGAGAAAGGAATTTATGTTAACAGAAGCATATAAATTCCAATACTTACCTATAAATTGAAATTGAAGTTAAGCAGCTAAGACGTCTGTCAAAAAACGGTAGATTTAGAATGGAAATCCAAAAAAAAAAAAGGCGTATGTCAAAAATTATGTACTTTTGAGATCCAAAAAAAGGTAAAAGTGTCTATTATAGTTTTAAATTTATCAAATGAAAACAAAAAAAAATAATTATGTCCCAAAAAAAAACAACAACAATATATCAAAAAGAAAAAAAAATTACAGCCGTATGTCAAAATACGATATATTAGAGAAAAAAAAAAATCTAGTGGCCCGGTAATGTTATATCGCTCTGTTTTTAACTAGAAACAGTGGCACCAAAGACTGTACAGTGAATACTTTATAAATACAAAATTTTGTATATATATATGAATAGTAGATTCAAGAGCTTTCCTGAATTAAAACTCCGATTTATGATTAGAGATAAGTTACCGGTACAATACAGACTTAAAGAACATTAAAATAATTAGAAGCATATCCTTGATTATGCTTCTATACATTAAAAAAAAAGTTACTGAAGAAGAATGTCACCAAGAATGCATTTAATTGCAATAAAAGTCAGAATTCCAGTGTTCAATTTATTTGAAAAAAGGTAAGACACAATACAGTAAGTTTTTTTATTTTTAGTTTTGTTTGAAAGTAAATGAGTAAGCACACACACAGTAAATATATATGAAAACATATATCCTCAAATTACTAATAACTATATTATTATTATTTTTTATTTTTGTTTATACTATCATTTTAATTTATGCATATATTCTATACAAATAAAAAAATATGTCTATGTTATATATTGTAGCCATGTGCTAGCTACATCAAGTATGGATAATAAATGTCAAATACAATGATAATAACTGATAGCATTTTTTTCTAAACCCTTTGTAAATAAAAGGTTAAATTATGAAATACTAATGATTACCATTTTAATTTTCAAAATTCTCAGTAAATAAACATTTTGTTCCATATGCATGTGAATTCTTTATATTTTCTCTCAAATAAATATTTCTGTATATAAAAAAAAAAGTTTTAACTAAATGTAAATTTTAGTTTTTGAAAAGGAGGAAAAGAAAACAATTTCCTAAATTGTCAACTCCCCATAGAATTTTTAACCAAGAAATGCAAAAGTTCAGAATAATTTGTATAACTAATAAAAAAATAATATTTTTATTATTCTCTGTTTTCCTTTTCTCTGTTTCCAATTGTGACTAATCATGACATTGTCTGTCCTGTACTTTATGATAGTAAAGTCAATGTTTAATTATGCTATTCATTGATAAATACTTTATAGAGATTGGATGAGAGCAATTGAGGCAATTAAGCTATAAAAGACTGTTGTAGAAAATTTAAATCAGTCAACCAGTTTATATTTTGTGAAAACCATTGGAAAACATATATACACTCTGAAAGTTGGAAATAGAAAAGAGTTCATTGATAAATCAAAAACGTGATGGTTTTATATATATAAAGTAAATTTTAAACAAATTCCACTTGCTGAGAAAACTTTAGTGGTTCATCCTTGAGTGCATGGCACTCCACGGAAAAAAAAGTGAAATGTTTAGCCAGTATAACATAACATAAAGAAAAAATAATTAATTGCTCCATTCCAGCTCTATTATACATGAATAGTTAAGTGTGCCTTAATAAGAGAGAAGAAAAAAGATTTACGAGAATGACTAGCAAAACACAAATTGATCATTGAAGAAATGTCATGATCCATTTTGTTATTAGCTAAATCCATTTCTAAAAAGCCACATGGATAAATTTGTGAAATTACAAAATGTATAAGAGTAACTACTGAATGAAGAACTTATTTCAAACTCTGGGAAAAATGAAATACTGTATGTATTTCAAAATTCTGTGAATAGATGAAAATATATTTTAAAACTCTGTGAACTAATGGGAAGTAAAAGAAATCATTCTAAGGATTATCATCACTGAACAAAGTGTCAGTTTTTTAGAATAACTATGTTTTTCTGACAAAAAAAAATGGCCAAAGATAAAAGTCAAAAGAATAATAAACCAAGACTCGAAATAAAAATTATCATTTATTTTGTCAGTATATTTATGAACATATATAAATATTTTTTTTCTCTCAATTTTTAATTATTAACCAATACTAATTTATTTCTTTACATTAATCCATTTGCTCTAAATATTATATTTGTGTGTTTATTTTAGAGTAAAATGTGTATTTATATTTTGTATTTTTTTTTTTGTTATATATGTGCATTATCTATTTTTTTTTATAAGATTTTTACTACTGGAATAAAATTGTAATTGTTATATCTGTTTTGCCTTGTTCACTTTTTCATTTATGCATTTCATCAACTTAATTAAATAATGCAAACAGTACGAGCCCCAGAGCTGTGATCTGGAGCTAATCAGATCTCTTCAAAGGATATAAGTTTAAATGTAAGTTACTAGTGACATCATTCTGGGAATTTTTAGTAATATAACCAACCAGAATTAATAAATATTAAAGTCACTTTAGGTATCATGGTTTATATCAATATAAGCAGGAAATATTACTATGTGGAATAAATATTACCAGCAATAGCCTTTAAAATGATAATGTCCTCCGTATGCTCAACATTGTGTATGATTGACTTAGTAAGTCAGTAACAGTTGTGATCAAATGTGATCTGATCACAGTACTGTAGGGGGATCCCTGATATATTTTGACACACCATCATGGTTCATTCATTTTGTATGTATATGAGGGAATTATAAAAGTAAACATAATGAAGATGAAATGAAGAAGTAGATAAAACAGTAGGAAAAGGCAATGTGTAAAAAGTAATTAAGATTAATGTGATAGAGCTATATTAACAAGAACAAACAAGCAATGTTAAAGAAAATTAAAAATAGTATAATGGAGCTATAATAAAAAATTAAAAAAAGCAAATAAGATAGGGAGAAATAGGGCTGGATATGGAAAGGAACTAAGTGGAATGACTATGTGGTTGAGATATGGATTCAACAAACATTGATATTTATTTGTAAAAAAGATATATATATATATATTTTAATATTGTTTTCTAGTATGTTAATTGGATACTTTTTAAATTTTATTTTTCAATCTTTTTTTTTTTATAAAGGGTTTAATTGAACAGTAATTAACTGCCCTATATATTATTGTTTTATGTACAAAAGTTATTTTATGCAAGTAAAAAAATACTGTAATACAATTGTTTTTTAGATATTAAGAAGGCTGACTATTAGGCAATCAAAACAAAGTAAGTTAAATAAAGTACTGAGAAAAATGCATTAGAAGTGAAAGTTCTTTTTAAAGATTATAAATATTTTAAACAGTAATATCATCTCAAATTCTAGAAATTACAATATGATTATAGAATGAAATTAACAAATATTAGATGACACCACATTTTTATGATTGGTTTTTGGTTAGTTGACTTTCCTCTGATAAAAGACAATCATTTTAATTATGCATAGCCAGTGATCATCCTTTATTTTTATGTTGCTATATAAAACCTTAAGCAACTCCAACTGTTCAAATTCAAACCAACTGGTTTGAATCCAGATCAATAAAAAAGTGTAAAATATGACTATTAAATGACTAAATGAAATTTGTTGTCTTCTAACAGGATGCAGATCACTATAAGATTTTAATGCCATCTAGTGGCTTCAAGATTAAAAAAAAGATAAGTGACAACTGTCTAATTGAATCTACGTTGGGCAAAATATATGATAATATTATAAATTATAGTTATGGAACATATAACTAAAAATTTTATATAGAAATTTCTATTATGAAAATCATATTTCAACTTGTCCAGTTTCACAATCTAAAATATAAAAATTGTACAATATTATGAATGTTAAAAATAATTTTCAAATTATGCATATATTGAACACATTATAAATACAATTAGAGTTCAGCAACAAAGATCCCTCCAAAAAACTTATGAAATAAAATATTATAAATCAGCATTTATTTTTATAGCGTCTGTATACAGTTGTAATTACATTCATATCGGCCTTTCAAGCCAAATTGTGCAAACGCTTTTGCGAGTGTTAAATAATAAATGAATACCCTCTGACCAAACAAGATATAGAATTTATGCAGGAATAAAAGGAATCCTCTTATTCCTACGACTCAAATATTTATATATGAGCAAATCTGAAGTACTGGCACAGAAGGTGTGACTATAGAACAGTCACTTTAAATTACTATATATAACGTATGAATGAATGACGCCGATGAAATTTACTAGAATTTACTGAACGTCATTCCAACTGAAACTTAAATATATATATAAATCAGCATTTATTTTTATAGCGTCTGTATACAATTGTAATTACATTATATCGGACGTTCAGTAAATTCTAGTAAATTTCATCGGCGTCATTCATTCATACGTTATATATAGTAATTTAAAGTGACTGTTCTATAGTCACACCTTCTGTGCCAGTACTTCAGATTTGCTCATATATAAATATTTGAGTCATAGGTATAAGAGGATTCCTTTTATTCCTGCATAAATTCTATATCTTGTTTGGTCAGAGGGTATTCATTTATTATTTAACACTCGCAAAAGCGTTTGCACAATTTGGCTTGAAAGGCCGATATGAATGTAATGAAATAAAATATTGTAAATTCTGACAGTATTTAAAATGAAAACTGGTGTTAACAAGAGTGAATACCTGCTCCAACATTGTTTTCAATTTTTATGACCTTAGTGGTTTTTGGAAATGTTTATAGACAGTTTAATTAATGAAATAGGGATTATGATGAGTTACAAGTTGGCTGATAGAATTTTTAATTTTTAATTGATTAAAAGCAAAAACAAGAATTTTATCTTCTTGGATTCTGGATTTATAGTATGATGATTGAGCTATTTTTGCCACTTCAAAAGCCAGTTTACAAAATGTTCTTAATGTTTTGAATGTAGTGTATTAAGATCTTGGTTTAATAAAATAATGTTTAAAAAACTACATTTTTTGTCAGCCAATGATGAAGAAAAATCTTCAGCAATTTTTGGTATAAATGGTTATCATCTTGAAAATATGAGCCAACTCAAATATCTTAATAGCTTTCTAAGTGGAAAGGATATTTCATTACAGAGATAAATTAGCTGTATATAGAGCTGTTTGTGTGTAAAGTCATTGTAGAGTTTATCTCTAGAATATTATATATATATTTTAATTCTTGGAATTAGAATAACTATGCTTGATTATGAGTGATTTCTGCTACTGTTGATAATGCAACTTTCAATATTGGTGAAGAGAATCTTATATATGTATGATACCTGATGTCATAGGTTAACTTTACTTTTAATCTTTTGTCATAAAATGAAAATAATTATAATCCTTTATATTTTTTTATATATATATAATAAATTAAAAACTTTAAAAAAAGTTATACATCAACAAATATTGTAATATTTAATACAAAAAAGCTGCTTTTGACAATATTTTATTCCTTCCTCAGTGTAATATATATATTATTAGGAAAAAAAAAAGTTGTAGTTAAAAAAAATATAATGTTGTTGTGTATAAGGTGAATACAATAAAATATTGCAAAAGAAGGTTTTATGTATTAAATTGTACAATTTTATTTATTTTAATATTTTATACAATTTTAAACACCTATCAATAATTTTAAATTGAAATAATATATGAAATGTTGATAGAAACTTATTGATAGCAAATTTTATTTATGAATTAAAAACTTTAAATAACTTTTAAAATTAATGATGATTCTTTATTTTATAGATTTTGCAGAAAACATATGTGATTTGACTCTTTTGGAAAAACCAAGTTCACTGTTTAAAAATATTGATCACTTCAATGATGTTGAAGATTCAGAAAGTGATAGTGGTTATAGTAGTCCATTAAATAGGAATAAAGCTATTGAAATTAAGAAGTGTGCAAGTTCAGAATCTCGTGATATGTCTTTGTCAACTCACAAATTGGAATCAAATTCTTTGAAAGATTGTTGCTCACCATTAGTTTGTTCATCTAGTCTTAACAAAGTGACCAAATCTCAGTTGGACAAAAAAAGTGAAAAATCATCTAAACATAGTCACTCATCTCAAAGGACTAAAAATCACTGTTTGGAAAATAAAGGAGTGACTTCTAATTCACATTCAGGACAGATACTTTCCCGGTGTCGCTCTAAGGGACCTAATGTAAGCATATCAAAGAATGATAAATCTGTACATAGCAGTGTTATTTCTCCAGTGGCAAAAAGTGATAAAACTGTAAATAGCAATGAAGTCTCTGAAGCAAAACAAGTCATCTCATCTATAAGTAGAAAGAATAAGAATAATCAGAAAAATAATTCAAAAAATGAAGCAACCTCCTATAATTTGACCTATCCAGGAATTTTATTTTTAAATAATGCCACTCCTGAGTGTCTTGGACCAATTGAATTGAGATTGCAGGATGAGAAAGAATATCCCCAATTAGAGAGCACATCACAAACATCAGTTGCTGTCCCTAAACACCAGAAAAGTATATTTTCATATAGTGATGCTCTAAAGAGAAAAAATGTAAGTTTTATTTGTTTACTTTTTTTTAACCCCCCCCCCAAAAAAAAAAAAAAAATTAATATTAATAATAAAGAAAAATTACGGTTATAAAAAAAAGATAGTGGTTAAAAATAATTGAATTGTTTATTACTTAGGGGTCATTTAACATTCAAATACCACAAGTAATAGAATGATCTGCGATTTATGAATCTTTAGCTTTTACCTTCCACTCTATCCACTGCATCTAACGTGTAGGTAAAAAAAGAAAAAAGATAATAAATGCATACTTTAAAATAAATCTATCAAAAAAAAAAAAAATACATTTTTACTTTTTGATAAAGAAAATATATTTATTATTTTATGTATCTTACAGTCATTTGCTTGGGATGCCAAATGGCATTTGCACACCAAAGTAGTAAGTTAATCAGAACATTTTATTAAGCTGGCTAAACAAAACAATATGAGATTATTAGTGTGAAGAATTTTTACAATAAGTTGTAGGTGTGTAATGATATATATATGACTACTATTCCTATTTATATACTTTAATAATAATAGTAAAATTTAAATATAAATGAATATATTTTTTTGTAAAACAAAGTAAAATAAATATTCTATAGAAAGATTTTTGTCATATAGCATTATTTCAGAATGCCTAAGATAGAAGGATAGAAAAAAAAAAAAAGGAACAAATTATTGAAATATTGATGAAGAAAAAAGTGAATGTATGGAATATATAAAGAAAATTCTAATGCTATAGATAGCGTGAACAGATATTTTAAAATAAAGACATTTGTTTTGGATAGATTAAAAGATAGAAAAATAATTGTATATGGAATTAATATTATTAGAGAATACATAGGAGCAAATAGAAATATAGTAAGAGGGAGAATTACAGGTAAGAGATTGAGAATGGAACATTTTAAAATATCCAATTTAGTAATTATTATTAAAAGACAATATTACATCTCACAAACTAACAAAGCTTATATAGAAAAAACTTTTAGATATTTAAAAAAAGTTTTTTTAAAAAATCTTATATTGTAAGAATATAAGGATTTGATATTCATGCAAGAACTTAAATGCTAACTTCCAAGTCGTGATGTTATAGAAATAGAGATGAACATTATGAAACGATGGGGGAAATAATGTGAATGAGTAAAAATGTATGTGTATTGCTGTTGAATGATTGGAATGCTATTGTGGGGATAAATAAGGAAGATAAAATTGTTGGGAATTATGATATTGGTAAAAGGATTGAAAGAGGTAGTCAGCTTGTGGAATTTTGTAAAGAGAATAATTTTTGGTTACAAACATTTGATTTAAAAAATAATCAAAGAAGAATTGCATACATATAAAGTTCCAAGTGATAAAAAGGTATAATATATATCAAATGTTGTTGAGAGTTTATATACTTTGGCTGACATTGATATAAACTGTTCATAATATAGTTATGGCTAAATTAAAGTTGGAATTTAAAAAGGATGAATAAAAAGAAAAGATATAAAATAGAAAGAGGAATGCAGAAAAGAAGTTTGGTTTTATATATGAAAAAATAATAAAGAGAATTGATAAAATGAAGACTATATGAATGATTCTGTTTAATGGTAGTGTAGAATTAAAAAGGGAATATTTAAAAGGCAACATTGCAATAGTAATTATTCAATTTAGAAAGGCTAAATGACATTGGATAAAAGAAGGTAGGTTGTAAAAGATAGAAGTACAGAGAATGAGAAAGGTCAAAGAACATTAGGAAAATTAATAATGAATTAAAGACAGAAATAGATTTAGCAAAAATAAAAATGATTGAAACAAAAATATGGAGAGATAGAAGCACTTCAACAGGCATAAAGGATGTGAACCGGTATTTGATAGAATTAGAAATATCACTTGAAAAAAAAAGAAATGGTTACTGAATGATATAATTGATAATAATATTAGATTTACTGATAGGAATGATATATTGAAAAGATAGAAAGAATATCTTCACTATCTGTTTAGAAAAAAAAACAATGCCATTAATTATGAACTTTAAAGTGAAGAAAACATAGAAGTAGATGAACAAGATATGAACAGTTTGAGAGAAGAAGCAGTTAATTCAATTACAGGAATGACAAATGGTAAGGGTGTCAGTTTTGGCGCAATGTCTATCAAATTTTTAAAAGAGATGGGAAAAACTATTATTAAGAAAATTGTTGATCTATGAAATTTGATATATAATCTAAAGATTTTTTGAGGACCCTAATGATTTTACTTGCTAAAAAAAAGAGATGTGAAGAATACAGGATAATAAGTTTATCTCATGTTTGGAATATATTATTGAGACTTAAAGGAATTATGAAAGATTGAATATAATATTGGATAGGAGTGGCTTGGTTTTCAGAGAGGGAAAAGTACAAGAGGTACTTGCTATTGGTGATGTTAGAATGATTGCAAAGAGATATATTGAAAAAGATAAAGAATTGGTACAATAACATTAAAGAGATTGTTGGTATATCAGATAGAGTGCATATACTTCAACATTTTAAAATTGTCATGGGAAATTTTAATACTAGGATTGGAAAATAATTAAAAGATAAAAGTACTTTGAGTAAATTTGATTACGGTGGAAAAAAAATAGAGATGACACAGATTTGTGCAGTTTGCAGTGAAAGAAAAATAGTATAGTTTGCATTTTTTCTTTGAGTAAAATGCTAAATGGAAATAATATAAAGGTATCCAAATGAAGATATAACAGAATTGCATTATATTTTGAAGATAAAATGTATATTAAGATTATAAATTTTTAATAGATTCAACACAGGCAGATGGAAGATACTTATTAATGCAAAATTAGAGAGATGGAAATCATTAAGAAAGATAGTATTAAAAATTGATTTTTTTAATTTTCAGAAACATTCAAGTGAATTTCAATTAGAATTAATAATTATTTTAAAATATTAACAGATTTTGAAGATGATTCAGACCTAATTGAGATCGATAAGATCACTAATACTTTACTAAAAATTATGACACAAATATAGCTGGTATAAAAAAGCAGCAATTCGCATTTAATTTTTAATTAAAATAAGACAATATATGAGAAAAGCAGAAATATAGATTTAAAAAGAATGAATTTTTTGAATTCTTTAAACTTATTTGTAAAAATGTTAATAATGATATAAGAAAGTAAAATTGTGATTTTTCAAGGAAAGCTATAGATCAGAATAAAAGTTTCAAAAGTATTAAATGTTTTAGTATTGAAAAAGTTATTTCTGTAAAAGAAGAAAAGATAGAATTACTGCTAAAAAATAGTTAACATTACGAAATATTGAAAAAGTTTTATAAAAAATTATATAATAATAAAGAAGTAATCCCTACAATTGATTTTTGAATTGCTAAGCAGTTTAAATGAAGAGGTGAAACACGTAATTATATGAAGCAAAAAAGCTCTAGGAAATGGTGGAATTATTGATATCGTAAAAAAAAAGAAGTGAAGAAATAGAAAATTTGTTTGCAAAACTTATACCAAATGCCTAAATGATAAAAAGATTATAGTTAAGAATGCAAATATCAGTTGCTTGTTAAAAATGCAGAAATAATATTGGTATTTAAGAAAGTTAGAAAGAAAATATTAGAAATTCCAGATCAGTCATTCATCTATAATTTCTATGTAGCATTTTTATGAAGAGAATTACAACTCTTCTATAAACTATCTAAAAGAACAAGCTGACCTTAAAAGGGATTTTAACATAATGGATCGTATCCAAGTATTGAAAGACATTACAGAAAGATCCATTGAACATGAATTGCCATTATGCTTTAAATTTGTAGATTATGAAAACTTATTTGATTCTGTAAGCATTTGCACAGTGATTAAAACCTTGGCCCATCAAGATATAGACCTAGAATATTATTATAGTCTGAAAAATATTTATCAAGATGCAGTGACAGTTATTAGAGTATATGCTAGCACTAAATTAACTTTATTAAGAGTGTGTGATAAGATGAATTCTTATTTTGAAAATTTTTTACAACAGTTTTATAAAAAGTACTTTGTGGATTAAATTCAGAAGTGAAAGGCATAAAAGTACATAGGGATTATTTAAGTCATTTAGATTTAGCAGACAATGTTGTTTTTATAAATAATGCTGTAGAACTTCATAAAATATTACAAGAGATATTAGATGAAAATAAAGTATGATCTGAAGATAAATGTTAAAAAGGTTAATGTTCAGTGGATTTTTTTCAAAAGAAAAAGATTGATAATCATGAAATAAAAGGAATCAATTACAAATATTTTGACCTGATTATTAATACAGATGGAAATTTAATATATGAAATTAATCTTAGAATTAGTCTTGGTAAGAAGAACTTAATATTAAAAAAATATGTATCCATATGTTTGAAACAGAAAGTTTTTTAATAACTGTTGTATTTATATATTGGACTATTTTTATTATCTAATATAAAATATTGAATGTCTTTAGAAAAAAATAATTTTGTATAAATTTTTAAAGTACATTGTAGTACACAGGTTAGTAGTATTTTAGCAGTTCTTACTTATGGATCTGAGATTTGTTTACTTAGCAAAAGAGCAACATTTATTTCAAAGCATTCAGTAAAGTTAGGAGAGATGTATGTTGGGAGTAAGAACAAAGGAACAAAAGAGAAATGCATTAATAAGAGAATAAACAGATATTGGTGACATTGAAAGAATTAAAGGACTAAAAGATGATAACAAATGTGCTATTGAAGTTCTTAAACTGGATTCCAAAAGATTGAAAAAGACCTAGAAAGAGACCACATTTAAGATGTATGAATGAAATAAGGAAGTTTACTATTGTGATATGGAGAAGAGATACTATGGATTAGAAAAATTGGATAAGCAACATTTTGCAGTGGATCAATCATTATTAAAGGTAATGACAATATATATATATATAGATTTGAACATAACATGTGGTTGAAACTTGTGCAGTTAATATGAAAATTATTTTTATTCTTAAAAACTTTTCTCTATTTGTAATTTTTGAAATAATATATTTAACATGATCATTAAGAAATTATTTATAAGGAACTTAGGACTGGATTCTATCCAAAGCTTGTAAAAGAACATTGGATTTAAATGTGATTTTTTACATAACAAACCATATTCATGTTTAACAGCTATCATAGAGAGGACTATTAAAAATTGACTATTTTGCAATTGGTTTTGTAGATTATATAAACAATTTGATTAGAAGTATTTCTGCTGAGATTAAAATTTGAGAATATCATGATATTAACCCAGGATATTGTTAATTTTTAAATAATATTGGTTAGATTGTAATAAAAATTATTGAACTTTGTAGTGATACTACTTAAGTTATTTACAGGATGAATCTTTTTTTCTTCCAAATTTTTATAGTGATTTTGCTAGAATTATTTTATGGAATAAAATGAGAAGAAAGAGAGGAAAAGTAAATAAGCATCATTTAAATCATTTGGATATTACAGATAATGTGATTGTTTTATTAAATAGTATGGGAAATGTTTCAAGCACTATAATACTAAAGCAAAAATTTATGAATAAAGGTAATTGAATAATCCCCACCTCCTAAAACAAAGAGAAAATAATTTGGTAATAATAAATTAGAAAAAGTTAAAAATTACAAGTATGTTGGATAAATTGTTAATATAAATAAAACCATAATGGATGAAATAAAATCATAGTCTTTTGTTTGAAATAATTGAACATTAAAAAAAATATAAACATGAATCAGAAAAAAAGATTATTAATAAAAACATTCTATCATTGTTTGGAAAATTAATAGAAGAATCATTATAAGAATATAGATGATACAATGAAATACGTAGAAACATGTGTTAACATTAATTAAGAGATATCATAAGTGAAATATTAAAATTCAAGATTAAATATCACTGAAAATTGCTAATATGAAATGGGATAAATATGTTGATAGAGGAAGTAGAGGACAAATGAAAATCTGAATTGAATTCCAACATATACTAGACCTAGAAAGTGATTAAGTGAATGAAATAAAAAATTTGGAGATGAAGTTGTAGATTAAAATTATGAGAATTAATTCAGACTTTTATTCTGCTGTAGATATATATTGGTGGAAAACGATGATTAACTGTCAATAGAAATAAATGATTTTCGTAGTGATATAAAATAAATGATGGCAGAACAAGTTTACTGAAAGAAACATTTTGATTTCTCTTTGACATTTAAAAAAACTAGGGCACACCAAATTCCTAATGTGCACCCCATACATTGTTGTCATTGCAGCTCTTATTACTATATGATTATTACTCAGAGGTAAAAAGCCAATAAATTTATTATGCTGGCTGATAAGTGTTGGTACAAATATGGATAGTTTGCTGATCAACACTCATCAGCCATGAGTTTATTGGCTTTTTATCTCTAAGTTTAAGAAACACCATGGTCTTTTTTTCTAAATTGCCTGATAGTTCTTAATTGAAATAGTAGTTGAGTTTTCGTGAAGGCTGAATGCATGTCTGTATGCCTGATAGTTCTTAATTGAAATAGCATTTGAGTTTTCTTGAAGGCTGAATGCATGTCTGTGTGAATGAATTTTTTTTTAAAAAAAAATTGCAATTATGATAGACAAAACTAAATTACGGCCTTTATTCACAGGAGGTTGTAAAATCACCAGCCAAGCTAGCCAGTCAAAGGCAGAAAGTGCTATGAATCCCCTGATTGTGGACACAGATTGTCGTTTGATGATGACTTTTTATTTAGACACAGTGGTAGATCACTTTGAAGTGAAAGGAGATTGCATGAATTGGAGGAACTGTCTAATATTAGAAGGACTGTTGGATTTTATGAAATTAGAAGAAAAAGTGAAGAGACAATTGATTTAAAAAGTAGACACGTATTTTACTATAAAGGCACAAATATTGGAAGCACAAGTGGAATGATTCATTATAAATAAAAAGTGGAAAACAACTTTGTGAAATTGATGGTGAATCAGTGACAAGATTAGTTCTACTTTATAGAAGATATCAAATGCAGATAATTAAGGTTTATGCCTCAACAAGTTCTCATTGTGATGAAGTAGAGTATTTTTATATGAATGCACAAAAGGCTTTTAATTAGACCAAATGGCATTTTAAAATTATTATCATGGAGACTTTAATGCTAGAATTGGAAAATGATTTAAAGATGAAAGTGTTGTGGTAAATTTTGTTATGGTGATAGAAATGAGAGAGGATATGGATTTATGGAATTAGCAGAAAAATAATAATTACTTATCAATTCTTTCTTTAAGAAAAATGCTAAATGAAAATGGACATGGAAGCATGGAAATGAAAGTACAGCAGAATCAGTTTTATTTTTTGATTAACAGAAAATATGTATTCAAGATTTATAAATGTTCTTAATAAATTCAACAAAAGAAGTGATCATTGATTAATAAGATATGTGTTAATGTGAAATAGAGAGACAAAAATTATTAAAGAGAAAAATAATCACAATTGATATTACTGACTTTCAGAAACATTCCAATGAATTTAAATTTAGAACTTGCGAATCATTTAAAAATATTAACAGATTTTGAAGATGGTTCAGATTTGAAGAAAATCAATAAGAAGATAACTGATATGCTATTAAGAACTGCAACGAAGAAAGTTGGTATAGAAAAGTAGCAATTTAACAGTAAATGTTCTAATGAGACAAGACAATGTATGGAAAAAAGAAGGAATATATAAAAATGATCCATTAATTAATTAAAAATTGATTATATTGTTCTGTAAAATAATACATAAAAGAATTAATAATGATATAAGAAAATATTAATTAGCAAGGAAAGCTATAGAAAAAAATAAAAGTCTCAATTTATTTATGCAATAAGAAGAATAGATGGAACTATTACTAAAAAGGTATATGATATCATGAATTGTATGAAATATTTCTATAAAAAAATTATATAGTAATAAAGAACAATAAAACAAAATGTCCCTTACAATTATTTCATCTCAACTGTCCAGCATTCTAAATGAAGAATTGAGACATGCTATGAAGAAGAGAAAATATCATTTAAATGTATGAAATATTTCCATAAAAAAATTATATAGTAATAAAGAATAATAAAACAAAGTATCCCTTATAATTATTTCATCTCAGTTGTCCAGCATTCTAAATTAAGAATTGAGACATGCTATGAAGAAGAGAAAAGCTCCAAATAATGAAGGAATTATAATCGACATTTTAAGAGAAGCCAGTGAAGAAATAGAAAAACTGTTGACAAAGTTGTATACCAAATGTCTAAATAATAAAGATGTGGCAGGTGATTGGAAGAATGCATTAATAATATTAAAATTTAAAAAAGACAATAAAGAAGATATTAGAAACTACATTAGTCTTTTATCAGTTATAGACAAAATTTTTACCAAGATAATTTCAAGTCACATACAATGAACTTTGGATTTTAAACAACCAAATCAACAAGCTTTTTATAAAAATGGTTTTAGCATATTGGATCACATTCAATTGAGAGAAATTATAGAAAGGATTAATGAATAAGAATTATCACTTTGGTTTGGATTTGTAAATCATGAAAAAGCATTTTCAAATGAAAGTATTGGATCATCAAGAGATAGACCCAGAATATTGCCATATTTTGGATAATATTTATCAAAATGCAATAGATTGCATAGTGATACTAAAATTGTTAAAATTGAGATGGATGTATGACAGGGTAATTTCAAATTCTCAAAACTTTTTACAGCAGTTTTACAAGAAGATTTTAGTGAATTAAAATAGTAAGCTAAGAAAGTAAATGGACGATGATGTTCTTTTGCAAATAATGCTTCAGAGCTTCAGGAAATTTGCGAGAGTTTCAGCTGAAAGTAAGAAAGTATAATTAAAGATAAATATTAAAACAATCAAAGTCATGCTAAGTGGATTTACTCAAAGGGAAAAAAAATAAAGATTGATAATGATGAGTTAAAAGAAGTTAACCACTACAAATATTTTGGTCAGATTATTTCTACAGATGGAAATATATTGATGAAATTAATTATAGAATTAAACTTGCATTGAGTGCTTTTGGTAGAAATAACTTAATATTTAAAGGAAATATGCGTATGTGTTTGAAAAGGAAGGTTTTCAATAAATGCATTTACCAGTTCTTATTTAGGATCTGAGGCTTAGATGCTTAACAGAGGAGCAATACAGAGACTTCAAACGACTCAACTAAATATGGACAAATATGTTAGGACTAACAAGAAGGGATTGTAAATAAAATACATGTATAAGAAAACAAATAGATATTGCTGACACCACTGAAAGAATTAAGTGATGAAAAATTAGGCTTGACATAATGTGAGAAGAAATAATAATGGATGAACAGTTGAAATCTTAAACTAGATTTCAAGAGATTGTAAAAGTTGTAGAATGAGACCATGTGAGGTGGGTGGATGAAATAAAAAAGTTTACTAGTGTAACATGGAGAAGAGATGCTAGAAATTTGAGAGACTGGATTAAACTTGGAAAGATCTTCATTCGGCAATGGATCAATAAATAAAATGATGATACAATAAATTTCATATTTCGTCAATTTATTTATAATTAAGCAAAGAAAATTGTATGATATTTTTTGATAAGAAAAAATATACTCATTACAGTTGTATTATTATTTTTTTGTCAAGCTGTATGCAGGAATTGCATCATAGTCACAATTTCAACAGTTGATATAGGAAAAAAAAATTAGAAAGTGGAAAATTAATAAAAAAGTTTTAAATTTTTTAGTTAACAGTGCATATGTAGTATGTACACACCTACATATGAGGGTGTTTATTAAGAATACATATAATATTGTATGCTGCCGTTAATGAATTTGGATATCCTTGCCAGCGTATAACCATATATTGTGGGTACAAAGAGACTAGTCTACTTTAATATGTCTTTAGTGGCTTTTGTGTTATCTTTTAAAATATGAAAATTTTTGGTTAATTCATATTTAAGAATAGTGTAAAATAATAGATAAATGTAAAATATCAATTAAAAGATAAAAAATAATTGTACAGTTTGATTCTATTTTCAGTATTATTTTTGAAAATGTCGCAGTTTTGAATATAATATTATGAATATAGATATCAATTGTATCACTGAAGAATCTTGGTTTAGTCGCCTACAGAATTTAATTTAAAAAGAAGAAAAAAGCACATTTTATTTATGTATTAGCTGAAACTTGTCAAAAAATTGACTTGAAAAAAATTAGACTACTACATGTAAAAAGTTAAGTGGAAATATATATAAAAATATGCATATATGAAATGAAGTAGTAAAAAAGAGTTAAATATTTATATTTTTTTTATAATGCATATATTTATAATGCACAAATTGAAATGTGTTTCATACTGAACACAATTGAAAAAGAAATAATCAAAAAGTAAAAAAAAGATTATTTAAGTGCAATTTCCTGCAGTATTTTAGAAATATATTCATGATATATAAAAACTGTTATCAGTATAAATAAACTGCATATTTATAGAAACCTATGAAGTTGTATGTTCATCCAAAAGCAGATTGAATAACTAAGCAATGGAATACTACAATAAATACTTGACCATTAATGATGAAGCTTACCATTGTTTACCAGTTTTTTAACACAAGCATTTTAATTTTAATTAAAGCTTTGTGATACATTTTAATGAGTTTTGTTTACTATGTTAAGATTTAAAAATAAAACTACCAATAGAAATAAAACTGAAATGTGGTAGTAAACTGTAATTAATGCAAATAAAAATTTATAAACAATATTTTATTAACATAAACAAAAACTTGAATTGGAAAAAAATAAGTAAAATAAATAACTATTTAAAACTAAAAAGTTTAACCAGAAAAAAGATATTAGTGCTAGCTATCATTTATGGTAATTAGACATTGAAAGAGTGATATGATATAAATTTTAATGTGTAATATTTTAAAAATTGTAATTTATATTGAATTGTTGGAAATAGTGAAAAAGAATAGTGGGAAACAATCTTTTTTATTTTAAATGAAATGTTAGTATTTTTAAAAGATATTTTGCATCAGAAAATATATTACCACATAAAAGATTCACTATTGATTTTTAAACTTGTTATTTGAAAATATCTATTTTATTAAACAAATTATTGTGTAATTGTAGAGTTCACTTTCTCCATCTAATGTTTCTATTAAAGAAACTGTGGAAGTAGTCCGAATTGAAGAAATCATACGTCAATCACCTCAAGTGGAAGGTAAGCTTATATTTTTTTTTGTTATTCATATAAATGTTGAATTATAATAAATTCCCATAGACCTTTTCACATACAGGCATCATTACTATCTATTTTCTCTTTAAATATATTAAGAAATGAGATGTACTGAAGATAATGAGTTTCTTTTTTTGATTTTCAGCTTTTTGTCTTTTATTTATAAATGTTGTAATATAATTTATAAATAATTACTTTATCAAGTTGTCAGGTTATGTTCAAAAAGGTACTATATTTAAATATTTTAGAATTATTGATTTTGATTAAAAAATATGAATGATTAAATTATTCAGGTGGTCATGTGTTTTGAATATCAGAAGTGACATGTTAATTGCAATCCAGGAACCTTAAACTCTCAAGTCCATCACTTTTCAACTGTACTAAATTGTATAGAGTAATATTTTAATATTTTCTAAACATATGGATCACTAGATTAGCACTTTACTACTTTTAAACCAATGATAAATCTTTTTCTTAATGAAATCAAAAAGAGAATATGTAGATGTGATCACACTCTAGTTGCTTTCGATTATTGCATCAAATTTGTAGTGTATCTATAAAGACTATCCAAACATTGAATGATTTTTAAATAATAAATGGTAAAAAAAATCTTTTAGATTGTTTTTCTTTGAATTAATTAGTAAACATATTTTCTTTAAATGTTAATCACTTTAAGAGAAACTATATGAGATTACTAGAAGGTATTAAAGAAAATCACAGAGACTTTGGATATAGAATTGCAATGAATAAATAGGTTTTTAAGTAATAAAGAACTTGCTTATCTTATAAATTTGTGAGATTAGAATGGAAAATAAAGTCTGAAAAGATATCTAATTTGAAATGAGGGTTTGTATGGAACAGAAAAGCAGACCATGAAAAAATAAGGAGGAAGATTGTACAATATTTTTAAGCGTACATAGAATAGAAAATTAAAATAAATAACATTGTGTCAAATCTTTAGAATGGGATAATAAGGATTATATTTACTTAGGATTTTAAGATAGCATGTCACACTCTCATAGATACAGTTCCTTGCTTGTTTTCTGATTTGTTAATTATTAACCAGTTGGCCTTTTCTTTCTGTCGATAGTTTGACTTTTTATTGATTTTTCAGTTTATAATGGAGAGAGATTTTTAGTAATTTACAGATCATGAGGTGAGCTTGAATTCCAGATGGAAAACATCTGAATGTACTAAGGACTGGGATCGAAGACTAGCTGCACACTTGTTGTTTAGCACTGCATGCAGCTAGGTTGGCCTTCAGTGAATATAGGTAGATGCACCTGCATCTGAAATAATCTAATTGGCAATAATAATGATAATAAATAAATGAATCTCTGTCCTTTTTTATGTTTCTTTATCATTGTTTTTATTTATCATCCTTCAATCTAGTTTAATTTTATATTTCCTTAATTTTGTATTCCATTTTAATCCAATTTCTTGCTTAAATAATTTTAATGTTTTGGTAAGATAATGTCCGTAGTCTTTTTTTTGTTTCTTTAATTAGTACAAATGGGAGTTTTTTTTATCAGCCAAGTAATCTTTAATGAATTGCAAATTTAAAAGTTTTTTTTTTTTTTACTAATTGTATTTTTAGTTTAGTTTCATTTTTACATTATATATATATTTTTTGTTTAAAGTTATTAGAAGGAAGAGCTAGTTTTAACTTTTTTTTCACTTAGAATTACCCCCCCCTTTCTACTCGCTCTTTAATACTAAAACTTTATTATTATTTTTTTAATGACAAGATGTCACAATACTTTATTTTTGCAAGTTTGCATTCTAAAAAAAACAAACTCTGTAGAACATATTATAATTTGTATTTCATTATTATCACTTTTCTTCTTAAAATTAATTTAATCATTTATTAATAAATGATTATATATATAATTCAGAATATATGTGTGTTTTTAACCTGTATATTCGTTGGCAGTACATCTCCCCCAGTTTAAGAGGTAAAGTGTGTCAAATTGACCATTTTATCTATAATAATTTACTTATTATTTTGCTTACATATTACAGCTTCTAACTTTTATTTATTTACTGTAATGGTCCGGGTTTTCCACCAGAAAAGGGGGGGGGGACACATCTCATTATGGTCAGATCTAGGGTCTTCAGGTAAGATGCTATGATTGAGCAATGAAGTAATTAACCAATGATCATTAGGCTAGTTCATCCATACCTCTCTTTCAGATTATATCACGCTTCAGTATTCAAACCCAGGGAGAATATTACTTTTGCCTCTCATCAGGGGTGAATTTACTTTATGTAGCAACTAAGTTTCCATTGACTTATGATACATCCAGCCTTATTGCTGTGTTATGTTATAATAACACGTGTGTGTGCGCATATATACATAGTTGATTAAATTGATGAGTAAGTGCATGAGTTTGATAAACTAGAGATCAATTTAATTTTAAACCCATTAACAACTTTTATTTATAACAGAAATCCAAATTCTATTAACATAGCAAAAACAAAAACAAAAAAATATATAAATACATGTGTTCAACATGCATCTCTATCATATCAATGACTAAAATTATTCGTTACTCCATCCTGTACCATGATAGATATGCATTAATAAGCACTCCCTATTTACAAAGCCAAAAAGATTAGCTAAAGCAAAAAGAAAAAAGAAAAAGACAAAAATAAATAAATTATTATTTCATTGTCATGATGATTGTGAAACTAAATAGCTATAAGATTATATCACAATATGTGCAATAGCTTCGTTATCTATTTTCAGCTGGAGAGATTAGTTGCCTAAAATGGATAGAAAAAGACTTCCACACAAGAATATTAGTCATTCATACCAAATAATCTAATGTAACAATCATTAGTTAATTATAAATAAGTAAACAAATAACACAAACTCTGTCCTGTTCTAGTGTGTGTAAATTAATATGGAAGAGTACCAAAAATTCTTACCTCATCTCATATTATGTAACAATGATGATGAAGAATGAATGTCAAGTCACTATGGAGGTATTCAACCTTGATTTTATTTACAAAAAAAAAATAATTTTCTAGCTTAACAAACCTGCCCCCTATACTACATTGCTTCTTATGGAATGGACTCTTCTGGCTGCAAACACTCTAAAACTTCCAAGTGGGAGAGTAATGAAAATCGAATTTTACAAACATAAAATTACAGACTTAATCAGGAAGATTTGAACAAAAATCAAAATTATAATGTGTTATATATATTTTTTTATGTTTGTTGATTAAAGTCTGTAATTTTAAGATTAATGTCTTTCGTGGATACAATACATTTATCTCCCCATCAATCCGTTCTGATAAACCCTCCGATGTTCATTCAGGATCTCCAGCAATGCGCTTGAATGAGAATGTTTCTATTTCAGACTTCGCTCTCTTCTGGGATCCATTCTGATATTTTAGATAAGGTGTTAGACGTTTTTCTAGGCACTATTTATACGAACGAGTCAAATCATCATGTTTTATGGCAATTAAGACAGCACCCTGGTCCTATTGCACGTTTATCAAGCTAGTGTACATTGTTTGATAATTTATAAAAAAAAATTAAATTTTCTTCAGCTTATTACTTGGTGTTTAATAAATTTATGCAAAAGAAAGTTTTACTTCATTGTTTATCAGTATGTGATGGCTATATAACATTCCTTTTTTTTCCTGTTCGGTTGATAGCGCAGTTGTTTTTTTTTTTGTCTTTGATTATCGATGTAAAAGTATTTCAGTTCTTTTGTCACGTTGCTAAAATTTATCAACCTTTGCTGTTTTAAATGTTGACTATGATTAGCTTCAACTTTTAGTGCTGTAAAATTTTATACAAAAGATTTAGTATTTTCGAATACATCGTCCATTTTATCCTTTGTTCTAATGTTTGATCTTAAGCTATTTACTGGTTGCAGTTGTCATACCATTTGATAAAATATGAAAGAGAATGGAAATTAACTGGGTTCATTTTTATACTGCACCTCGTTTCCGTTATTTAGCAAATACTCATATTTTCAATTCCTTTTCATCACTGTGTGTACCTATTGTTGCGCAAATCAATGGTTGTTATTAAGATTACGTAGTAAATTTATGTAACAAAATTACATAATAAAATTTCATTCTCATTTTCTAACATTTAATTGCTTAGATATTGACTTGACCTCAGATATCACCATGGCTACTAAGTTACTGTCTTATATTGTGATGTTTACACATTAACAAAAAAATTATTATTGGTATAGATAAATATATGAAAAGTTTCTATGATTAACATTTTACTTTCTATTAAAAAGGAGCATTTTCTTCATTCTAACATTATCTTCGTTATGTGTATTTATATGTTTGTTTGCATATAGAAAAAATGATATCACCTATCTAATCTATTATCTCAGCTTATGTTTTATTGGGTTTAGTTTAATATGTGGTCACATAAGAGTGGGTTTGATCTGAATTGTAAGCTACTCTTACATTACTTACTACTTTTCTATCAAATGAGTTTTGGAATTGTCAAGATGGGGAAAGCACATAGGGTGATCTTTCTTACACTACTCTCCTTTCCAGGCTGTATCAATGTTGATTTCAACAATTATGTCACGTATGATGACCATGAAGATCAACATACATCTTTCCGATGTGTACAGGGGTTTGAATGCTACGGATCACGGAATATGTCTAGCTTATATCCGACTTCTGTACTAAAAAAACCCTGTCTAAGCTGGTATTTCTCTACCAGCCAATTGAATGAGCCCATGAGTTTCTCCAATGGGTCTGCATCCTGAAATATAAAAAGGGGTCACTGCAAATGGCAGGATTCATTGATTGACTATTCGGCTTACCCTATTAACATTATTTATTATGAAATTTTAGGAATTTTTCTTTCCACTAGACTGATTTGCGGTTTATGCTGGTATTTTTCCAGTGTGCTTTTTTGAGATATGCAATTGGGACTATTTCTCCCAGCAAAATTTGGATGGGCCCAGGAATTTCTCTACTGGATCCTGAGGACTTTCCCCCTGTTTAGTCTGTTATGGGTTTTATTTTCACACAGCATGATGGCCTACACTTATTATACTTTCATCAACCCTCATTTTCTCACTCCAGCCCCACTCCTCTTTTCCAACTTCAATCCGTCTGACACTCAGTGCTATTATTTTTTTTTATTCTAGAGTTTTATTCATTCTGTATATAAGATTCTGTTTATTTTATTTATTTAACTTTATTATTAAAAAAAAAAACTTTTATTTTGTTTTTTCCTGTTATTAATTCTAAAAAAAACATTTTATTCTATTTCATTTATTTCTATTATCACATATTAACTCTCAAAACATTCTATTTAAACTATTTATTCCTTTATTTTCATATATGGATTCTAAGAAAAAAAATTCCCTTATCTTCTCTTCCATTATTAATTCTCTCAAAGTTATTTTATTTATTCAACTTTATTTATTTCATTACCTTTCAACACAAAAGAAAACATTTTATTTACCATTTGACCTTTATCTCTATTAACCTTCCCAAAAACAAACATTTTATTTAACTAATGTTATTTCCATTTTCGTGTAATCCAGGTATTTTTTTTTTTTTCATTACCTAAAAGTTCGACACATTTCTTTAAATCCAATTAGCTTAATATTTATCAGGCAGTTTCTTTTTATTTCTACCATCCTCACTTGGACCAGGGAATCTTAATACACTTCCATATCTGACTTGGTGTTCTGGATGGTTGGTTTCTGGTTTACGACTTATATTTAGAATCCCTCCCTTCTTTTAAAGCTATATAATGATCTACATCTTTTATTTTTACCCCAATCATTTTTGTCATGGTTGTAGTTTATGGCATTTATAACATAATTTTTCTCTTTCAAAGAGTTTAAATTTTTTCTCTTTGGCTCCGTAATCAAGCCACATGCTGTCGTATGCTGTAAGTAACTTGGCCATTTCGTCGACTGCTTTTCTTTCAGCACATATTTTTATTTGTATACATTTCTTTACATTAGCAGGGCTATTCTTTAACTGCGCATCCATACCTGTGTTTTTCTGTTTTATACTGTCCATATTTACACCCTTCTTGATTTCCAATTCGACTGTATCGTCTTTGCTTTTTAATTTTACTACACCAACTTTTTCATTTGATTTACCTATATGTTCTTTCCTTTTCCTTTTTCATATTTTTCCATTCACTTTCCAATCTATCTACTCTCTTTATTAGCTTATCCATATCTGCTCTTATGCTATCTAGTACTTCCCTATCCTTTCATCGTGCTGTCCTCATTTCCAATTCCCACCGTGCTATTTCTTTTCTTAGCGTTTCTGTCATTATTTCTGTATTATTTTGCACCACCATTTTTGCTTTGGCTTTAATACACAAATTTTATTTTACTTATTTTTATTTCAAATATTTTGCTTGAACAAAGTGTACGACCACCTCCAACCTTTAGTCCTATCTGATCTACATCTTACCACCAATACCCATAATCTGTATAGAATATTTATTTCTCTAGACTTCTTTTTATTTACATTTTACTACTTGACATTATAATTTGTTTGCCTTAGTCTATTCTCTTTTTATACTGCTCCTTGATTTCACTTTTCTAACAATGCAATTTAGCGTCTATTTAAATTTTAGTTTTGACCTTTTTAATTTTAACTTCAATTATGTTTATGATTATTCTGGTCATTTGCGGCACTTTAGCACCCATGTTAGAAAGCCAATTGAACCGGGTGGGAGAAAATCACTTTGATCACTTCTTTTTAGATTTCAATTTTAACTCAGGCTGCACTTCGACTACAGCAGCAAACCGGCTCTTCAGGCTGAGTAGTATAATACCACAGATAGATGATACATCCATGGTATCTATAACCAGACCGAGGCCATACAAAGTATAACCTGTGATCACATTTCCAGGCTATAGCACTTCTCGACTGCTAGATTCAAACCCTTGCCATCTGCACACTTTATTAGTTTTGAGGATTAACTTGTCATCAGATAACCACAGGTTATATAATCAGTTTGCCTGGTCTATAGATACACAATTTAGCACTTAATACATCTCAACGTAGCTCCTTTTCTCTATTGCAAGGAGAAATTTCTGATCCACTTTCCAACACTTATAGTTAATTATAACTTAACCTATTAGTGATGCAGTTATAATACAGAGAATCGATCAGACAACAATTAAGCAAACAAATATTTTATTTACACATGCTCATAATTATAACACATTATAATAAAATTTTACATATATGCACATACATATTTATAGCACAATATAATAAAAATTTGTGGGAGCACTATTAAACATTATGTTTGCTGTAGCTATTAAAGTTCATTAAAGTCTTTCATTCAAATAAATGTTCAAATCTTTAGAATGGAAGAAATAAGGATTATATTTACTTATGATTTTAAGATAGCACATCACTTTCTCATGGATACAGTTCCTTACTTGTTTCCTGATTTGTCAATTATCAACCGGTTGGCCTTTATTCCCATCGATGGTTTGGCTTCTTATTGATTTTCCAGTTTATAATGAAGGAGAGAGATTTCCAGTAGTTCACAGATCATGAGACAGGCATGAGTTTGAGGTGGAAAACGTGATGGTACTAAGAACTGGATCAAAGGCTAGCCGCACACTTGTTGTTTAGCACTGCATGCTGCTAGGTTCGCTGTCAGTGAATATAGGTAGATGCACCTGCATGCTGGAAACATTGATGGCTTTTTGCAATTTTTCTTTAAAAGTTTTATAAGATAGCAATGATACTTTTGCTGTGTCTGAAATATTCTAACTGGCAATAATAATAATAATGAATGAATGAATCTCGATCCTTTTATATGTTGTTTTCTCATTGTTTCTATTTATCATCCTTCAATCTAGTTTAATTAATTTTATATTTTCTTAATTAATTTTGTATTTCATTTTAATCTAATTTCTTGCTTAGATTAATCTAATGTTTCAATAAGATAATGTCCGTAGTCTTTTATTTTTTTCTTTAATTAGTGCAAATGGGAGTTATTATTTCTTTTTTTTAATCAGCCAAGTCATCTTTAATGAATTGCAAATTTAAAAGTTTTTTTTTTTACAAATTATATTTTTAGTTCAATTTCATTTTTACATTATATTATATATATATTTATTTAAAGTTATAAAAAGGAAGAGCTAGTTTTAACTTTTTTTTTATTTAGAATTATTTCCACCCTTTTCCTACTTGCTCTTTAATACTAAAACTTTATTTTATTTTATTTTTAACGACAAGATGATACAATACTTTATTTTTGCATGTTTGCATTTCAAAAAATAAAAAACAAAACTTTTTAAAACATATTATAATTTGTATTTCATTATTATCACTTTTGTTTCCTTTTCAAATTAATTTGATCATTTATTAATAAATGATTACATATGTAACACAGATGATATGTATGTTTTTAATCCATATATTTGTTGGTGATACAGTATATATGTATATTTTCGTTATTCTGCCAAATTTATTGTATGAAAGTAATATGTGGATCTCTTATTGTTGGAATGCAGAGGTACTGAAAACTTTTATACAGGAACACAATATGATATTCTGAAAATTTGTTAGCAAGATCATTACACCAGTCAATATGTTTTTTTAGTTTCTTGAATGTGATGATATTGAATTTACAATTATAAAATCATCTTCACTATGTGACGAATCAGATAGAAATTAGTTGTTATTAGAAAGAGAATAATTTTTAGCAAGTAAGGTATTCATGGGAGAAGTAGAACCTATTTATGTTATAAAGATTATATCAAAGACATTCTTAAAAAGTAGAATATTGATTGCTTTCATTAGGAGAATAACTGAATACAATGGAGAGGCACAGTTAGGAAAAGTGTTGAAATCTATTATAATCATAACTTGATTTGTATAGTTCATCATAAAACACATGATTAATATTTTATTTTGTTTTTATTTTATGAATTATGATAGCCACATTATATTTACAAATGCTTGTTAATCATAATTTATGAAATACTAGTGGCAGTTAAAAGTAGCATTTTTTTTTTTTTTTGATTAATTGGCTTCTAATAAATTATTCAGTATTATACAGTTGTTTCACCATATATATTACTCAGTTTAATTAATGGAATGAAATTATTGTGTTCAATCTGCTACTTGATTGTATTAATATTATATGACCTTGGAAGCATTTAAACTTGTAATTATTATTAACTTTTGTTCAAAGGTAATTCTACGCAAAATATAAATTTTAATATTTATTTGAAGTGTTCTTTTCTAAGAGAATTCTATTAAATTTTGTAATGCAATTAATTATTAGTGACAATTTTTTATATTCTGATTCTTCAATGTAGTTTTGTAAAATTTTAGAAGGAAAATTTAATTATTATTTTAGTTGTTTGAGATTGGTTTACATTTTGTTTAATCCTCATTTTGAAAACCCAAATTCGAGACAAGTTTTACTTTTGTAGTAGCAGCTATTAGAAAAGTCAATCTATGAGCCACATTTGTTATTTTGTAACATTTTTATTCATTGTTTGAGTTGGGTTGAGCATTCTCCTATCTACTATTTGGAGAAATATATTAGCATTTATTATTGATTCATGAATATTATTATTAATAGTATTTTTAAAATTAAAATTAATATTTTTGACTTCAGTTCATCAATTTCTTGGTTGTTACTAGTATTGTTATCTTATCATGGTTAATATTATTTAATTAATTTACTTTTCATGGAATAAATCTAGAACCATTAAATGAATTGTGTAATTATAACATATTTAACATTCAATTAAGAATAATTCATAGAACAAGTGTATATTAACATGATAATATCATTTTTTAGATCATAAACATAGCTACTCATTTTAATATTAAAACAAGAATTATTTATAAATATTACATAAAATAATTAATTTTTAAAACATTGAATCCTAAAGTTGGAAGCAGAAATAAGATTAGATTCAATAAAATGGCTTAGACTTTTATAAAATGTTCATAGATTTTTTAGGTCTTTACGTTAATAAAAAAAAAGTTTAAAAACCATGATTTTGGTATTTTTTTTGCATAACAAAAAACACAGCAAAATGATTAAAATCAATGGCCTGGGAATGTTCATATTTTATAGTTTTGGCGTGATAATGGCGCCATTGAGCGGCATCTTTCTCCATAAAACTATAACCATTTTCCAAATGATGTTGGAAAAATTTTTTAAAAACTTGTTACATAAAAATTTTTTCATTTGTCCATTAAAAAAACAAAAAAAAAATTAACCTGTTTCAAATAAATCATATCCAAAAGTTTAACAGCTATAACATTAATAGAATTAATTTGATTTGCTTATTTCTTCAATTCGACATTGAGTGTAGAACCTAAGGAAATGATAAGGGATATCTCTCAGGAAATTGACAAGAATTTCCTAAACCTATGTGAAGTCAGACCTGGATGAAATTCAAAGGAATCATATAATCGGTGTTCCATTAAATAGTGACTTGTCAGTATTCAGAGCTATTGAATTGTTTAATATTTTAAATATTATTTCTAAAGTGATAACTGTATTTACAGTTAATAGACATATGGATGTTACTATAAACATCTCTCTACCAGATTAAAAAAATATACTAATTTAAATGACCCTCATGTGTGCATAAGCAATTTTTTGAGGTTATAGAGCAAGAAAATATTAAAAGAAGAAAGTAGCTTAAAAAAAAGGGGGGGGGGGGAATAATGCAGATTTTAATAATTCAGAAGTATTAAATGCAATTTTAAAAATTTAAGTTTCTTTGAAAAGTAATTAACAGAAAGTTAAAAAAAGAGAAATAGTTGCAGTTTCTCTTTTATTAATCAAAAGTTAGTCTTATGATATCAGCATCAATTTCATATTATGTGGTTATAGTTTATTTTCTTTCAAATTATGTAAGATGAGAAAAAAAAGTTTGTCTTATGATTAAATTTAAAAAAAAATACAAATGCTATTAATATTAATTGTTCTCTTCGTTTGTTTTTATAATTCAAATTTTGTTCGTCTGTATAATGAAGTGATTTCTTATGGTGAACTTCATTGAAAGTGCACTTAGCATTAATTTATAAAGAAGAAAGAAACCACTTTGTTATGCAGATGGACAAACATTTGCAAATTTGAAATTTGAAGAATTAATTTTTATATTAAAAAAGATTATTAACATTTTATTTATTTTTTTATTTTAAAACATTATTTATATAATAAAAATACATTAATATAAGAATTAGTGTTATTAGGAATTATGATGGTATGAATAATTATGGAATCAATTTATTCACATACCTCAATAAATAATATATGCAAGTCTTTCTTATAACTTTATCTGAGTTATAAGATAGATAAAGTTTCATTTTTATTTCTTGCTAAAACTAAGCAAGTCTTTCAGAGAAATATTTCTGAGAAGGTTTTGTATTGTGTGTATATATGTGTCTATATCAACTATGCAAATTATGCATTATCTGCTACCTTGTTTTTTTATACATGTAATCAAAATTTTTTTTAAATAAAATTAATTTGTTTTTCGGTCTACAAAAGTTTTAATAAATATTCTGTATAAAACAATTAACACATATAAGAAATGAGAATTTAATAAATTATATTTAATATAAAATGATTAATTTATTTTTTTAAATCTATAATTGAATAAAAAAATGTAATAATATATAGGTAAATTCAGTTATTACTTTGTAATATATTTAAAAATAACATTGATTCTTTATAAAATATATTCTGAAAGTTTGCTTTGTATCTTTTTTTTTTTTATCTTTCAAATAACATGTATATACACATCATGTCATTACAGCTATTGCTTAAATAAATCAATAGCCTATCAACAGTATATTGTCAAGGCAACACTTATTTTTAGATAATAAACCATTAGTGTTGCTGTGATTATGGATTATTGATATTCTATTGGTTTATTTAAACATTAACTGCAGTCATGTGATTTGCATATAATAACCACTTATATAGTGATAGATAATTATAATGTGAAATATATATATTGAAACAGATACATTGCTTCGTATATCCTGAAGTTTCTCCCCTATTTTAAAATGGTTTAATTTAAAATAAAAAAAGCTGTTGCAGTTTTAGTGAGTGAAATTGAGAAAAATAGATAAATAATTGATAGTGATTTAAAATCAGTTTTTCACTCACGTTTTAAAACAAAATGTGTGAATTCAAATTTGAAAAAAGAAGAGAAAATTCAATATTTAAAATCTACACTTAAAAAATAAATTATACATTTAATTAATGGATCTTTAATATTAAAAATTTGCAGTTTCAAATTAAAATGTTACTGATATAATATTTTTCTGTTTTGTTGGAGCTGAATGTTTTTCAAATTACAGTACACAAATGCTGTAATTAGTTCATCAAGAATGATAGCACAATTTTTTTTTTGCTTTAGGCAAAAGAAGTTAGCATGTTTTTGGAAAACATGTTTGTTAGCATGGGTGAGATCAAAGAGGATATTGAAAATCATTGTGGGAAGTAGGAGAATATAATTAGAGGAATCGCACAATTTGCAGTTGTTGGTTGGTTGGTTGTTGTAGTTGTGACACAGTAAATCGCATTTCATTCCTCAGTCATTCTACAAAGAAGAGTTTAAATAATCGGACCAACTAAGTTTGGCATGACCGTGGCCATTAATTAAAGAAGTGCTGCAATTAGTAAGAGAAACCTGAAGTTACCACAGAACTGCGATATGAAGAAACAAATTATCAATACAGTAAATGCTAAAAGTCTGGCTAGTAAGGAATAGCTAACTCTCCTTCCCATGCCATGGAAGAAGTCATGAAGATGAAGAAATATGCTTAAGTGACAACAAAAGGAAAATATATATACCATTCAGCTCTAAAAGAAATCTCTTTTTAATGTTAAGATTTTGCCAGCAGTGAAGCACCAAGCATAAAAACTACAACGGAGATTTGAAAAAGTAATAAAATTCTAGATAGCTATTGAAACATATTTAATTGAGATTTATGTAATTATGTTATTATGTAATGATATTACTTACATTCATTTACTTAATAATAATGAAACTCCATTATCACATGAAAGAATTGTTTTGATATTTGAAATATTTAAAGGTATTTACGAAAATGCGATAAGGAAAGCATTTCGGAAAGAGTAAAGTGAAACATAGTTATAGAGTTATTTAAAATAATTAATTCAACAAAATAATGAAATGTTTGTGTCAAATTTAGAAACAGATGTCATAATGGATAAGACCCAATGTTTATATGAAAACAGCTATGTAACAAAATAATTTTTTATTTGTAAATTAATATAATTGTCATTATGGTTAATAGAACAAAAAGATAAAACTGAAATGGGCTGATGGAAATGGTGTAATGTAATAAAGAATATATTTTCATTCACTGATTTTTTTTTCTTTTTTTGTTTTCTTTCTTTAAACTTGATAAAATGGTAGAACTTAATAATGTTGACTCAAAATTAAGCTCTATAATAAAGAGTATAAAGAAATATGTGTCAAATTGTTAAATTTCAACTTGCTAAATGAAATTTAGAAATTATAATGTAAGAATTAAGTTAAAATATTCATACCCCGATATATGTATATACCGTGAATGCTTAATATTAGTTACTATTTTGTATATGTGAATTTGCTTACTAAAAAGTATGTAATAGGGAATTAACAATGAATTATATATATGCACATATGAGGAGCAGATAAACCTACTGAATGAGAATTTAAACTTGTGAAATGATAAGGGAGGTAACCATGATGTACACACGGATATGTAAGTCCTTGGTATATGAACGTGGTTTGAACAGGATCATTGACCAAGTGCTGCATGAAATATAAACTTAGCCTTGTCATAAAGATATACAAGTATAAAAATGATGAACATTGTATGATTATCAGTGATGGAACCAAGCATCAGAGAAATTACTGACGGAATGGACTAACTGATCTATGGAAGCTGAACTGTCAATGAACTATTAGATGGAGTTATTGCCCAAAGCATTGTTATTTAAATAAATTGTTGTTACATGAAAGTAATATATCTTGTTAGTTTCATTTCATGTCATCCATTTTTTAGTGTACTTGCTCACAGGAATCTCATGTTTCCTGAGCTATGTCTGGAAGAACCTGACCTGGGTGAGTAAGATTGTAGTGAGCTGGAATTCCAGTGGTGCCATTTGGGAAATCAAACAATTTCAGTCTCTTTAATGCTATATCCTTTGATGAGCAGGAACTATTGTTGTGGGATGTGTGTGTGTGTGTGTGTGACATCGGCATTGGGTAACCTCAATCATTCTTTCCTTCCTGCAATATGCTCATAGGAATAAATCAACCACAAGAGGGGGTGGAAACCCCAATCTGATTACAATGTATAACAATTGCAGTGACAAATTCAAAGCACTGTTAATATAAATAATTGAATGACATGTTCAGAAAGTTGTGACACTATGAAAACAGCTGCTTCTTACTGTGATCCAAATAAATATAAGGAAAGTTACCTTGAACTATAATAATCAGAAGGCAGATGAATTATTTCTATTAATCACGTTTGGGGTTCATCACTCTCAAAAGCTATATATATACACACACACATGTATATAAATAAATACTATTTTAAAACATTATGATAGAATGGTATTGAAGTTATGTACTATAAGTGATTGCAACTAATGTAATATTATTTGTATATTTGAATATATATTAAATTTTATAAGACTTAATTTTGATTTTATTAAATATATTAAAATTGTTTTTGATAATATATATATATACATTTGATACCATATTTATTGTTTAGCACCAGTGAAAGAAGCACGTTCTAATAGACGAAAGAAGCCAGTGGAATTAGTAGTGAGCCAAACTCCTCGTGAGAATAAAAGGAAACCAGCTGTTAAATCCAAAACACCATTGCAGTATAATTTTGCAGACTTAATAGCTGTTTTGACGGTAAAAATTAATTAATTTTAAAGCACTTGTTGACTTAAGAGTTTGAATGAAAAGGTATAAATTAATAAACATTAATTAATTTCACTGAGCCAACTTTTGACAAAACACTTGCCAAAAGCTGGCTCAGAGCAATTAATTAGTTTGCTTATTAATTTACATCTTATCTAAACTGGAAGTCAATGAGTGCTTTGGAATTACATATTTTCATGAAAAGAATTAAAGTTTAATTAATTAAAGTATAAAATAAAACTTATATTTTATGTTATAAACATAATGTGGATATTTGAAGAAATATACTTTTTATTCAAAAGGAAATAAAAGATTATTAATACACTTCATAATTTTTTCATCTCACATCTCATCTAATAGATAGTTTATTTTTTATAATGAATAATAAAAAATCATATACCCAGGCTGTATAAATATACATTAAAAATAATTTTATTAAAAAATCTTCGACATATGGTTTAGTATTTCAAATGTTAATAATCTATTTAACATTAACCAATTATTGTATGTATAATAAGTGTTCCTAAATAGAAGTAAAATAACAATAACAAAATAAAACATCAGTAAATAGAATCAAACCTTTATATAGAGATCCAATATAATTTCAAAGAATTGACTATAAAACATAACAATATACAGAATAAATAATACATACATTATACAACTTTATACATATTATATAATTTTTCCTCATTTCCAATTAACCAATTGTTAAATAAATTTATCGATATTTTATAAATATTCATACAATTATTTAAGTTATTTTTAATGTAATATGTTCCATATATTTGTCTTCTCTTTAGATTTTTAATGTAATTTAAAGGTTTAATATTTTTTAGCATCTTTTTTATGTCCATATTGTTATGTAATGAATTTATAAATCACATTTATCTTCTCGTCTATTAATTACATTGTTATGTTCTTTGGCTCTTACCTCGAACTCTTTCTCTATATGTCTATAGTAAATCATGTTGCAAAAGTCACAGTTAATTTTATAAACCATCTGCCAAAAAAGACATTTAACGTTATAATCATTTTTAATATATATTTATGTAGTCGTTCTTTATGAAAGAACAGCATAATGGATTTAATTAATTTCCATTTTTGATGAGTTTATTTTTGTTGGCCTGTTTAACGAGTGAATATGTACAATTATATTTATGTTATATAAAGAGCTCGCAAATAAACTCTTAATAAGCTTTGCAGAACATCCTCAATCCCAGACCAGTTTCTGCTACTGGCTTCCTCAGTGAGGTGCTAGGATATTCAAGCATTAGATTAAAAATACCAGGACAAGCCCAGCACTTTATCTAATAGATAACTATTAAGCAGAAAATCTGAGGATATTCAAGCATTAGATTAAAAATACCGGGACAAACTCAGCACTTTATCTAATAGATAACTGTTAAGCAGAAAATCTGAAATTTTTAGACATTCTCATGTCTTCCAATCTAACTATCTAACTTAAATAGCCATATGAGACTGAACCAAGTTCACATACATCATATATTAATAGCTTTAGCAGTATAAAATCGCCAAAGCCTTAATAACAAAAAAATAAAATTACAAAAAAATCAAGTCTTATGTCATATGACCTAATTTAACAAACTTGTATTGCAAATGTTATATAAATGTTAGATAAAGTGCTGGGCTTGTCCTGGTAATTTTAATCTAATGCTTGAATATCCTATCACTTCACTGAGGAAGCCAGTAGCAGAAACTGGTCTGGGGTTGAGGATATTCTGCAAAACTTGTTAAGAGCTTATTTGCGAGATCTTTACATAACCTTTGTAATACAAGCTTGCTAAATTAGGATGTGTGATATATGACTTGATTTCGTTGTAATTTTATTTTTTTGCTACTAAGGCTTTGGTGATTTTATATTGCTAAACGTATTAATATATGGTGTATCTGAACTTGGTTAAGTTCCATATGGCTATTTAAGTTAAATAGCTAGATTGGAAGACATATGAATGTCTGAAAATTTCAGATTTTCTACTTAATAGTTATCCATTAGATAAAGCATTGGGCTTGTCGTGGTATTTTTAATCTTATGCTTGAATATCCTAGCACCTCACTGAGGAAGCCAGTAGCAGAAACCAGTCTGGGGTTGGAGATATTCTGCAAAGCTTATTAAGAGCTTATTTGCGAGCTCTTTATATAACATTTGTAATACAAGCTTGTTAAATTAGGTCATGTGACATACGACTTGATTTTTTTGTACAATTATATTTCTATAGTTCTTTTGTCTGCAATTTTTACAGTAAATACTTCTGAAAATTGACATGATTTCAGATTATATTAATGCTAATGTAAAGTTCAAAATTGGTCCTCGTTTGTTTTAATTTACAATTGTTTTAGTTATGACAATATATTTCATTGATTGAGTTGCCATCAATATTGTAGGCAAGTAGCTGTAGTATTTTAAATAAATGGATAATGCAGCAATAATAATATTACATGCTCTTTAAAGTTAAAATTAATTAAGTCATGAGAAATTATATTTAGTTTTCCCATATATCTTTTTTTATAACAATAAGGGGCTTTATTTAAGTAATTTCTTCATTACATGATAATATGAGCATGTTCAGATATTTTAAACATAATTTTAATATTTGAAATGTATTGCGGTCATAAATGTTTGTAAAAGAGAGAGAAAGCTATAAAATCACATACCAATTGCGTGTTAATATATATGTTTGTATGTTAAAATACATACACATTAAAAGTATATTAATAAGTATTAAATTTAAGTAAAAAGTAAAATTAAAACTGTTTGAAGTAGTAGATAAAAGAATTGCGGTTTTTTAATTATAACACGAGGAAATAAATTAATTCTTCTAAAAGAGATAAGAATGGAATTCCATCAAAAACTGAGTAATAAATAACAATTAAAAAGAGATTTTACCTATGTGGATGCATCTAGAGATAATAAATAATATTAGATAATATCTGCGAATCTAAGTGGCTCAATCAATTAGAACAGGAATTCTAATCATTAATAATGAAGAATTGGTCTAGGAAAGAATGGGGGGACACTTGCTTGTGGAAGCTACAAATTTGCAGATATACTTGCAACAACGCTGCTTTATATCATCATGTATTGTCCTTGATAGCTAATATTGTGGAAACTTTCCTCCAAAAGTGTCAAAGAAAGTCTAGTGACTATACAGATCACACTGACCTTTATTATGATTTGACATCGCCTTTGGGTATGTAAGTATTTATGCTGTATTTAAATAGTTAAAATATATATGTAATTAATATTCCTATAATGGTTGTATTATTAATCAATTAAACTATAATCTCAAGTTGCTGTAGTGTTATTATTTTTGCCAGGTGTATATCTATTTGATAGTGTAGGAAATGCTTCTTGATATAGGAATTGGCCCAATCATAAATTAGATTTGAAACAAGATAAAAAGGGGTAAATTATCAGTAATAAGTGTTAAATGATCTGATAAAATGCAATCATCAATTGATGAATTTGACATAATTGGCCTCTTTATGTTCAACATGTAGAAAACTATCTTTTCATTAATAAAGTTGAAGGTGAAAAAATTAAAATTGCAAGAAAAGGAGTAATAGAGATTACTAATGGGTTCTGTGAACTTGATAATGCTGAGGATTATCCTTTCAATCAAATAAAAGATTGCTTAGTGAATTATTTTAGTCCTCATCCCTCTAGGCACATCGTCAAACTTCATTTCAGGAATTGCTGTCAGGGTAGAAATGAAAAAAATCTAAAATTATGATATATGATGTAGCTCTTTGGGTATCTAGCAAAAAAAATTGCATATACTGCTCCGTTCTTGATGAGTCGCTCCTTAAGCAATTTCTGTGGGGGTAACGACAGTTTTAGACACAGGTGTTAGCTGATAGTGAAATTAAATATAGTGAAGTTATAAAATGTGGCATAGCCCGTCTTGAGCAATCAACAATATTTGTAGAGATAAAAATCTAAGATAAAATATAAATGGATGTTTGTAGGACATGTAAACTGGAGAAAAAGGGATTTAGAAATTTCGAAAATAATGATAGTAGTAATAAAACTCTATTTATTTGCTTTTGTTGCAGAAAAGCTGGCCATAAAGTCAATGACCATTTTCACAAAAAGGAATGTTGCAAAATCTGTAACAAAAAAAGGGTACAATTAAAGATACTGTAAAAAAAGAATAGATAAACTTGATAATGACAGCAACAGGTGTAAAACTGTATTTAATAGAATATTTGGTAGAAAAAACAGCAATTGACCAAATTTTTACTGAGACTAGAGAATTTATGAAGGAAAGAAGGAATATCAATATATATAAAAATGATACATTGAGAAGGGTTAAATATTTTGAATTTTGTAAAATGGTGTGAAAATGATTTGATAAAGATATAAGAAAGTATAATTGTGACCTAGCAAGGAAAGCTATAGAATAGAATAAAAGTCTCAAGAATGTAAAACAATATTTTAATATTGGTAGAAAACTTATTTCTGCATTAAGAAAAAAAGATTGAACTATTACTAAAAAGAGAGATGACATCGTGAAAAGTGAATAGTTCTATCAAGTACCTCCTATAATTATTATATCTTTTCAGTTGACCAGGATTTTAAATGAAGAAGTGAGTTATGCAATTAAATTTATGAAGAGGAAAAAGCTCCAGGTTGTAATAATACCAGCATAATGATGGAATTATAATCAATATCTTAAAAGATGCAGATGAAGAAATAGAAAAACTTTGGCAAAGTTATATATCAAATGTCTAAATCATAAAGATGTACCAGATGATTGTTAAGAATGCAATATTAATATTTAAAAAAAGATGATAAAGAACATTTTAGGAATTACTGTTTTATCAGTCTTTTATCAGTTTTATACAAAATTTTTACCAAGATCTTTACAACTTATCGAAGGAGAACTTTGGATTTCAACCAATGAAAGAACAAGCTGGATTTAAAATTGTTTTAATAAAGTGAATCATATCAAATATTGAGAGAAGTTATAGAAAAGACCAATGAATATGAGTTGCCATTATGCTTTGGATTTGTAGATTTTGGAAAGGCATTTGATTCTATAAGCACTTCTTCAGTGATTAAAGTGTTGGATCATCAAGATATAGACCCAGGATATTGTCATATTCTAACAAATATGTATAAAAATGCAATAGCAACAATTAGATTTCATAATGGTACTAGAAAGATTAAATTGAGAAGGGCATACCCAGGGTGACTCCTTATCTCCAAAACTTTTTACAGCAGTGCTACAAGAAGTATTTTTAAAATGGGAAGCTGAAGGAATAAAAATAAATGAAGATTATTTAAGTCATTTAGATTTTGCAGATGATGTAGTTGTTTTTGTAAACAATGCTTCAGAGCTTCAGGAAATATTGCAAGAGATATAAGATGAAAGTAAGAAAGTATGATTAAAGTTAAACATTAAAAAGACTAAAGTAATGTTCAATAAATTTTCTCAAAAAAAGAAAAGAAAATAAAGATTGATAATGTTGAGTTAGAAGAAATCAACAACTACACAATGTTGGTCAGATTTTTACTACAGATAAACTTGGTTGGAGTGCTTTTGGTAGAAATAACTTAATATTAAAAGGAAATATACCTATGTGTTTGTTTTTTAATAAATGTTTTTACCTATTTTTATTTATGAATCTGAGACTTGGATACTTAAGAGAAGAGCTATACAGAGACTTCAGACTACTCAAAGAAGTATGGAAAAATATATGTTAGGTATAACAAGAAGAGATCGAAAACAGAATACATGTATAAGAGAACAGACAGTGATACTGATATTATTGAAAGAATTAAGAGACTGAAATGGAGTTGGACTGGACATACTGCTAGAAGAGATGAAAATAGATGGACAGTTGAAATCTTAAACCGGACTTCAAGAGATTGTAAAACACCCAGAAAGAGACCACATGTGAGATGTATGGATGAAATAAGGAAGTATGCGGAGGTAACGTGGAGGAGAGAGGCTAGAGATCAGAGAAGATGGATTGAACTTGGAGGGATGTTCATCCTGCAATGGATTGATAATGTTTGACAGTGATGATGATGATGATGATTATCAGATCTCAGTTTGATGAATTTATAACTTATTTTTTTCTCTTATTATGAAGTATTCTTTCTTCTCATACTCATTGGCCAAAATAATAATATAAAATAAATATTAAATATTAAATTGAAGAGCAATACAGAGACTTCAGACCAATCAAAGAAGTATGGAGAGATGCATGTTGGGAGTAACAAGAAGAGATCGAAAACAAAAAATATGGGTAAGAGAACAAACAGGTGTTACTGACGTCATTGAAAAAAATTAAAAGATTGAAGTGGAGTTGGGCTGGATATATTGCTAGAAGAGATGACAATAGATGGACAATTGAAATCTTAAACTGGATTCCAAGAGATTGTAGAACACCCAGAAAGAGGCCACATATGAGATGGATGGATGAAATAAGAAAATATGCAGGGGTGATGTGGAGAAGAGAAGCTAAAGATCAGAGAAGATGGATTGAACTTGGAGAGACTTTCATCCTGCAGTCGATTGATAATGATTGATGATAATTTATTTTACGTTGTTTTTTTGTTATTTTATTAATTTTATTGTTTACATTTTTTATATACTTAACATATTTTATTTTGTTTCATTACATCATAGCTGCGAAGAAGACTGTAGGGCAGTTGAAATGTATGTGTACATATAAATACAATAAAAAGTTTTTTTACTAAAAAATATTCAAAGTAGAGTGGATAAATTGCATTTATATAAGATTATTACAGCAAAATAAAGGAAATGAATTTAGTAATATTTCTAAATAACTTAATATATATGTATTGTACCCTGCTAAAAAGGATGATGACCTATAGAAATTTTACGAATACATAAATTAGATTATACTTTTGTTTTCTTTAGCTACAATTTTATACTCTTATTATTTCACATTATTTTTCATTTTATACCAGCAATTATGAGACTCAAATATCCTATTCGACAAGATCATAAATCTTTTAACATTAAAAACAAATACCAAAGTATCTGTTCAATGGCATAAGAATATCAAGATGCTCCTCTTTATTAAGTATCTAGATATTCCTACGACTATTACTAATAATTAATAAAATATAACAAAACATCTATAACTATTTGCCTTAATGTTAATTAATTAATGAGATTATAATATGATTTTACTGAATATATATTTCCAATCATTAATATTCTAATAAGGTTATAATTAATAATAATATTAATATGATAAGGAGATCTCGGGATTATCATTGCTTCTTAATTAGTTACCCTATTAGATATAAAGAGTGATTTTATTTTAATGTATAAGTAATGCAATAACTAGGAAATCTTTTAATTATCATAATTATAAATAAAACTATCTTATCATTTTTATATGTTATATGATCTATAATAATTTAAGAATAAATAACCAATTTTACTTTAATTAAAATAATAATATATAATCTTAACTATAAAATAATTAATAATCTGATTCCCCCTTAATAAACATACTTTACTACATTTAGAATACATACTTCATTGATGACTTACGTGAATATAATAGTTTGTTATAAATTAGTATATCTTTTAAAATATGTTACTCTTAAATAATTACTATACATTATCTTATTCTTCAGCTAATTCTTATTCAAGATTTAAATTTCATAATTTAATTAACTTGTATTATTAACACTAAGTGGAGATGGTGTAGTGATGATTCAAAATAAAAAATACAACTCTTATGTATTTAATCAGATTTATAAACATAAAATTTATTAACATACTTACATATTTTTTAAATAATTATATTTGAACTAATAAATAATATTCTTATCTTTCCTTAATTATATTTGAACTAATAAATAATATTCTTATCTTTCCTTAATTATAATTGTCAAGAACCAGAAATTAAATATTTTCTTTAAATAATATAAGATTTTCTTGTTATAGCTCAATTTTATTTTCCTTATCTAATGAAAATATGTACACTTACTGTGCTATAACATTGTATTGATAACCAATAACATTTTATGACTACTATTTACACTCATTATCATTTAGAGTTTATTTTCTACAAATATAATTTATAAACTCTTGACAACCCTAAATATATAAGAAGATTAAAAATATGTATTTCTTTAAAACAAAAAATAATATTACTTTTATATCATTCAACGTTAAGATTCTTTTTATTATATTTTATGATATTTATTATTTTTGATCTCTGTTTTTTTATACTAATAAAATTTTAATTAACAATTATTGAACTATTGGTTTTTAAAATAATAATCAATCATTAATAACAGCTTTATTATTCAAATCTGTTTAAAAATTCAAACATTATATAATATACTTTAAAATTCTTAAAACTTATTGTCTCTTGAAATAACATAATTCTAAATATCATTATACTATCATGAATATTAATATAACACATTTTGATACATCATTAAAACAAGAAATTCATAAATTTAGCATATCTACCATAAACTTAGACAATAACCATCTATATGTTTTATTTAACTATGCAGGTTTTTTTTTGCTTTCATCCTCAACCTATACCCTTTTGTATAATATATTAACAATAAACTAAACAATAGCACAAATCAGGATTGAATATAAATATACTATAATGATATAAGATTAAATATGATATCAAAACTTAAATATCACAATATATACTTTAACTTTATATTTTACGCACATATTTTAATGTCATTAAATTAATACTTGTTATTACTTCTATATTTATATTGATCTATATTATTATTTCCCCCCATTTATTATAATCTATTGATAATGCTAAACAAAAATAAGATTTAAAACAATTGAATTCATAAATAAATATAAGTATCCCTATATCTTTATAATATTTATCCAAAATATAACATTAAAACTATTCAAACATCAACAATAAAAGTTTTAATATAAATATATTTCCTTAAAATAACACGAGTTTATCAAGTTTCAGCCTTGGGTAGATTTGGTTTCCATTGTGACCAAAACATTTCAAACATTTTAAACAACTTACAGTTGGGATCCCCCTTCACTAATCTAAAGTTTTTCTTAAAGTATAATGAACTGCAGAAATTCCAATGTAAACAATTATTTCCCAATTAGACATTTTTATTTTTACTTACAATAAAACTTCTTTGTGATTGTATTAATTATATATCTTTATTGTACACTTCTTTCTTTTTAATATAATAATAACATTATCCCATGGTATTCCTTGCAAATATTCTCCTTTGATTCTAATATTTTATACAAACTTCTATTTGTTATGCAGATTGATATCCTGGATATACGCAATACACATTTCGAATAATAAGATATTTATTTCATAAGTTTATTAAACCATTTCAATTAAAATTCATCCCTATTCAATATCATTTATCATCATTACTTACTTGATTTTCTTGCTCTCATAATATTTTTCAATCTCTTCTTATCAACAAGCAATTTGCTTATTTTTATAGTAGACAGTTAAAGACTTACATAAAATATAGATAAAATATTCATCTATTATTTTTCTCTTTTACTTCATTCAATATCCACATTCTTCTACTTTCATGTTATTGATTCATTATATAAAATTTATCTATAAAATCCATCATACATAACTGTCTTAATGAATTTATAAATCATATTCCAAAACATTTTACTCGATTCAAATTACTAGTTAAACATACTTCTGCTTGCTTTCTACTAGCATTAAATCCAGCTTTTCTTAGGTAAATATTTTCATTAACATTATTTACTAATTTACTTTTCATTACCTTTAAGTTTCTGTAACTCAAGTTCACATGAATCTTTTTCCTTCTGTTTATCCATATATTCCAATCCTGTTCATTATAATTTTTATTACAAAGACTATATAGAATTACATCAGCTTACTTGGTAATTAACTTATCATGTATTGTTATAATACTCACTGCTTTTGCATCTAACTCTATTTTTATCTTACAACATGCTTGCATAAATTTATAACTTCTTCCATCCATTGTTTCTGGCACACTATGTGATATAATGATTCTAATTAGATCTTTTTCAGAGTACTGAATATTGGTTTGCCGTGAGCAGAGATTTTTAAGGTTTCTTTATTCTATTGTTTTCAAAAAACTTTATAAAATAATTTTAGATTATTAGCTAAATATTAATTAGTTTACTTTTTAAACTAAAAAATAATCTTTTAATAATTTAAACTAAATTTTATGGAAAGAAAGAAATTACTTCCTTCTCATCCATAATTTTTCCAAATCTAAAACATTGTCTGCTTATTTTCTAAAACATTTCAAATCGCAATATCTCATTGATCAATTTTTAAAATCATTTTATAATGAATATTTAATTAATTACAAACAATTTAAATGATTTTTTAAAAGCCAATATTATTCTTAGAAATATTTACTGACAAAAAAAATATAATATCTTTAAAAAACTTAATAAAACAAACAGTTAACTTTAAATTAATTTAAACAATTTTCATTTTATTTTTTACAAATTAAATCCTAAATTGATTTTATAAACCTTTCATCCCAAAATTAATAAAAATCAGTATTATTTCAATTATTTTTAAAATAAATTAAATTTTTACCAGAAATGGCCATTTCTTTATTAGATCATATGCGGATAAACACGATTACATATATCTATAGCATATATTTTTATTTATAAATATTATATTTAAACCTCACTACAATTTTAAATATTATTAAAAAATTAACTATCAACAAAACTATTAAGTTATATTTCATTATTTTTATTATATGCTTTTTAAATAAGTAACTTAATTAAAACTTAAAGAAGTCATATTAATTAAATTTAAATAATCATAGTTCAAATCCCAAATGACCAAGGTAACTCTTATCTTTCCTAACTTTACAACAAAATATATTTATTTTATAAAATTTAAAATTATTCTGTTAAAATTTACTTTTAATTTCATTTATTATGGTGTGTACTAATATAAAAGGGCATAATATATTTTTTAATAATACATTCCTTTTCTCTCTTTTTTCCATTATTAAGTTATATTATTGTTTTATTATTTTTATAAATAAAATAAAATTTATTTAAAGATAATATTTACTCACACATTGTTTTTTTTTCATTACTGTTGAATTCATTATTGCTAATATCAATCTTTAAAATCTGATTTAAAATATATACCTGGTAATATAAAATTAATTGCTCATAAAACATTTCTCATAATATTATGTAGAATGTATTTATAAATTGAGTTGTATTTTAGTAAATAATTTATTCATATCCTTTAATTTCTAAATAAAGAAAATAATTTTAATATATTTATTTTAATACAGATAGCTAATTAATAGGTACGATATAAAGATGAAATAGACACTATATGACCAGTAATAATGAAACTGCATATTGCTCCAGTTGTAATTATTAAGTATTGTTAAGTCACCATCTTCTCAAAATTATATGAATAGCATTTCTTTACAATTATCTATTGGCTGGTTATTTTTCTAATGATTTTTATGTTGCTGATAATTCTTCTATTTTTTAACCATCCGTCTGCCACAGAATTTTTCTAATTTTCTTATGGATTAAATTCTCTAAGATATGTCTGTAAAAAGACACATTATCCAGGTCTTTCGTGCTTAAATGAGAATTCAGATCTATTCTGATCAAGTATTTCCTTGTTCATTTTTTTGCTGTTTATTAAATTTTCAAAGGCTATTGCCAATACCATAGTTCATTTGTATATGCATAAAAATCAGTGTTATAAGTTTTAATGAACAAATATTTATCATTTGTGGTAATTGCTTGATGTCATTTACGTTCTATTAGATATGCTAGCAATTTGCCTGTTGAAATTATTGGGATGTTTTTTAATAAAAATATTGAAATTATCAGTACTTTTTTTTATAGTTAAATACTTTATTAAAAAAAATGACAAAAGTTTTTCAGAGACAATTCTATAACCCTATCTAATGTTTTTTTTCTCCATTTATTAATTATTCTCATCAACAATATATGGATACTTATCTTGTATTAAAATAGCATAGGCTTAAAAATTGTACTAACTATTTATAACTATTTTTAAAATTTTAATATTTTAACATAGATGTAGCAACTTCTGGTTTCAGTAGTGACTTCCTTTTTGACTGACATTCTTATACTTTATATCAAAGAAGATCAAATTAGTTGTTGTTATTTTCATATTTTTCAAAGAATGGAGTGAAACATTAAGTATTTCTGAAACAAAAATGTGACATACTTAGTTGATTTTATTGCAATTAAAATTTTTTTGTACTCTAGTACACAAATTCTCATTACAGTCACCAAGTTTTATAATAATTATTTATTTTTAATGACTTTAGTAGTAATGACTTATCTTTATTATTAATGTTTAATATAATAATATATGTCTCAAATTATTTTGTTAATGGATTGTAATTTCTGACATTTATTTAATGAAATACAGATTTAAAAATTGTAATCTGTCTATTTTTTTGTTTTGTTTTATAGAAACAACAAGGGAAACAAGCTGATGAGAAGACTAAGTTAGCCAAGAAGACTGCTCTTAAACATAGAGATAGAGATAAAATTGTAAGTAATGGGGAAATCAGAGCATACTATTGTTATATTAAAAGTTTCTGTAAAATTTATTATTATCATTATTTAAAATAAATAACTGAATTTATTTATTTATGGAAGATTATATGACTAAGAAGTTGAGTTGCTATTCAAGAACCATTAGGTCTTAAATCTGGAACTATACCCATGACACTAAATCTAGGGAATTTTTTCAGGTTACCAACTACTTAGGATTTTTTTTAGCACATAGTCTATTGCTAATTCATCTAGATATTCAGTAGATATTGGCATATGGATATCTAAGTAATTTTAGTTAGAGAATAAACCTGATTAATCTGGTTTGATTAAATATGTGCCAATATGTTGACTATAAAAATAAAAAATATTGTAATATGATGTATAACTTTACTACTAATGGAGGTCTCATAATTCTATTGGTGCAGATTTCATGATTATTTTTTGCTTTATTTGATTTTATATATGACTGTTCTGCTATAAATTATTTGCAATTTTCAAAAAAGAACTTGACTTCAGTTTATGTACTTTTTTTTAAAGTTTTGTTTTTATAATACAATCAATAAAAAATTTTCTTAAAAGTTTTATTTTGCATTTTTTTCATTGCTCATATTTATTTTGTAATTTGTTTAACAGATTAAAAGTGCTAATCCATTAGATTCAACTGCTCCCACACGACTTAGGGGTAAGGAGAGAGAGACACCTGCCAAGAAAAGGCCCAGTCCATTAAAAAAGGTATGAATCTTTTATCATAGCTAATTATGGAAGCAATATGGATCATAGCTAATTCTTGTAGTTATTATTATTTTATGACATTTAACATAACATTTGCAGTCACTTGTTTTATGATCATCTATCAAGCAGATTTTATGATAAGGAGTCTGTTATTAAAGAACAATATGATAAATAATAGGAAAAAAAATATTAAGAAAAATTGAAATTAATTTAAAATTTTAAAATAATTTTTTATATTTTTAAATTATTTTTTTTTCATATAATTTTTATATTATATATAAATATATTTATGCTTTAATTAATTGGCTTCAGTTAGTTTGTAATTAGGGATTATTAAATATGTAGCTGTTGATCTAGTATCAGTTTATATAACTATATAATTAGTTTTAGTTCAAATTATTAAAATGTCTGATAAAACTTGCTGCTTAAGATGAGTAAATTGGCAGTATGATGGTTAGGAAATCTGAAAAACAAACCTATTTAACTGTTTAAATTGATTAAATTTTGGTAACTTATGGTACTTATTTTTATTGTAAATTTTAATTATTTTATAATCTAAATTGTGGGTTCTTTGTAAGCTCGTAAATTTATTTAGAATACAGCAAATCATTTAATTATGTAGCTACACAATATGATAAAATAAGAACAACTCCCTACTCCACTGCCATGTATTATAATTTTGAATAAGTAGTGATCATCAATAAATCTATTGTTGTAAATTCTCATCCTGTCTACTTTCTCACTTTTGCCTTTAAAATCAATGATACTTTGGGATTCAAAGTTGAATGCATTGCAGTCAAGCATCCAGCAATCATCTCCTATTCCATTTCCCTATTCACACTAAAAACATGAAATTTAAATTAGAAACCATTCTGAGCAGGGAAATTTAAATGCAACAGGGTATTTGATAATCACATTACTCAAGTTTACAGTAGATGGCAATAGAGTAGGAAACTGCTCTTGATTATCATATTGTGTAAGCTAAATGAATTGAGTGATATGGTATTATTAATAATATTATTAGCCAAGGGAATACTATAATATATTGATTTGAATTCAAAATCTTAGGCAGATTTGAATTATATATTTTTTAACTTAAAATATGGAAATGAAATTAAAGGTGGTTTCTGGATGCTTGAATTCCAATGCCTCATTGATAAAAGCAAAAGGCAGAAACCAATAGAGAATGGGGATTTAAATGCAATACAATGTCTGGTAGACGATTACTTAAGCTTACAGTAATGGTAGTAGAGTAAGGAACTGTTTTTGTTTTAATCTTATTTATGTCATCATAGTTTGTTGCATCTTCTTAATTAATGAATGTTAAGTATTTTATTTTTATTATAACTTTGTTATTTTAATTAGATCACATATGGTTTTAATGGCTTTTAATTGTAAATAAAGTGACTTTAAAAACAAACAAGATAAAATGGGTCAAATAAATCAGCAGATAAATATTAGTCCATAATATTATGTTTATTCTGTCTTGCATTTGTACATTTTGTTGTTAGATAATTTTGTGGACTGGTTTTTTTTTCAAAAAAACCCCCAACATGCTAATTTTGATATGCTATATTATTGATGCTAATTTTAATGATAGAAAAAATAGTTATTAATAAATTGATTACAAATATGTTTTTGTGGATTTCTACTAGTTAAGTACATTAGTAATATAAACCAACAGAATTTTAGAACTGCAGCACATTTATATAAGGATTTTTTTTATTATAAATTAATTAATTCAAGCTTTAACTATAAAGTTTTTTGATTTGCAATTCTATTTATATTATAGATTTCTAAATAATTTTGCATTGTTGTAGTTGTAGTCTTACAATGTTTATAAAGTCAGTTTTAAGACATTTAATTATTTAATATTCTTGAGAGAAAAAATATTTTAAATTTAATTCAAGATTAATAAAATTTAAAACAATGTGGAATTAATAAAAAATTTCTTATAAATAATGTTAACATCAATTCATCAAAACTCTATAAAAAATTTTTGTATATTTTTGTACAGTATTTTTAATTGTTATAGGATTACTAAGTCTTTTACGCAGCCTTAAAAAATTTAATTATTTGATATAAATTTATAAGAAGAAAAAGTGTGGTAAATTTAGTTTAAAATTATAATATCTCAGCTCATTTATATTAAACAGGGATTGAACCCAGTTTAGTTTATTATTATTAAAATTTGGAAAAATATAAATTAATTATTGAAATACGGAATATAAATACTTGGTAGGATGAGAAATATAATCATTTATTTTATAATAAATAAAAATAAATTAATAAACTCATAAATGTCTTAGACAAAAATAGTGATAGAAATAGATTGGTAGAGATAATAATAATATGCTAATAAATAAAATAAGGCATTAAAATTAAAGTATCTTGCAGTTCTAGAAAGGTTGTATGATGTGAAGAGGGGTGAACATTCTAGTTATTAAATAAATAAAAGCAACATTACAGTTTTTATATATGTTTTTTTTTAAATTTTTTTATAGTAAAGTGAATAGCTAATTTTGTTTTATATAAATTATATATATGATCACTCAAGTTAAAGCAAAAATGAAAGCTCAGGAAAGTAAAACTGAGTTTCATGATAGAGAGTTAAAAATGATCATAAGCATGTTTACAGAATTGGAAAAAAAATTGAAACAAAACACAGAATTGATTAGAAAGTTTGAAAAACAAAGTGAAGATTTTAAAACACAACATAAAGAAATTAAAGAGAATATAGAAAGGATATTTAAACAAATGGAAGAACAAAATGAAAGATTTAAAAGCCAAATTGAGAATTAGATTAAAGAAAACAAACAACAGCTAGAGCAATTAATTGAGCAAATAATAGGTAGGTTGGAAAATCGTTTTGTAGAATTAGAAAGCAAATTGCTGAAGTAAGTCTAGAAGTTTTATTGAATAAAGGTGATCAGCATATGAAATTTGAACAATTGCATGGGATAGTTGAAGAAATAAAAATAGAGAATTGGCAAGAATTGACTCAAGTAAAGATAAATAGATATCACCTATTTGACTCAGGCAATTAAAAATATTCAAATAAAAGTTACACGTCAAATTAAAATGCAGGAATAGATAACAGAGAGATTAGTGTGACAGGTAGACTTGGCAATAGAGAAATTATGTATTGCACAGGGGAAATAGTCAACCAAATGTTAGTAGGGATGCACATACAGATGTTGATACATGTATATAATTCTAATCCCAGTATTGTTTAATTAATTTTTAAAAATTACAGGTTTTTCAAGACATGCAGGGTAGGCTCCAACTGATTATATTAGTAGTTTAGAAAGATATTTTAGTTTAAATAAGTTGACTGAAGAGGTTAAATCATGATTGCTTGTAACCATCTCCAAAGCATATGTCAGGCATGGTGGCAGTTGTTGTTTGACAAACCTGTACATTTTGACCAGTTTAAGCAGGCTCTGTTGAATTAGAAGTATACTCTCTTATTCTTCTCCTTCACTTTCTTTGCATATCTTCATATAATCATATATATTTCTTATAATACTTCATTCATATACACTTTAATGCAAGTAATTTTTTTAAAAACTTCTTTATTTTCTTACAGTTTCAACTATCCAGCAGTCTTCATCAGAGCTCTATCTTGATGACTGCTGGACAGTCAAAACTGGAAGAAAATAAAGAAGTTTTTAAGAAAATTACTTGCATTAAAGTGTATATGAATGAAGTATTATAAGAAATACTCTGTTAAATTCCTACTAGAGTATGGATTATCAGTAAGGGATCAAATACGATATTGCCCAAGAGAAATGCAGACCTGGAGAGGCATTCACTCTATTTTTTTGACAGCAAGTAGCCAAATTAAGAGTCTTGACTGCTGATTTTTTATTTGAAAGCCGGATTGTGTAGTTAGGCATAATTTCCGTAATAACATTGAGCAGATGCTATTAGGCACTGATAGAAAAACGTGTAGAACAGGTAGCTGAATTACTCAGTGTGTTTGATAGCAGCAAATCTACAAATGATGGTGATCGAGATAGGGAATTTAAACCTCAACACATAGAGCTATTTAAAAGGGGATCTGAATCTCAGATAAATGCCATTAAGTACAAAAAAACATGATATGGATGAAGACCCTGAAGGTCAATCTTCATGCATAACTATGCGAAGAAGAAAGTCAACAGGTATTGCCACTATTTGTCGGACCAGAAGTGGAACTGATGTTAATAATGGAGAATTTTACTATCAGTCTAGTCATAAAACATGATTTTCTAAAGAAAGAAAAAGATATTTTGCAGAGATAGGGGGTGAGTTAATGAAGTTTAATCCTTCTATAAATAAGGATGGCCTCTTAATTGATGACTCTGGACTTGTGAATAGGTGCTTAAGATAGGAGAATGGAAAAATAATTTAAATGGTACCTATTATAGAGGTAGATACTACTGAGCATTGAAAAAAAAAAGACTTAATTGTAAAAAAAAAAAAATGAATTGTACTGTTCAAATATTAAAACAATAGTTAAAAAAAGTCAAGACAAATGAACTAGGTATAAAAATGATGTTCCTTTTAATATTGAAAGGTTGTTTAAATAAAAAAAAAATAGAAGTAGTCTTGATGCTCTAAATGTTTGATAGAAATTTCAGAATTCTTGTGTCATATTTAAATCAGGCTAATATACATATTTGATGCTCTATATTCCAACAGTGTTACTAAATGAATAGTTAAAGAAAAATATCAGTGCTCAGAATTCAAGTGATATCATTCTACTCTTTGCATTGTTGATTAAGCATGTTAAAAAAAACACTATATAGTTAGAAACCAAAATTAATTTTATGAGTTTATTATTGGTTGATCATGTTGTTTTCTGTCTTGGTGATGAATGGAGAGTGTTTCATTGCTTTGAGATTGTCATGATTTATTAATACTTCAGAATTCTTATCTCATCAGCATTATTCCCAACCATATTATATTTTATATTTATCAAGCTCTAAGTCTTCAAAGTGAGCTAGGCATAGTCATATATTTGTCAGCCTCTAAGTCTCAAAAATGAGCCAAACATATTTTGATATTTGTCAACCTCTAATCTCTTAGTAGAGCAAGGCTTTATTTAAATGCATTATTTATTATATTATATTTGTGCTCAGGATAGCTCTCTTGGTATTCATATTGTAGATACACTCACTGTCAGTGGGAGATTTCTTTGTTCATCTCAACATTGCAGACAGATGATCAGATCCAGTAGATAATTTTGATTGAATTAATGAAGTAGTTTTTTTTTTTATACGAATACTAGTTTATTGGATTTATAAGGATAACATTATTTGTTATGTTCATACCATCTTGTAAATCCATTTCTAAAGAACTATGACTAAGTGTGGCATTATTGTAAAATTGAAAGAAATTGTCTTTTTGTGTAGAAAGAAAATCGAGTGATATTTATGGCTAAATTGAATATTTTATTCCCAAATGGATGGAGGAGGATAAATGTAACCCTCACATCTGAGTTTACAGGTGTTGCTTTAATGCAAATATTTTTCATTACTATTGTAATGGGCACACATGCCATTACATTATTTTTAAAAAAGAAAATAAAGTATAAATATTCGCAAATAAAAGTTATTAAATAAAAGTTAGAATTAAAAATTGAAAACTAATAGCTTGCAAAAACATATATATATAAATCGCACAGATGGAAAATTATTAAAAGAAAACTTTATAAAAAAAAAAAAAGAGAGAGTATTTTAAAACTCAATTTTAAGCAAAAACTTAAAAGACTTAAAGATAAAGAATGTACAATAATTAAATTACTGTCTATTATGTTAAAACTCAAGATGGAAATGATTGTTGGTTTTAATTAATCTAAAGTAAACGAGCCCTTGGGGCAAATTTATAATTAACGGTCAGATAAGAGATATAAAGTTTTTTTTGCGTTACCGCTTGTAGAAGGTTAACTAACACTCTGACTCTAATGAAAACCATCGGAACAGGAAACCATGGTCAGTGAATCTGAAGGATTAATATAAAAAGAAAAATATTCAAATTAAGAACAGTTCCAGCTTGATTTTTGAGTAGGAGGGGGAAACGACACACTTTTCACCCTCTTGCTGTTTTCAAATGAAAAGACTGTTGAAATATGAATGGCACTATTGTAGACCCCAAATCATATGGGTACTGCAATAAGATAGTTCCAGGGTCAAACCAGCTAAGGCCGCCTCTGGATTGATAACTGTAGCATGAACAGAAAGTGTGAATAATAAAAGACTTCGCGAAAATTGGCGCAAAGAACCGGTAGCTCTTCAAATGTAACGTATAAATTATAAATTATGACCTCTAATTATAATAGAACTTTTACTAAATGAACTTTAAATCATATCTTAAAGAATTAAGGCCTAACCAAGTTTAAATCATGAACTCTTATCTGACCAACATGGAAGGTTAAATTAATTATTAATATTTTTAATGTAATTGTAAAACAGTCATTTCTATTAATTTATTTCTTATAATTAATAAGTATAATTGTTGGTTAAGTTAAATGATGTTATGTAGTATGTGTATATGTATGTATGCACCTCCACACTCGGCGGCTATCGGTAAATATGGCACTTTATGTTGAGGGTCTTCATGTATTAAGCCTCCCCTATAAGTCCATTATTTGTGAATGTGACACAATCATGATGAATGTCTTAAGGAACTCAAGAAGAATATAACCTTTTTTATGCATTCCAATTAATAATAATTGAACTAGAATAATTTATAGTGGACGGTTGTGCTGCACATTTGTATACATGTACATGCTCATTTAGTTTTTGAAATATTAATGTTATAATTATTAGTTAAATTAAGTGATGTCATGTGTTATGTATATGTGTATGCGTGTACCTCTACACTCGGTGTCTATCGGTAAATATGACACCTTATGTTGAGTGTCTTGATGTATTTGCCTAAGCTCCCCCTGTAAGTTCATTATTTGTGAATGTGACACCTCATGATGAGTGTCTTAAGGAACTCAAGAAGAGTATAACCTTTTTTATACATTCCAATTAATAATAATTGAACTAGAATAATTTATGATGGACAGTTGTGCTGCATATATGTATATATGTACATGCTCATTTAGTTTTTAAAATATTAAAACTTAAAATTTAAAACTGGACGTAAATGGCTGCATGGATTCGTAGGTTTTATGTGCGCAATCTATGTAGCATATTTACGTCTATTAAAAGATTAAAATGTATAAATAAGAATCTCCATCTGTGTGAACTAAAATTTAAATATAATAACTGTAAAAATTAAATTAATGTAATAATGTTTATTCCTCCAGTTTGACTTTATATATCATCATCATTGTCATTATCAACCATTATCAATCCACTGCAGGATGAAGGTCTCTCCAAGTTTAAGCCATTTTCTCCGATCTTTAGCTTCTCGTCTCCACACCACCCCTGCACACTTTCTTATTTCATCCATCCATCTCACATGTGGTCTCCTTCTGGGTCTTTTACAATCTCTTGGAATCCAGTTTAAAATTTCAATTGTCCATCTATTATCATCTCTTCTAGCAATATGTCCAGCCCAACTCCACTTCAATCTTTTAATTTTTTCAATGAGGTCAGTAACACCTGTTTGTTCTCTTACCCATACATTGCGTTTTCGATCTCTTCTTGTTACTCCCAACATATACCTCTCCATACTTCTTTGAGTGGTCTGAAGTCTCTGTATTGCTCTTCTATTGAGTGTCCAAGTCTCAGATCCATAAGTAAGAACTGGTAAAACACATTTGTTAAAAACCTTCCTTTTCAAACACATAGGCATATTTCCTTTTAGTACCAAGTTATTTCTACCAAAAGCACTCCAACCAAATTTAATTCTATGATTAATTTCCTCCATTATGTTTCCATCTGTATTAATAATCCGACCAAGGTATTTGTAACTATTAACTTCTTCTAATTCATCATAATCAATCTTTATTTTCATATTTTGAGCAAATCGATTAAACATTACTTTAGTCTTTTTAACATTTATCTTTAGTCCTACTTTCATCTGATAACTCCTGCAACATTTCCTGCAGCTCTGAAGCATTATTTGCAAAAACAACTACATCATCTGCGAAATCTAAATGACTTAAATAATCTCCATTTACTTTCACTTCTTTAGTTTCCCATTTTAATCCACAAAATACTTCTTGCAGCACTGCTGTAAAAAGTTTTGGAGATATGGAGTCACCTTGTCTTACACCTTTCTCAATGTTGACTTTCCCAGTATCATTATGTAATCTAATTGTTGCTGTTGCATTTTTATAAATATTTTTTAAAATATGACAATATCCTGGATCTATACCTTGATGATCCAATGCTTTAATCACTGAAGAAATGTTTATAGAATCAAATGCCTTTTCATAATCTACAAATCCAAAACATAATGACAACTCATATTCATTTGTCCTTTCTTTAACTTCTCTCAGTACCTGAATAAGATCTACTGTACTAAAGCCACTTTTAAATCCAGCTTGTTCTCTTGGTTGGTGGAAATCCAGTGTTCTCTGTAGACGAGTTGTAATTATCTTGGTAAAAAATTTATATAAAACTGATAAAAGGCTGATAGGTCTGTAATTTCTAATATCTTCTTTATCACCTTTTTTAAATATTAATATTATTACTGCATTCTTCCAATCATCCAGTACATCTTTATCATTTAGACATTTGGTATATAACTTTGCTAAAATTTTTTCTGTTTCTTCACCTGCTTCTTTTAATATATCAATTATATATGTGTGATAATAAATGTTTTTTTTTTTTTTTGCGTAGTATTACTGGCAGTAGTTTATTTATTTTTTTTATTTTTTATCTTTCCATTCTTAAATGTATACATTAAGAATTTATATTATCAATCTCAGCTACTCCTAGAGCTAGTGACATGGGCTAACTTTCAAATATAAAATTGGATCTTAACAGTAAGTATCTGCCTACTATAAAAATTTTCCAGGTTCGAATGACCTGGTGGCGCCCTGTATGGCAGATACGGTAAGACTCTATACACCTCGACCGTTATACTATATATAATAAAATATCAAAAGTCTTATATAAAATATAAATTTTAAAGTGTTTTAGAATATTATAAAAAAACAAATGTAAAGATAAAATGTACTATTTTAAAAATAACATCTCATTTTTAAATAAAAAAAACATTGCTATAGAAACCAGTTGCAAATGATTGATCGAAAAATAAAAATGTTGCTATGGGAACCAACAGAAGCTTTCTAAACTCATCTGTTTTTCATGGGAAGAATTGTAACACACTTTATTGATGTGTCTCATAGATAGAAATCATTAAAATTTTGTAAAGATTTTTTAAATTATATTATGCATTTTAGGAAGTAGAGAACTCTCCAAGATGCTTTCCCTGATCTTTCCAGTATTGTAACTGAATATAAAGCTGTAGGCAAAAATATGCCTTAAAAATTAATCTTGATTCTGCCGATCTATTCATCATTATTGAATGCTGAAGAAATATTTGACAGTTACTTGTTATAAAAGGAAAACTAATTATCTAAAGTCATTATCCCATAGAAACATACTTATATAAATTAAACTGTGAATCTGCCTATTTTAAATACTCAGAAGAAAATTGCAAATTGAAATTCTCACAAGAAAACTGCCTTAGAATGAACCAAAGGAAGCTAAAATATTATATTGCCAGAAGATATTAAAATTTAATGATTAGTGGTCATGTTTCCTATTTACGGATACAAAATATATATGTGAGCTCACAAAGACATTAAAGTAAATCAACTGAATTTTCTATAGCTAGTCTCAACGATATTGTAAGTTACGAAGTTTTTTTTCTCTCTCACACATGATTGTTGTATAATTTTTTTAATTATAAATATGTAATACATTTTTTTATTATCATTATTATTATCATTCTTTGATTAAAGTTATTGTTGTGGTTAATAATTTTATTGTTTGTCATTTTTCATCCAAACCAAGCTGATTATTTATTTGGTTGATGTAATAAATTATTAGATGGAGGGGAGTAACAGTCAAGAAATTAATTGAATGAGTCAATTTGATCGTTAGTTGTGACTAGTATTGATTTTTCAATTAAAAATAAATTGTATTTAGTCACTCCACCATGTACATTGGTCACCCATTAGTTGTCTTTAAATTTCTCTAGACAGAAATTGAATTTGTCAAATTTTTTTTTTTTTTCAATTTACTGTCAACTGGTTTATTACCATTTGTTAATAGAGTGGTTACCGTTGCAATATAAAAGTATTTTCATAAACTTAAATTGAATATTTTCCTGGAATAATGTTAGCATCTTTAATTAGTAATCTGTAGTCCAGTTTTTTTAATAATTAAATAGTTTTGGATTAATGCATGATATAATTTACTTCAAATTATTTTCGTAATAGAAACAGCTCAAAAAGTAAAAGCATACTGCTTTTAATTCAAAATTATAAAAATTTAATAATGTATAATGAGTAAAAAAATTTCCAATAAATGATGATAGTATTAAATTGTTAAAACTCAGTAAAAAATTAATTTTGCTGCATATCTTGCGCAATATTTTTAATTGTTGTAGACTTACAAATAGATAAGTTTTTTATTCAACATTAAAAAATTTAATTATTTAATATTTATGAAAGGGAAAATTGTTTTAAATTTAATTGAAAATTGTAGTAGCTTGACCCATTTATATGAAAGCAGTTTAGTGAACTTAAATTGATTACTCATCTGGCTTAATGTTCGTATCTTTCATTAGCAGTCTATATTCCAGTATTGAATTAACATATAATACAGTATGTTTTAAATTATCTTAATAGTCTATATCTTCCACAATACAATTCTTTATCTTGCAAATTAGGAAGCAATAACAACTCATAAAAGTCAAAGCATGCTATTTGTTGAATTTCTTTTATTTTAAACATTTTCATATTTATTTAAGATCACAGGCCTAGGGTTGATATTTTAGAGTGCAATGTATAAAATTTGATATTAATGAAACATTGCTAAAATAGAATATAGATATTTTTTCAATAGGCAACGATACTTTTAAAATTTTACATAAGTCTTAATTAATATTAGTAAAATTTATGCTAAAATAAAACTCAGTAAGAATTTAACTAACTTATCTTTTAATGGTATCATTTAGAGATATTCTTTTATTTTTTTTTAGTAAATAATTTAATGCTAAGATCATTTTAGTATATAATGAAAAAGGAATAAGATGTTTTCAATCAAAAAAAAAATTGATATAAGAGTATTTTATTTTAGAAAAGAATATATTGTTTTTGAAATTATTTTCATCTAGTAAATTTTAATATATTTCATGAAATTTATCATAAAATTCAATTTAAAAAAACATACACCATGTTTCCCAAAATTAGGACATAACCAGAAAATAAGTAGCATGGTTTTTCAGGATGCTTATAATATAAGTCCTATTTAAATATAAGCCCTAGTTAAGATGATCAGCCTATTAAAACACACAATAGACATATTGAATTATAAAGTAATGAATGTATAAATAAATAATATTATTGACATTAATGCTTTAAATAAATAGTAATATAAATTATATGGTTCTTTTGTATTTTCCCGTCAATCATTTTTGATAAATGTAATTCTACCTATATAGAGAAACAATTTATTTACCACAAATCACTATATCAGACAATTTATAATTTCATATATATATATTTAGGTGCTTATTTTATTTATATTTAATTCTTAGATTTAGAATGATTGATTTAGTTTTAGTTTTGTCATGGTAGTTTTTAAATATTAAAGATAAAAGAAAACTTAGTTTGATTTCTTAAACACCTTTTTCCCCCTAAAAGATTATTAAAATAACGGAAGTGATTTTAGTAATCTAAGTTTAACTTAAGTTAAACCATCAATCTTTCTCTTAAAGAAAAGTTTATAAAAGAATACCCAAGCAGGGCTATTACATGTAATTTGGAAAGTGTTTGCAATGTGAGCAATTAATAATGGATAGATGTGGTTGTGTCATATATTAATCGTCATAATTCAATACACTGTATGTTGTAATGCGGATACTTAATGTGCACATGTACAGAAAATTTTCTGAATTTTTGTGCTTGCATTTTTTTGTTGCTTTTATGTGGACAAACCATTCTTAACTGTAATCTGTTTTGTTACCACTCCTGTCTCACAAGTCTTCAATTAACACTTGATTTAATGGTAAATTTAAATGGAATAATATTCTGATAGCGAGATGTGTGTAAAAAGAAAGAGCTATTCTGGAAATTACTAGAAAGGAATTGTGGGGGCTCTTGGGGTAAGAATCTTACAGCTTTCTATAAAGAGAAAAAATAGTTGAACAAATGTACATTTTTGTACTTGAATATATATAGACTTTTGTACATGAAAAAATAAGACATCCCCTGAAAATAAGACATATAGTGTCTTTTGGAGCAAAAATTAATATAAGACCTAGTCTTATTTTCAGGGAAACATGGTAGTATATTTATGAAATTGAGTTTAAAAGAAAATGTTAAATAAAACTTCAATTTAAACAGTCAGTCAAATAGTGTTTTAGAACATGATGGTTATATTAATCATCTCTCATGCTTTCCCTATCACTGAGTTAACAATTAGAGAGTTTATGTAAATCTTCCTTGAACAAGGAAGGAAGTCATTATCCTTCATCAACAACTGTCACAGAAGTTGAGGCTTTTTTTTTTTTTAAAGAAGAAAAGAGTTAATTCATTAGATGTTATTTATATATTATGTAAATTCTGTTCTCATAAAATACAGGTAATCCATGTTGTATAGTCCAACATTATATTGAAGCAGTCGATGTCTAATCATCATTGAGCTTCATGCTTCACCATCTACACTAACCTCCTGTGGGGCCTGCAATTCAGACCTCACCATAAATATATGCCATTCACCCACACACTGTATGCATAATGATTAGAGAAATTAGTAAAATTAATAAAATTATTTAGTAAAGTAAAACAGTAGTGTGCGTGATGCATATATATATGAAAGAAGCAATAGATTCTATTAATATTTATTGCTGAAAATTAAATGTTCTTATATAATTGTAAATATCTTTTTATGTGTGTATTTAATTAAAGTATGGAATGTAAAAACAAGGTAAAATGGGGAAGTCTCGAAATACTGAAATTATCTTTATCTATAGTCAGACTGTTTTCATTAATTAAAATTATAAATCTTATATATTACTTATAATACTTCATTTATATACACTTTAATGCAAGTAATTTTCTAAAACTTCTTTATTTTCTTACAGTTTCAACTGTCCAGAAATCTTCATCAGAGCTACAAGATTTGAATAATACAAATACATAATTATCATTTCATATATATTGTACCCTTACTTCTTGATATATAAAATAGTTTAAAATACAACTAGCTCAGTTACATTATTATGCTTAATTAAAATTTGCATATCTATCTTTAATATACTTTTATATTATCATATCTTAATTAAATTTATTATCAATCATCAAAATCAATATAGTTCTAGATTATATTAATTAAATAAGTATTTAATAAAATTATGAGACTGTGAAGTAAAGTTACAAAGTAATAAGCAGATTTACACTGAGTCAATATCCTCCAAGATACTGTCTCAATGGCATAAGAATACTACCACTACCTTATCATCTTACCACTACATCTATAGCATTCTTATGACTTTTAAAATGAAATAAATTATCTTTAATAATACTAAAATAATTCCTAACTTTTAACTTAAAATATAATTAAATAATCTCAGGTTCTTCTAAGCTGTTTTAAAATAATAATAACTCATGTAAATAAGTATGATGTGGGATTTTATATCAAACTTAAATACACCTAACTTATTTTAATAATAATAATAAATAATACTAATCTTAGAGTGTAATTTAATCTCATCTATTTCTATGATATAATCAATCATTAAATGAATAAACAATCATATGTATATCTTTTATTTCATATGGTATCTTCATTTTAAAATAGATCAAAATCTTATACTTAATAATCTGTGGCAATAAACAATATTGTATTCTTATAATGTGCATTATAATCATCTTATGACCATTGTAATATTTTATGTTCATGTCAATCAATTCTTATAAAATAATGTTAAGCAAATATTGTATTCATTTCTAAATAATAATAACAAATTCAATTTTGTGCAAATATTATGTTTATTTCAAATCATCTGATGTCAAAATGCTGTGGTGAAAAATAATGAAACTCGACACACTTTTAAAACAAATTAACAAATTTATTTACAATAACTTCAAATAAAATTTATTTACACTATTTACAGTTTTAAAATTTATGACAACAAATAAAAAAAAAAAAATAAGAAATACAAATATAAGAGGCTTACACTGTTATTAACTCATGTACTTAATAAGCAACTTTACATTCCTTCAAATGCTATATTAATAATATTACAGTGTGTTTTTCCAAAAACTTAGATTTTTAAAATAAATAGTAATGTACTTTAATTACTACAAATAACAATATATGTCAAGACTATTTATGTAGCATGTGTACATAATGTAGCTCTACTAATTAAATAGCTACATTAATTAAGTATTACCATTTATAATGTATTATCATGTATTCACTTTATTACTAGCATTGCTTAATATCTGTATATAAAATCAATATCTCTTTATAATGTAAAACAAATGATTGGCTATAATTATATTCCACCTAATGTAATTCCTGTTATATGTTTTATAAAATATGCATTCTATATCTGTATTATTCAAACATTAATATTTAAATCATTTATCAATTTTAAATTCATAAAACATTACATTAGATAAATTTTATGATTCCTTTCTGTGTAAAATCATTATTTTACCCTATGTGCTTTACTAACCTTTCTAATAAATTTCTATCTATAAAACATATTCTAAACTTATTTAAAACATTTTCCGGAAAAACAAATATCAACTTCAAATAAAATATTCATTATCCAAATTACTCATACTATATTGTCTATACTTAGTAAACTTTTCAATCTAAATATAAGCCTCTACCTAAAACGTAACTTAACTTATCTAATAAACAGAAAATAAAATAGACTTTTAAAATCCTTTTCTGACTTGCAAAAATAAAATAATTATTAAGATAAATAATAAACATCATTTTAATACTAAGCATAAATAAAAATATCAAAATTATTTACGAAAGAATCATATAATTATTTCTAAGCTTTTACGTAATGTTGTATCATGTTGACATTATAAATTAAAAACTTATGCATATTTTAATAAAGTTCGTTGCCAATATAATGTATGTGTTTTCATAAAATATCTATCCATTCATTCTACAACAACATAATATTCAGTTGATCTAAAGAAAAACATATTAAATTCATTAAAAATCATTATACAATATTTTTACCATAACAATAATAATGTCCAGTCTGCTACCCAGTATTCTTCGGAATTTGCAGCTTCAGAAAACAAAAAATAATACACATTCATACTCTCAACATTCATTAAAATATTCCGTGTTAAATTAATTATAAAATAAATTTATGTAATTAATTATTATATTATTTTTTAGTTATTATTTAAGTAATGTACCTATCCTACTTTTAAGAGTTTAATAATATTTAAATTTTATGTTAAATAAATAAAATAAAAAAAATCATATTACATATTCCAGCGTCGACTTTTGTTCTACCATAAAAGTTCTAACAAATATCCTACGTATAAAGTCAATAAAACACTATTTCCTGTTCCGTTGTATCACGTGTTTCTTGAAAGTTTATAATAAAAATGATAACGTTCTTTTTTTTAAAAAATAAAAAATAAGTTCCCCAAGAAAACAAAATAAAATTAAAAAAATAGTTTATAAGTCCTGTCTGGATCCAGTTCTTCATAGAATATTATTCAAAATTATTATTTCTAAATTAATTTATAGTTTATAAATTATTTTACATTGAATTATTTTAATCAACTTGGCTTGCTTGGCTTAGTTTGATTTGATTTGGACATCCATGTATTACTTGCGCATTTATAAATAACATATTCAGGTAAGAATTAATTTCTCCATCTATAACGTCCAGCGTTTTAGATTACTTCAATATAGCAATTTTATTATATTACGATTTTAAATAATCATATTTATAATCTATTTGCCTTTTAAAACGTCAATATTTAGTCTTTTAAGCACAAAGACTTAACAAGGCAAGTATTTATTTAAAATTACTACTGCTTCTTATATCTTTCCTTAAGATATACATTTTACTTCTATAATTTGTCAAAAATACTTTTTTCCACAGAAGTATTTTTATTTCTTTAAAATATCTATTAATAACAGACAATAGTAATTTAACTTTAAAACTATTTATAGTCCAAAATACTACTTTTCTCCATCTTATAGTTTTCTGTACTAATCCAGCGTCTGTTACTTTTCTAGCATAAAGTTTCTGATATATTTCTACGATACGTGATGTTTCCATGATCATTTGTACGTAAATTGAGTTTCGATATTGAGAAGACAATAGGGAATTATTAAGTTTCTACTGCATATTCATTACTTTAAAAATATTATAAATTATTCAATAACACTCTTATGATTTTACAACTGATTTTAAGAGCGTTTATAAATTTACTTGGCTATTTTCTCAATAGCACGTTTAACTTAGAAATTTAATTACAGAGAGCCCCCTTCAACAATTGAATCCAGCTTTTATACTGGAAGAGACTCCACATCTGATTGGTACGTTTAAACAATCAAACTTTGCTTATTTACATATTTATCAACTCACTATTAAAAATAAAATAATGACTTATTTAATATTTAATATTTTATCAAATTCTTTCAAAACAATATTTATCGTTTATTTAAATCTATTAAACATTCTTTTGAAATATTCTTTCTCACTTGATTTAAATCTTAACTTTTATAAGATCATTTAAAATAAACTAAATCTTTTTAAATACGTTATATTTTTAAGACAATATTTTTTAAAATCAAATTTAATATTTTACATTAATATCTTTATTTTTATCTCGTGATAACTCACGTATTATTTATAAATTTTACAACATGATTTTGTAAAATAATTATGCAACTTTATTAGACAACTTCCACGCATGTGTGTATAACATCTGTTCTTTATAACACAAGAACGCTTGTCTAAAAATAAACTTAACAATTGCTTTTTTAAAATAAATATTTATTTTTAAAAATAAATAAGATATTATATCAGATTTTAAAATAATTATTTGATATGATTAAAATCAAATATTAATCTCAATTTAAGTACTTATAATTTAAAATATTTTTATTCACTTTTAACATATATTTTAAATTAAATAAATATCTTTGTCTAATTTTAACTTGTCTTTTAAATACTTTAGCTTTAAACATTTGTTATTAAATTTATTAATGCAGTATTACATCATAATCATCATCATTTTAAATATCTTCTCAATATCAACACAATTCACATATCAAATACTCATAGATTGCTTTAATTAAACTTATGGTAACATTACCACAAGCAAAGTCAACATCACACATTTTAAAATACTTCTTAAATTTAAAATTTTCTACTAAATTAGCACAAAACTTAAATGGTGACCCATACAAAAGGGCACAATATATATAAACAAAATATATATATATCTCCATCATTTTACACACACATAAAATACACACATATATACATCTATATCAAAATATACACATATATTTTCTTCATATATATACATACAAATCTATATTACCCTTAGACATATATATAATCCATATCTACATCTATATATACATATGCATATCCAATACATAGACATACATCTATACACAGATATACATACAACTATAGACATATATACAATCCTCTTATATCTTTACAAATACACATCTATATATATATATATTGTACCTACACATATATAAAATACAAAACATATCCAATTCACCTTTTTTAAAAAAATTTTTTTTTTATCTTTTTAAACAATTTTATTTTTACTTTTTATTTTTCAAACAACCTTTTAAATATTCTTCTTAATATTATTTTATAATATTATTAATAATACTATTTTATTATTTTTTTTTTTATAATTATCTAATATATAACATCTTTTACTTTACTATCTTTAATTTTACTTTTTATAACTTTTATCTCTATATCACTAAATAATATTTTTTAACATTATTATGTCTATCTTCCTTACCGTTTTAACTTTAATTAAAATGACCGTTATTTCAAAATTTTCTATCTGTTTATTCATTTAAAACAGCTCCCTCTGTTATCAATATTATAAACTTATAATTCTATTTAAACCTTCCAACTTCCCAATTATAATCATTAACCATATTCAAATATTATAAAATAACTACTTAACCATCATTTCACATATAAATATACAAATCAAACATCCATATTTCTTACATATATATATACATCTTCACATTACCTCTATACATATAACTAAAAATAATATATAAAAATAATATCTAAAAACCAATATATAAAACCAATATATAAAACTATATTAAAAATAAAAGATTAAAAAATTAAAATTTAAAAAATTAACAAATCCCTACCTACATCTATACATCCACACATATATATATCCAAAGATAAACTTATATCCCTTAAAACATACTCGTTTATATACCTATACTCATAACACATATACATACATATACCAATCCTCCTATACATTTATACATACGCACCCACATAAATACTCAACTTACTTATAAATTACATATATAAATATACAAAACACATCTAATACCTCATTTTATATTACCTTTAAAACCTATTTTATTTTTACTGTTAATTTTTCATTTTATTATCTATCTTGTTTAATTATTATCTAATACGTAATACCTTTTTACTTCCATATCTATAACACAAACCTATCCAATAGACCATTTTTTATTACCTTTAAAACTATTTTATTATTACTTTTAGTTTTTAAAAATTTTCTATAACAAATTTACAAAATTTTATAAACATTACCCTTTTATTATTTATTATTACTATCAACTCCCTCTGTTATTAATTTTATAAAACTTATAACTCTATTTTTTAACCTATATTTATTAACAATCTTTACAAGGCTTTTATATATATATTATAACTTTTAACCTACTTTCTTTTATTACTATTATTATTACCATTATTATTAATCAATCACAACAATAAACATGCTAACACCAATATCTTTTCCAAACCATATTTTAATTTTATTTTCAATATTCCCTACCCATATACATATTTATATACTCCTAAAACATATATATATACACTTATTTTTAATTACTAATAAGCCTATAAATCCAATACTAAACCTACCAACATAACATTCTTAATCCCCCATCCCTATTTAAACTAGGCCTTATCCTCTTAATTAGTATTGCTTCTTTTATTTTTTTTATCTCTTTTTTTATTAGTATATCCTATCATTTTTATACTCTTTGTCAAATACATGCCCTGTTTCCATAATATTCAAATAAATCGGTGAATTTTTGTCATACCTATATTGATTTAACCTCGTAAAAATAGAATTCTTTGTCTCTCCTACATATTTTGTCCTTATCATATTTTGCTTACAATATCTACAATCTATTTGATATATGCCATTTATACATTTTTGCATATCTTTAATATATTTATTGTCTAATATATTCATTACATTTTTTCTTTTTTATTTACTACCTTATACTTAATTACATTATTATATCTTTTATTAATTTTTCTAATAATTTTATTAACATTCTTAACTATATTATTACTATATGTTTTAACCCCTCTATACTCCTTTATATTTTTATTTCTATATTTAACACTCTCTTCTTCCTTATTACATTTCTTATACTTTTCTTCTATTAATTTTATATTCTTCACTATTACATTCTCTGGATACTCATTTTATTTAAATTTCTTTACTATTAATTCTATTTCTTTTTTATATTCCTTTTCACTTGAACAATAATTAATAATAATGGTAATAATAATAGTAATAAAAGAAAGTAGATTAAAAGTTATAATATGTGGATATACATAAAAGACTTGTAAAGATTGTTAATAAATATAGGTTAAAAAATAGAGTTATAAGTTTTATAAAATTAATAACAGAGGGAGTTGATAGTAATAATAAATAATAAAAGGGTAATGTTTATAAAATTTTGTAAATTTGTTATAGAAAATTTTTAAAAACTAAAAGTAATAATAAAATAGTTTTAAAGGTAATAAAAAATGGTCTATTAGATAGGTTTGTGTTATAGATATGGAAGTAAAAAGGTATTATATATTAGATAATAATTAAACAAGATAGATAATAAAATGAAAAACTAACAGTAAAAATAAAATAGGTTTTAAAGGTAATATAAAATGGGGTATTAGATGTGTTTTGTATATTTATATATGTAATTTATAAGTAAGTTGAGTATTTATGTGAGTGGGTATGTATAAATGTATAGGAGTATTGGTATATGTATGTATATGTGTTATGAGTATAGGTATATATACGAGTATGTTTTAAGTAATATAAGTTTATCTTTGGATATGGATGTATAGATGTAGGTAGGGATTTGTTAATTTTTTAAATTTTAATTTTTTAATCTTTTATTTTTAATATAGTTTTATATATTGGTTTTATATATTGGTTTTTAGATATTATTTTTATATATTATTTTTAGTTATATGTATAGAGGTAATGTGAAGATGTATATATATATATATGTAGGAAATATGGATGTTTGATATGTATATTTATATGTGAAATGATGGTTAAGTAGTTATTTTATAATATTTGAATATGGTTAATGATTATAATTGGGAAGTTGGAAGGTTTAAATAGAATTATAAGTTTATAATATTGATAACAGAGGGAGCTGTTTTAAATGAATAAACAAGATAGAAAATTTTGAAATAACGGTCATTTTAATTAAAGTTAAAACGGTAAGGAAGATAGAGGTAATAATGTTAAAAAATATTATTTAGTGATATAGAGATAAAAGTTATAAAAAGTAAAAGTAAAGATAGTAAAGTAAAAGATGTTATATATTAGATAATTATAAAAAAAATAATAATAACATAGTATTATTAATAATATTATAAAATAATATTAAGAATAATAATATTTAAAAGGTTGTTTTAAAAATAAAAAGTAAAAATAAAATTGTTTAAAAAGATAAAAAAATTTTTAAAAAAAAGGTGAATTGGATATGTTTTGTATTTTATATATGTGTAGGTAGAATATACATATAGATGTGTATTTGTAAAGATATATGAGGATTGTATATATGTCTATAGGTGTATGTATATCTGTGTATAGATGTATGTTTAAAAGAGGTATGTCTATGTATTGGATATGCATATGTATATATAGATGTAGATATGGATTATATATATATGTCTAGGGGTGATATAGATTTGTATGTATATATATATGAAGAAAATATGTGTATATTTTGATATAGATGTATATATGTGTGTAAAATGATGGAGATATATATATATATATTGTTTATATATATGTGAAACGATAATTAAGTATTTATATTATTCAAATCTTGTAGCTCTGATGAAGACTGCTGGACAGTCGAAACTGTAAGAAAATGAAGAAGTTTAAGAAAATTACTTGCATTAAAGTGTATATGAATGAAGTATTATAAGTAATATATATATGATTATATGAAGATATGGAAAGAAAGTGAAGGAGAAGAATAAGGGAATTATAAATCTTAATTAAAATTCTTTTTTTAGTTGTTTTCAAATCTTTAAAAATATATCAAATGGTATTTTGAGATCTGTTTTAAAAATATTTTGCTAATTAAATGTTGTTTTTTTATTTAATCAAGAGATTACAGAGATAGCTGTGGGCAACTGAGATTGCATTCTTGGCAGGATTAAAGGGTGTATAAAAAGGCCCATAGAACAAAAGAAGTCAGTTCAGTGGAGTTTTTAGTCAGTTGAGTTTAGTTACTTTTCAGTGAAGTTGGTTTATCTACTTTTCCGTTAGTTACTTTCAGTAAAATAAATTTTAAGAAGCGAACACGAGTTCGGCGCTATGAAGTTTGAGTAGAGGAATCTTTCACTTTTCTCTCTTTCTCTCGGAGAACTGTCTATCTGTCTGCCTCCTGCTGCCATGTTTCATCCATCTGACTGGCCGTATATGATGACCCAACTGATTGACTGCTTATTCTACATCTACTTGCTTGCTGAGGTAACCTCACGTAATATAGAGCTGCCTTAATATGTAAATTCCTTTTATAGTTTCTAATGAGATGTAGTTAAACCTTTGTATTTTAATTCAGATATTAATTTATGTTTCTGCTAATTTTGCTCTTAAATTCTCTCTCTGTGATCCCTTACTAATATAATGTGTTTTTTTAACTTAACTTTAACGCTTGAACTCATATATATAACTTTGTGCGGCTCCATTAAGATTTTATGTATTTTGTTTAATGTATAGATATAATTTATTTTTTTTAATATGCAAAAAATCTCCAAATTTGCGAGTTTAGAAAAGGGGGAAAATAATTGTTTAATTTGGAAAGAAGCAGGGTTTCATTTAAAACCTATCAATAAAGTTTTGTTTATATTAAATAGAAATTGCTTGCGAGTTTGGTTTCATTTTAAATTCATTATTCTTAAAGTCAAGTAAAAACTTTTACTGTGGATGAATTCTGCTAAATTTACTGCTTTGAATTTGTCTTTAAAATTTCATTTTAAAAGATCGTGGACCTTGATTAATGTAATTAGTCCATCCTTTCCTGCTGTTGTCTAAAGGGCTAATGTAATCCATAATACGTATATGGGAATCAAATTTAAATATAAATTTTATTAGTTTAATGCTATAGAAATGAGTTATTATTCATTACAATTTGTTAAATGACTCGGGATTGAAAACAGGTTATTGCGCAAGAGGTTAGATCATTTCCAAACTTTAAAATAATATTATGTGAAAATTATATTATAAACTTATATAAATGTTTCTGGAATACGTGTTCCTTTATTCTGATATTTTATCTTTTCCATTTCTTGATTGTTTTGTCATTGGGGACATCGGAAGCCTCAAGCTCCCATCCTACTTTTCAAAATCGTTCGTAATCAGGGATACTACTTCCTGTGGAACGTGAGGCTTATGAGGTTGATGTACTGCAGATGACCGTACTCTGGGCTTTCAAACCCAGTCTCTCCTTCGATATCGCTCTGCCAGAATGCGCGGGCATATCAAATCTAAGTTCGTGTCAAATATTCTTTTAAAAATGATAGAATATCCAAAACTGCCATGAAGGCCAGATTTCTTTATTTTATGCTAGTACCGTCACTCTGCTCCTTAATTTGATCACCGTCTGCCTAACCTTAGTAAGTCACAATGATGTGTTAAAGATGATGATTCATTTCGTAAAATACATTCAGTATGTTGATTTTAAAACTGCCTTTTTTTAAATACCATTATCGATTCCCATAGACATAAATCTAATTTGTATTAATGATTGTATAATTTATTCTCATAAATGTAGCGCATTGTTTATTTCTTGTATACTTATTCTAAAGACGCTATGTCCAAACAATGCCTGTCAAACATATATAATGATTTTAAGATTGTAAATAAATGACTGAGACCGTATATTTATATTTATTTGTCAAAATGATTAATGCTAAATTATCAGGTATCTTTCTGTACTCCAAATCTGTTCCGATCTTGTAGATTGTTTTGTACATCCATAACATTCTGTTAGTAAAAATTTATTAAATTGGCATATTAACTCCACACAAGTTACAATACATTCTATAAAATTATATTCATGAAATAATTAATAAAGAGGATTTTATAAAAACAAATCCCAAGTTTGTAAATGTATAATGTCACCCCAAGCGTGAAACAATTTTGTAATATATGTATGCGTTTTCTCAATATTTTATTAAATATATATTTCATGTAAATCCTGGTTTGTTGTTGAATTATTATTTTCTAATTAGTATTTAGAACTATTTTCTTTAGTTAATAACTTAGCATTAATAAATATAACTTTCATAAATGTAATTCCTGGGCTACTCTTATGTCGATCATCATCATTAGGCTGAAATTGTGTTATATCATCAGGATTGTTGTTCATTGGGTCAGAGATCCAAAGAATAGGCAAACAGGATAGAATTCAGGATTGCTCCAGACCTGTGTATCTTGAGCATGATCGGATTTGAGGTACTTTTGCTTAGGATTTGAATCTTGTTAAGTGAGCATACTATTGTGACTGGTACAATATTAATATGGATATCTTGGATGTCTGTTAATTTTATCCAACATTTGTGTGTGTGTGTGTGTATTTATATGTATATACAATTACATTCTGTTTAATTTTAAGCAAAACATTTTATCCATAATTCCATTGGGTGGTTATGATAGTATTACTATTCTTGTTTCATGTGTTCTTATAAAAAGATAGTAAATTGTTATAAACATATTAATAGAAAAATTATATTTTGTCTGATTTGTTTTTAGGAACAATAATTCACTATACTGTACTTATTTTACTCCAGAGCCATCTATTGTAATTTTGAATAATCAACGGACATTAGATGGAAGCTCTAGATTTACATTCTAGACTGGTTTCCAGCTTTCAGTTTTCATCACTGATGATCTAAAGTTTATCATTGATGAAAGTCAATATCAGAAACTAATTGGAAGTTGTGGTTATAGTGCTATCACTTTCTAATAATTACTACTCAAAATTACAGAGTTATTTCTGGATGGGAGTAAATAAAATAAATTACTACTTATAAAAGCGTATGTCAAATATAAGCAAAGGAAGAACTTATTTTGTTTTAATGTGTTGATTTATTATTATTTTTTTGTTGTTTTGATAGGTAATTTTAAAAGAGCGAGAAGAAAGGAAACAATTAAGACAAATACAAGAAGGTGTTCACAGCATAAACATCACCCCCTCTAAGTAAGTTAAATAGAAGTAAAACAGATAAATTAAATTAGAAATTTTGTAAATTTTTTTTAAAATTACTATATCAGTTATTTGTTTGACTTTTGAATATGATTTATTTGTTTCTATGCATAAAAAGTGGATTAAATATGCATTTTACAGTATATTTCAAATCAATGCAAAAAAAAAAAAAAAAAGAGAATTAAAATTTATGATTAGTTATTAATTTAATAGTCTGTCTGTCATATTATAATATATTTCTTGTGTAATTTTACAGATTTTGAATGTTCTGTTCATACTTTGTTTTTCTACAAGAGCCCTGCTATGTTTATAGTGTCATTTTCTACAGCATGAATATTTTTAGTAGCATATATATCTAATGGTTATATTCAAAATATTTAGTAACTGATGTGCTGATAAAAATTCATTTATAATTAAAATTTAAAAAAAAATCATTTATGACAGACTCTGGATCTCAAGATCCATGGATATTGCAGCCCAACTCTGTCATTTTCAGTGCTCAAATTTCTTAAGAATTCTAAGTAGCAAACCATTCAATTATTTTTATAGATATTAATTATTACTGCAATTTTTAATGGAAATATTTACAAAAGTTAATAACCAATTAATTCACAACATTTCTTTACATATCCTTAGAATTTTAGCTTTCGGTATTTCATCCATTTCATCAACAATTAAGAACATATTAATCACAGAAATTCATTAAAGACTAATATTGGGTGGAGTTGCAATGAAAAATTTGGAAAGGTTTGGTCAAATTCTGATTCTTTAAGAATATGAAAGTTGGATACTGAAAAAAGATAGAAAAAATGTTGATGCTTTTGAAATGCGATGCTGGCAAAGACTGATAATTTTAATGACAGCAAGGAAAAGACACAAATGAATACTAAGTTAAATAAAATATGAATTTTTTGTTGAAATACAAATATTTGATCAGATTGGAATTTTCTTATTTTAATCATATCATGAAATGATCTAATTTCTTACAGAAATGTATCATTTTTAGAAAGTTAATAGTGAAAAAAGATGATTACCAGCATTAGATGAATGAACTTCACCATAACAATAATGAGCATGCCTTTGAATAACCTGAAAAAGCAAACAGTTGATAGATTGATTTAGGGAAATACTATTTATGAGATTCTCACAAGTTGACTTCAATATTATGTTTCTTAATAAGACTTTTCATGCTAATGAGAATTTATTTATTTAATTTATTTAGAGGTTTTAATATAAAGTTATGCAATGCGCATATGATTTTCTAGAATTTTATATTATATTTGGAATTGATATAATTAGATTACAAAAAAAAATCTATTTTCATTTCATTATATTTCAAGTATAGTTATGCAGATTATTTTGATTATTGATATGTCCCTATTATAATATATATTTTGATAGTTTTGCCTTTTTTTTTTAAGGAGAAAAATTGCAATAAATTTTTGAATCTTTTTTATTTTTTACTCTTAATTTTAAAATATTTAAAAAAAATGAAAACAAAAATATCAATTAGACCAATTGCATAGAATTTTTGTGCTCTACAATGACAGTTTGATGCTTGATCATTACTTGAATTCATATTTAACTGATCACATGATAATTAAAAAAAAAAAGGGAATTTCAATTTGAATACACTTTGAAGATTGTTGAAAATATATCTTTAATTTGTTGTACTATGGTTACTATGGTTAATTTTCTATGCTGCATTTTCTGTAAAGATTTTTTTCAATAAATACATCATTTATTTTTAAATGAATTTGTCCCTGGAGGAGATAGGAGAAATATAGTGAAATGTTCTTACATGTATTGGATAGTATTTTGTTTTTATTTTCTAAAATAGCTATTTTTGAGTTTGTGGCAAGCTGATATCTATTTTGGCATATTTGCCTCTTTATTCAGCAAAAGAAAAATCATAATTACATTTTTTTTATTGCACTTTTTGTAGATTTTCCATTGTATTAATACAAATACATATTACTATTTGTGGTACTAGTATATAAACATTCATTTGTTTGATTGCAGTTGTAACCAATAGACTATTTATTTTGTTGATGATAGTGATCAATCTTTTCTTATCCTCAGTAGATTCTCCAGTCTAGTCACTACTGAAATTTTTAATCACCTTTTCATCTGAATAACAAAGGTTCTGATAATTATGTTGATCTATACTTATATAAAGAGTAGATTTTTAAAAAAACTTATATTTACAATTTTAACAGGAAGTGTGATGACCATGTTTAGTTACCATTATTCTATAGAAAGACTTGAAAGCAAAGTGGTGTATCATAATATTATTTACTTGCTTACTGGTGTGATTCTTGAAGACATCTGAATGCTGCCTATATACTTCTCTTTCTTTCTTTTTTATTGACTTTTTTTGCAGGTGCATTCATGTGGCTTTAACATTTAGTGTGTCTGTTTTGTATTTTTTCTCTTTTTTCAACTTTATTCATCATTAACTTTTTTGGTTTACAGAATTATTGGTTCTTATAATTTTTTTAAAATATGATACTTTCTATGTTAGAATTTTGGCTTCTAGTATGTATTTAGGTTGAATTTTTTTGTCAACAAGTTTGTTAATCTATTTTGCTATCCAACAAATTCTATTAATCAGTCAGCTACTTTTGTATTATTGATTGATTTTTTTTTTTTTAAATAGTTTGTAATGTAAGTTTTATTAAATTTTAAATTATATTAAAAAAAATATTATTTTTATTTTTTTCATTTACATTATTTCAATGTATTCACCATTTAGCCAATAATCATTCTTATATATATATATTATCTTTCCCAATCATCTTTAATATATATATATATATATATATGTTATCTTTGCAGTCAAGTTGCAAATACTGGAAGTGGAGATGCATCACAGAATTGTAAGTTGTTTTAATAGATATATACTTATATGTTTAAATATTAGATATCTCTCTGTTAATATATTATTTAAATTGCTGGTTTTTAATCTTTTTGAACTTAACACAGATTATATCTAGTTAATTTTATTTCAAAGTCCACAATTAATGCAATAATTAATTAATCATGATGATGTCTGGTTATTTTCTATGTGTATGGCGAAGTTCTTGATGTTCTAAAATTATATGGCAATGATAAGGTAGAGTTAGCTTCAGGGACACTTGTTTATCTATAGTATTTAGCTAAGTAAAATAGTGTATGTATTGTGTTGTTGTACTCTGTCAACAGTTTACAAGCAAGCCAACAAAACTTACTAGTAATTTTAAACTTATCTTATGTATAGCATAATAAGAGATACACATGTGCAATGTCATTTTATTTCCATTAAACAATAGTTCGTTGATGATATATTATCATTATTATATTCTAAAGCATAAGTTTATAATAATTATCAATTGAAACAAATATAAACTTCAAAACCTTTACATCATATGATTGTCACATATATTTTAATTTTTATTAATAGATTTTGGCTATATTTTACAGTCACTTTCAGTCATTCAATATTTTATTATTGAGTTTTTTTAAAAATTAATTTGCATAATTTTTATTTATAAATCAATAATAACTAAATAGATTTTTAACAAGAAATATTGTTTTAATATGTAAGTGCTTTTTTCAATAACATTTTATTATCTTCTTTACTAAAGATGTTTATGTTATAATTACCAATTATTTCCTAACAGGCAGAGATAGAGAGATGTAATACAGGCCATTCACTCTTTAGACTCAAGCTTGGCAAAGCAAGGGAAAGTTAAAGATATTAGAATTTAATACTAAAACATAGATTTTAGAATGCAAAAAACTCATTATACCATCAAATAGGCATGTGTTGTGTTGCTTATATGTATATGTGCATATTATATGTGTGTGTATATATAATATTTGCTATTTATTTATAAAAATATATTTTAAGGATTTTAAAAAATATGTAAGATAATTTTTAATATTGTATAAGGTAATTTTTATTTTAATTATTACAAAGGGTTATTATAATAATAGTAATAACATTAATAATAATAATGTACTTATAAAATACCTAACAAAAGATTTGTTAATTCCTGAATGCACATAGATCATATGTTAGGATTGACATTATTTTAAAAAGAAATAATTTAAAGCGTGTCTCTGAGGAATTTAATATAAGTTGGCAGTGTTTTAAAAAAAATCAGTATAAGGAATTCAATAGTCTGCAATGTTTTGAAACCATCATAATTAAAATTTAAGTTTTAACAAATGTTTAGCATAAATTTAGTTTCATTGCCAATCCTAAGATCAATGTAAAGCTAACTTAGCAGGATCCTTCTTAAATCTGGAATCAATTTTGTATGGAAAGTCTTCAAAATGCCATAGAAAAAATATCGTGGATTGCCTCACTCTCTACAGCAATTTAATAAATAAAGCAAAGGATTACATTTAAATGGATTCATCAACATTAAATGTTGAACATGAAATTGAAAAAAATAAAAAAGGAAAGAATCTGCAATCAACATCTATGATAAGTACATCATAACTCTGAAATAAATAACTAAAGGATACTCCATATTTATGATTATGAACTTATTTGAATTTAAATTTAAGTTAGATGCTATCGATATTTCTGTTAATGTGTATATTATTTATGAAATGTAATATAAACTGTTGAATTACAGATAAACTTCAAGTATAGACAATATATATTTATCGATTATTATTATTTTGTGCATTTTAAAGTGTTTGTATAAGTGGTGTATATTTTGTAATATAAATTAATAATTAATCTATTAAATGTTTAAGGTTTTAAATAATATTTTAATTTTATTCTTAGATAAGGAAAGTTTCATGTAGATATATTTATGACTAAGGTTATTAAAAGAATAAATTATTTATTAATTAAATTAATGAAATTATCTGAATTCAAGTTAAAATATAAACAATTCGATCTTGAATATCATAATAATCTTACATAAATTCATAATAATACAGAATTAAGGTCATTAGGCAATATGAATGACCTAAATTTAAATAATTCTTTGACATTCATGTTTATATAGGTTGAAAGATTATATCTTAAACATTAGCTATAACTTTCTAGAATTTATTGTACAATAATATTGCAAGTTAAGTACTTTAAGTCAATAGATTTATCTGTTGTTTATTTGTAGAGATGGCGAGCTTGATAGGTTTAAGTTTAATACTATTTTTATATATAATCAACATGTTACAGATGTGAATATGTTAATTTATTGAAAGTTTGGTGTAAGGATTCTGATAATAATTGTCTTTTATGTATTTCTTTCTCAAGTAGATACATTAAAGTGTGTAGATGCAGATGAGGGTATTTTTTTTCTTACACTAAATAATGATATATATTGCCTACTTTTTGTATTATTGATATATTCTATACAGAGGAAGTCTGGATGTATGATATTTTGCTACACATTATAGTGTGTACTGATATAATATTTTATGAATATATGAATATATTAATGCATACATCTGATTTGCAGGCAGATTTATTAAAAGATGCATATTATTATTTTGACCTATTAATGATGAGAATTCAAGTCACATCCATCTGATAATACTTTAAATGAGATTTATATAATTGTGTTTTCTCATGAAGATCTCATCTTTATCTCTTTATAGAGAACTGAGTCTGTGATATAATATAACGAGTTATAATCTTATTGTTGACAGTAAAAGTTTTATTGCATATAACATGTGTAATATTACAATATGCTCTGATGCAATTTCTTAATTTGTATACTAGGTCAGTGGCTTTTAATCCTTGTCTAAACATCTAACTCTTGTTTGAGTGAATATGAAGTGATTAATGAACTACATGATATTGTGTGCATTCAATAAGTGTTGTAGAAATTAAGGAAATAACAATTATTATTTTACAATTTCTTATTATAATATAGAATAAACTCATTTATGACACTGACATTCATTCAATTGATAGTGAGTCACCACAAAGTTAATTAAAGGTATTTCTCATAAAAGTTTTAGAAGTATTATTCTTATATCTTGACACTGACATTCATTCAGTTGATAGTGAGTTACCATAACAAGTTAGTTAAAGGTATTTCTCATAAAAGTTTTAGAAATATTATTCTTACATCTTCTCCTTTACTTTTTTGCATTCCTTCATATATATTACTTGTTATAAATCTCCACATATACACTCTAATGCAATTTTTTTTATATAATTTCTTTAATTTGTAACAGTTTTGATTATCCTGCAGTCTTCATCAGAGTTACAACATTTAAATATATAATCATATAACCATTATTTGATATATAAAAATACATATTTTACATTATTATTCATAATCTTATTTTATTTTTAACTCTATACCTTTCCTTCCCTTTTTTCCTAATTATTATTTTCTCATTATTTCTTTAGTATTTTTACTCTCTTTTTATTTTATTATCTTTTCTTCCTATCTATCATTCTATATTACTCTAATATATTTTTATCACATTTTTATTTTACTTTTAATACCTCTAAGTCTAATTCTTTCCTTTCTTTTTATTATTTATTTATATTTATTTTTTTATTAATAATTTTTATTCATATTTTATTCTTTATTCTCTTTTACAATTTACTTATTTATTTTACTCACCTTTTGCATAACCTTCCTTTTTATTTTTAAATTTATAACTGATTCTTTTTTCAAATCCTTTAATACAACTCCCTCTATTATCAATTTTTTAAACTTTTTATCCTATTTTTAAAACTTTTTATTTTACAAAACTTTATATATATACACTTTCTCTATTATTATTAATATTTCTATAAAAATAATGACTCCCCCCCCCACATTTCTATTTAAATTTGGTTTTATATTCTTAATTGATATAGCTTCTTTTATTTTTCTAACTCTTCTTTTATTAGTATATCCAATCATTCTTATGCTATCTCTCTCAAACATATGTTCTGTTTTTATAGCATGCATATAAATAGGTGATTTTTTTATCATATCTGTGCTGAATCCTCTTATATAGATTGAATTTTCCATTCTCCTACATATTTAGTTCTTATCTTATTATTCATACATGATCTACATTCTATCTTATATACTCCATTTATATGTTTTTATATTCCTTTAATATATTGTCTAATATATCCATTACATTTCTCCTTTTGAAAAAAGAGTCAGTTGTAAATTAAAAAAAAAAAAGAGAAAGGTTATGCGAATAAAATTAATAAATAATTATAAAAGAGAATAAGGAATAAAAATTATTAATAAAAGAATAAGTATAGATAAATAATAAAAAAAGGAAAGAAAGGAATTAGACTTAGAGGTATTAAAAGTAAAATAAAAAGGTGATAAAAATATATTAGATAGTAATGCAGAATGATAGATAGGAAGAAAAGATAAAAAATAAAAAGAAAGTAGAAATAGTAAAGAGATAATGAGAAAATAATTAGGAGAAAAGTAAAGTAAAAGTATAGAATTAAAAATAAAATACGATTATGAATAATAATGTAAAATATGTATTTTTATATATATAGAATAATGGTTATATGATTATATGTTTAAATGTTGTAGCTCTGATGAAGACTGCACAACAGTCGAAATTGTTAGAAAATTGAAGGATTTATATTAAAAATTTTGCATTAGAGTGTATATATAGAGGTTTATAAAAAGTAATATCATAAGTTTTATTGTAATAATCCAATATAATGGGAGATATTTGGTTTTGTAATTTGTTATGGTGCATTATAATCATACATCCCATTTATCAGTTTTTTTTTTTTTTTTACTTTTGATACCACCAACATGAGTAAGGAAATTATTCCTTTTAGTTGTGGCATTATTGAAATATATATTATTTGATTTACATGTTAATAAATATGTTAATTGATTAGTTCTTTTGCTATCTAATTCACTTTTAATAGATATTAATTCTGTTATAATGTATATTAATTTCAAGATTTTCGCAAATTTATAATGAAAAGAAATTATTTTCTGAGAAAATGATGAGAGAAATTGGATTAGGCATTTATTTACAAGCAGAGGAATTATGAAGAATATGTTGAGTCTCTGGAAGAATAAGTGGGGGAAAAGTAGGACAAGAAAAATTTTGATTATTGTAATAAAATTATTATGAATGTCAAAGTTTAGAAAAATAGAAAAGCTTGTAAAGCTTATTGAATTGATGTGCAGGACCTGTCTTTTTGATAAACTAGTAATGATGTTGATGAAGAGTAATTAAATTAATTATTAAATATATCGACGAGAATCTGCAAACTGTTTGTAAGTGTAGAATTTTTGTGAACCCATATTTTCTTTGTCTACTCAGATATGGAAACATCAAATTATTCCAAGTCTAAATCAATAGCATTTTAATTATAAATATTTTTAAGAAATATTTAACATTTATTAAAATTGAGATGCCATTTATTGATTTGTTACTGAATGTACTCTTTTAATAATAGACAACAATTAATTACGAATATTAAATATTACTAAATACTGTCATAGATGTAACTGAATATTTAGTTTTTCTTGGCTAAAACAAGATAACTATAGAAATGAAATTATATACATGTAAGCATGTTTTAAACAATATTTCTATTAATTAAAAATTATTTGAACATATATTTTTCTAATTGACACATAACATCACACAACCAAATTCAAGAAAATAGATTTATTGCTAATAAGAATTCATAGTTAGTGTGAACTAAATAATAGATGGAAAAAAGGAAATTTAACTTGGAATTACATTCATGAATGATTGAAAATTAATGATGACAATGAGATTAGGAAAGTATTGTTAATAGGATAATTAGTAGATATAAAGTTTGTTAAGTAAATGGCAACCATTGACAAACTACTTCTGATAACAATCACTTATTGTTTGATTATGATAACTTTGTTGCCTTATTATCTTTATCTGTCTTTTTGTAGATGAAGTTTTTTATACATATGTAAGGTACATTATGGAAAGTTAAATATCAGAAGCTCTAATGCATAAGTAAAATCAATTCAGAGTGATAAATGTATAGTGAAATTTAAAAGTCATAATTGAATTTTAAAATTAACAGTGAAGGCACTTTATAAATGGTAAATGATTTTCACTTTATTACATTGAAAGGATGTGTCATTATTTTCAGATTTAAAAACATTAAAAAAAAAAACCAAAAGGTGGGCAATGAAAAATCAGTGCAGAAGTTGTTTTGAGATCTCTAAGCTATTTATATTGGTAAAGATTTTTAAGATTATTCAAAGTAAACAAATCTGTAGATCTTTGATCAGATTAGTTTTATTTAATAAGATTGAAGTTGTCTTTTTTAGAGATTGTCTTATCGCTTAAAAAAGTCTATAACATTTGGAAAAGTTGAAGTGAGAGACTGATTTATACTTACTTAATATTAATGAACTTGGTCATCATTAGACCATTGAGAAGATAAAAATGCCAAATAGAACAGAAGATATTCTGTTGAAGGGTCACCTATATGAATTCCCAAATATTGACACATCTAAATTATTATAATTAGAAATTTAAATAAAATTGGTTTAATGCCATATAATAAATTATTAAAAGGATTTGATAGCAAATTATAAGAGATGACTAAAAATAACAAATTTTATAAAGATGATTTTAAAAATTGTAATTCATGAAAACTAGTTAAAGTGAAATAAATTATATGAATATATATTGTAATGGTATAGAAGGGGATAAATATAGGGAAATGGGAAATCATCCCCATTGAATATCTTTACTGAATATCACACTCAACATTGTCTATGAGTATGAGTGAATCAGCACTTAATAAAAATAAGTAGTTACAATAATAATGTTACATCAACAGCAGTAAACAAGAATAATCAAGTTATTCTTTGTGGATAGATTTAAAAGAGATTGTCAACCTGTAGATTAATTAATTAGCCATTGTCAAATTTAGGGCAAAATATAAAACAGTCATCTGGATGCACATACTTAAGTGCCAAAGTATCTATAATAATAATAAATACAGGGATATTGATATATGCTAATCACCATCATTTACTCTGGCCATATGGTACCATGAGTTATAGACCTATTATAATCTAATTTTCAATCTAAAAAAATAAACTATTGTTAATGGGCCTTGCAACATCCAGATAATTATCTGGATGGTAAAACAATCATAAACCCTATATATAAATTAGTTGTTATTACTCTAGAGCTAGTTCAATATCACAAGGCCATAGGGACTGACAGTGAACAAAATAATTTATAAGTGCACTTGCTTAATTTACTTTAATTGTAATAGTTTTATTAGAATAATTTATAAATCCTAAAACACTTTGCTATTGACATCAAGTCACACATTGTTAATTCATAGATAAAGGCATTAACATTACTTTTTTCAAACAATTATTTAATGAATTAATTAATAAATTAATTAAGAAAATTGAGAAAAGATATGATAATTTTAAATTAAATATATTTTTGTCAATAAAATATAACTTCATATAATAAGTAATATATTATCTTGTTGTTGACTTTTACAAATTCAATTAATTAGTCTTTACTTTAAACAGAATTATTTTCCCTTTCAATGATTATTAAAACTCTCTTTTCTTATGAAAATGGAAAGCACTGATATAATTACATTTTGAAGGGAAAATAAACATTTCAGTAAAAAAAGAAGTATTAAAAATTATTTATTTCTAAAAATTATTACTGATATTAAAAAAATTGTTTGGGAATGTAGTTATATAAAAATGTTTAAAGAAGATGCACACATCAATTATATTTTATTTTATCATGATTTTATTTTTAACCTTTTTTGTAGTTATAACTTAATTTCTTTCATATTGGTTTTTCTTCTTCTTGTAAGCTTCAAATGTTGAGTTTAAATAATCTTTTTTTTTTTTTGTAGAAGTACTCACTCTTAATAACTTTTGCTTTTGTAAGTTCGAATTTTCAAATTTATAAGTGTTCTTTGTAAGATTTATTATTACTCTTAATACTCTGTTGTTTTATTGTTTGCTGTGTGTATTTAAAGATTTAGTTGTTATTTATCAAGGACACTAAGTAAAGAAAATAATCAAAGCAAAGCAAAACTCCATATAGTAGTGCCACCTGTGCTAAACAGAGTAATCAATGGATGCCAGAAGGCTTGTGCATAAAATCCCTATCTAATGCCTACTCATCCAATATCCCCAGACTAGTTTCTGGCTTGTGGTCTTTGTCAGTAAGGAGCTTTGGATCTGAGAGCACTGCATAGATCTTAGGATCTAATGCAACCCTCTAGCAACCACCTTTTATCTCTACTTAACTACAAAACCATGAGCACGAAATTGAAAACACAAAAAATATTTTCAATCCAAGCTCAATAGCTTATATAGTCATATGGGTCTGAACTCAGTTCAGAACCCATACATTTTGGTGTCTTTGGCTCTTTAACAACCATAGCCACCACTACCCTATTATGTGATCATGTGATGCTTGCTGGTTTAAAGAAAATAATAATGGAAAACTTTCAAATGAATTAATAATCACTTCAGAGAATGAGTTTTAGCTGTCAGACCATAAATTCTTAGCAAAATTAGATCTTAATGCTACTTTTCATTAAATATTAGCACTGAGAAACACTAAGATTCCAACTATTATAACTCGTAAAGAATTATTTTTACACAAACATCTTTCAGAATAACTACAGCCCCAAACACTTTAAAAGCAAAAATTGACATGATGTTAACAGAAATAAATGGGTCACAAAAGGTACTGCAGAAGAAAATTTAAAAAGTATTTGGTCAACTTTTTGATTTTGGAGCTACATTAACCTCCGATAAATGTATTTAATAAATTCAAAAGGAATAAAGCCTGATCCAGGAAAAATAAAAGCAATTAAAAATGCAGAATACTAAACAATTGCAAGTATTTCTTGGATTTATAAACTTATTTGAATGTTTTCTTGAGGGAAAAGCCAATTTGACTATACGTCTATGCCATCTACTTCTTAAAAGAAAACACTGGACATAGGACAAATCACAAAAGAGGCATAATCAGAAGATCAAAAATCTGTTAACATCGAGATGATTTTTGGTTTATTTTGATAATAATTTGGATGTACTTAGCAACACGATCCGTAATAATGATTGCCCGATAATTTATATATCAAGAACCTTGTTAAAATCTGAAAAAATTACAGTCAGATAAAAACTCATTAGCGATTATTTGTTCTATTAAAAAAATTCCACCAGTATCTTTATGGTAGTCAATTTAAAATAATAACAGATCATTATAGTGAAAATATCTAATAAAATTTTTGGTAAAGGTTTACTTTAGCATCCACAACGTAAAAATCATGTTCGCCCTCTAGTTTTCAAAATTAGAAGTAAATTATTATACGAAAATCTTATGTATATGCTACTATATTACAATTACATTTAAATTTATTAAAATGTAAAAGATAATAAAAAAACATTTACCATTTTAAAGAAATTGAAATAATTACACTAGATTAATTAAAATAAATAGTTTAAATTATTTGCAACTTAAGAATTTAAACTATCTACATTTATAACTTAACAATTTAAACTATCTAGATTTATAGCACTTATTATAAATAAAAAAAAAACACTGGCGTAAGCAAGAAAATAGTCATTGACTGGGCAAATTTTTGTCGTGAAAAGTGTGCCAAATATTTAGACACAAATCCGATGGTTCTCGGTGGAATGGATAACAATGGGGAGCCATTAGTCTTCGAAATCGATGAAACATTATTTCCACAGAAAATACCACAGGGGGACTATACGTAGAGGGCATTGGGTCTTTAGCGGTATTGAAAGAGTGTCAAAGAAGTGCTTCTTGACAGAAGTTGCGGATAGAACGGCTGGCACATTGGAGGCCCTAATCCAGTGGTACATTTTACCAGGTACTCACATAATTTCAGATGGCTGGGCTGCATACAATAATATCAGCAGATTCAGCAATGGGGTATATATGCAATCGGTTGTCGTCCACTAGGACAACTTCGTGAATCTCGAAGACCAAGACATACATACCCAGAATATTGAGAATATGTGGATTTGCCTTCCGCGGTAGATATAGCACTGCCGCCTTTTTCTCCAACTTCCTAGTATGCATAGAACATAATTATGCTTAAAAAGGTAAATGCTTTTTTTTTTTATTATCTTTTACATTTTAATTATAAATATTTACCGTAATTGTAATCAATCAATAGTAGTCTGTCCAATAGACAGGTCCAGAGAGTAGTCACTACATCAGTTCATCTATTCTTCCATTCCATTCTCTTCCTTGCCCAGTTCCTCAATTCCACATAACCCCTTCCATCTCATATATCATCCAATAATGTCAATCTCTTCCGTCCTTTCTTTTTATTTCCACTCACCATTCATTCCAAAACATCTTTCATTAAACTATAATCTTTTCTTAGTATATGTCCAATCCAGTTTCTCTTTCTCTCTTTGATACTTTCAATCAATCTTCTTTCCTCATTAACTCTTTTCAAAACTTCTTCATTTGTAATATAGGAGCAGATACGTAAGATTTTAGAATATTTTAGTTCTAATTTTAAAAACTAGATGGCGAATATGCTCTGGTCGCTAAAGTAAACCTTTACCAAATTTTTAAGATGGAATTTGAACACATAAGTTCATGAATGATACACAGGCATAATAAATTGTCTGCATACAATTATGAATTTGAATTTAAATAAATAAAACATAAAAATGCCCTCTCATGAGTAGTAGATACAGCTGTAAAGATAGGAAAAAATATAATAATATATTTTATTGATAGCTGGAAATCAAAACTGACAAACAGTCAAACTGTACACAGACAAAAACTGATCCTAGAATAAAGAATGATTGCCCCAGAAATCAGCCAGAAAATATCCACAAATCCGTATGATATTTATGTCATAAATTGTTAATAAATAAGGATGCATTTTAGCAATGATAAAGTACTGATTCTGTCTCAAAGATGCTCTTGTCTATTTGAGTTGCTGCACTATGATCATCCTGGCAGAATCAGAGCAAAAGCATTAACTCATAGTTATTTATGTGTGGGACCTGGATTGATTTAGACATCAAATTCTACATTAAAAGATGCAGAGGGTGTCAGTTATTGGCAAATATACAGCTGAAGAAATTTATCACATGGCCAAAAATTGAGAGGCCTAGAGTTGTGTGTATATTGATCATGCAGGTCCATTAAGAATCATTCATTTTTAGTAGTGATTGATCCTGGCTTTAAATGAGCTGAGTATAAAATCACCAAAAAATATGAGTTCAGCAAAAATGATCAGGCTGTAAGAAATATTCTTCACTCATGGAACACCTGAAATCTTCATGCCCAATAATAGTACAAGATTTACTTCAGTTGAGTTTGAGAACTTTTTAGATGATTGAGGGATTAAGCATGTTTGAATTCTATCATATCAGCCTGAATCAAACAGTTTAGCATAAAAATCAGTACAACACAAAGTAAAACTAATGCAATCCATATGCAAGTTTTCATAAATATGATTATGCACTACCAACATATTACTCCATCTACTGCAACAGACAAATCACATGCAAAATTATTAAGGGATCCGAAACTATGTAGTAAAATATCTCTACTGGTCTGTGAAGAAGATTGTTAATCATTCAGTTGGAGAAAAAGTTTGGCTACATGACAATCTTCAGATGAAATGGATAGAAGGAGCAGTGATCAAAATCATTTCAGTCTAATAATGGAAATCAAAACCATTCTTGCAATACACACTTACCATCATGTCAATCATACCCAGAGAAACTGAAAAAATCATGTTAAATAAATTCAAGTCAAAGATCACTTGAATTAAGCAATAAAGATCTTCCATTAAATGCAACTGAAGAAGGTATATTATCTGCAGAGGATGTAAAACAAGAAACTAGGAGAAATCCCAACAAAGGAATAAAGTCAACAGATAAGATGACCTCCCAGGTATATAAAAAGTTATAAGTGGAGCAATATGAAAAATCGAAGTGAAATGATAGATTTCTGTTTGTGTTACCTTTAGTTGTTATTTATAAAACACATACTAAGCAAAGAATATAATATTGGAAAACCTCCATGTGAGTTAATAAATCATATCAGAGATTGAGATTTAATATAAAATAGAACTTTATGATAAAGGATTTTTTTTTTTTTTTTGAAAATGGATCTATAAAATAGAAAATAACTAGGATCACTGAAGTAATAAGTAAACTCATTGACTTTACTGAGTTAATTTCCATTGAAGGTGCAGAAAGGAGATGTGGGACTCAGTTCACAGACCCTCTGGTCTTTATTATAAGTCCTATAAGACTCTAAGACTCATAATGACAGTAAACATTATTTAGCTTTATAATAATATGTAAATATGTTAACCTCCTGTTGATACATGATTTATTATTGTTAATGTAACATGTATTATTTATAATTACTAGCTGAAAGTAAAAATCCATTTATTTCATTATGGAGTTTGGATATTTATTGTATGAATTATTTGAATCCCATTACATTAGTTACTATTGTTTAATTGCTGGACTTTGAATTAAGCATAACATTTTTATATATAACCTGTGTGTATGTAATTAATAAAGCAATAAAAATAAATAAATAAGAAGTAGATTTATATATATCAGTATTTTGAATGTTTGAAAAAGAAAAGATTATTCTGTATTGGAATCTTTAAACCTTGCTGAACATGCTTTTGACCGCTAAGACCTGAATCATGGCATTCATAATCTGCAGAGTGCGTTGTGAGATTTAAATAAGGTGGACATTATGTAAATGACTAATTTAAATATTCCACTTTTTGGACAGTGGAACGCTATTTTTTTTTTTGTTGATATCATGGGGTTTTTGGAAATGAATCATACCTGTTTTATTTTGTATTTTCTATCATTACATTCACAATATACATTGTTTACTTTTACTGGGTGAAAAATATGGCCTTATTCCTGCTTTTGTTTGAGAAAAATTGTCTTATTCTCAGAGTTATTCCTTTATCGTTTGAATAGGTATTTATGTTATGTAACTTTGGTACCAATGTTTGCACAAGACTCCCCATAATATATGGCACTACAAGAAAGATTGCTGCATCCAATTTTATATACTATTTGGGGGGTTTGATCCAGGGGTAACCTATTCTTAATATTGTTTAGCAATCTGTTTAAATTGGGAGGAGTTCTCAAACTAATATTATGTGTATTAGAAAATATTTTTTTATATTTTTTGTGAGAACCAAAGTATATAGATCAGACTTATCCAATGTTTTTTGTCTGCTTGTTGTGAGGATAATCATTTTATTTCTTTGTAAAATTTTTTCACATTATTAATTAAAGTATTGCAGTTGTATCTTATTTTTCATAGATCTTTGATTATAAGCATCAATACTGGCCTTTCAATCTGCCTTGTATTTGCATAGATTTCGATTCCTATTTAAGAAAACTTTAATACCAGCTAATTTATGCATTGTTTGGTTTGCGATAGAGGGTGAATTGCTCCCGAATTTTAAAGGAGTTCATGATCATCTTGAAATTCAAATTGTCATTGTTTCAAAAACTTAAGACTTTTTGAGGCATCTTCGTGTTCAGTGATCTATATTTTTGACCCAGTAAAGGTAAACATATGTTGTGAACATGGCAATAAAAATGCAAAATAAAGGAGGCATGGTTTTTCCAATAACCCTCACTCTATTAACAAAAAAGAAAGTAGCATTTCATTGTCCAAAAAATGGAATATTTAAATTAGTTATTTACATAATGTCCATCTTATTTTCACAACACACCTTGCGGATTATGAGTGCCTTAGCGGTCAAAAGCATGTTCAGTAAAGATTGTAATGAAAAAAACTATAGGAAGAAGTAGATTAAAAAAATATATACTGACCAGTTTAATGGTCTTTTTTTATGATTCTAAATAGAAAAATTAATGTCAACAATTCCTAGTAAATAAAGACATCTTCATTTTTTTTTTTATTGTATTAGTAAAGGACGTAATATGTATGTAAAATATGAAAGTGAAAATGGCTTCAAAAGCACCATTTAGAAGTCTTCATGAAAAAATTTTCATGGTTAAATGGATCAAATTGTTTTATTATGATCATGAGAAATTCTCTCTATCATTGATGAATTCTTTATAGTATCTTAAAATTTTTATCTTTTAACTATGAATATTTTAGCTATAACATTATATATGTAAATTTGTTTTTTTTTTTTTAAAGGTCAGATTGATATTCCTACACCAAAAAGTAGTGAAATGTCTCCAGTGAGTCAACTTTCTCCAGTAAGTCTTAGCCCCCTTTCTCCTGGAAATTCTCCTTTAAGTAGTGAAGGCAACAGCCCAGTAGCTGATATTCTTGGTGCACAAGACTCACTCAAAATGAAACTTCACAGTCGACGTTTTAGAGAGTAAGATCTGTTTTTAGTATTACATTGTAACACCTAAACACACACACTTAATAATTAATTAAATATAAAAAATAATAATATTACTAATGTTAATTTTAATTTACATCTTCTATAGAAATATTTACACAATCTTTTTCAAGCTACATAATTAAATTCTCAAATTTATATTCAAACTTTAGTTTACATTGAACAATGTAGAAATTGGTTGATTTTTTTATCACTGTCTCTTGAAAGATTATAAAAAATTTCTGTAAAGTGTCTAAGTTAAAATTAATGTTAATAATATTTCACATGCACACACACACCCATTTGTATAAAGACTGTTTAACAGAATTTGTTTTGATTGTAACACTAGCAAATACATTAAATAGTTTTTTCCTTTCTTAATTAATAGTAATTATTTTTATCTTGGTCATTTATCGAAATCAGTTTTTATTGAAAATATTTAAATAATTTTCAAGAATGATAAATGAAATAGGAAAATTTATATATATATTATTCCCTTACAGGCATAAAGATTCAATTCATCTCACTGCCAATATTGAAAATAAGGATAATAATGTAAGGTGACTTCAAAGGATATTTTCTGATTCTCTAAACTTTTTAATCTTATTAGAATACTCTTTTTAGATTTTAGGATATAATTGAATAGCTACAAGGATCATCAATTGCATTAGAAAGAAGAAATTTCATATTAAAAATCTTTTTCATTTAAGATTACAGCTCTTTATCAGGTCTGATTCTAGGAATTTGTTGGCCAGTGCCTTAGCATATGAAGTTAATGAAATTATATTTTTTAAAGAGAAGGACAAAGGAAAATAATATTATTAAATGTAAGTAATCATTTTTTGTTTCTGAATATTGCATTCTTTCTCATTTGCAATATTCTGCATTTGATAGTTTTTTAAATCATATATATATATTGGAATGTTAAAATTATTTTAAAAGCTAAATGTAATAATTGCATCAAAAAAATTATAACAATCACTAGAAACTAACTTCTTATCCATTTTGATTTTATTTCTTTAATTAATTGGTTTACTCATAACATGTTTGTCAATATTTTTTTAAAGAAATGTCTTACACAAATATATATAACAGAAATTTAGAGAAAGACCACATCCACATTAAAAGTATTTATTGAATATTACTTTAGATCTGCTTTTAACCTTTGATCGAGATCAACTCTTGACTATAATGGAATTAGAAATAAATGCTAAAATAGAGTGTATTCTTTTAATATCATGTCATGTGATATTATGACCGACAGTACAATATTAAAGGCAACATAATTACTATATCCAGTCTATTAGTTGATGTTATACTTGGTGTTGTCCAGACAAGATAATAAATGAATAATAAATTTGTGGAGAAATGCATTTGTCTTGATTATTGATAGACCAATAAGAGACTTTTAATAATTTAAAATATTCAGCAATTTTTGTAATTATTAATTTATGTATGTACAAATATTGTGAGAAAATTGCTTTTTTAACTAAATCAGATGCTACTTACTTATTAAAAATAACAGGCTAATATAGATCTTGCCATAAGATATATTTAAACAGACAAAAGGCTAGAGAAACCTTCATTAATCTCTGATCTGCTATATATATTTTTAAGGGAGAATCTCTTTCACAACAATGATTTTGGTTCTCCTTTATGTTTTGAAAAGTCTATTGCACATACAGGCTAAAAAAGAAAGGAAGGGCGAGCTTATCATTTATTCCAGTTTTCATGCTGTCCATCTTTTTTATTTTTTTTAGTCAGGAAAAAAACAACAATCTGACTAGTCATTCCAAAAATAGAAGGGCATTATGAGGGATAAAACAGATTGAGGATTGTTGATTTATTTTGACTTAATAAAAACATGCTAATTAATTCTAATTTTAATTATTAATCTTCTTTTCCCAATAAAAGTTATTATTTCTATACTTATTAATTTAAATAAAAAATCATTGTTTAGTTATTAATTGTAATATAATTAGCAATAATAGTACATTATTTTAAATGATTATGATTTATATGTATAAAAAATTAACTAATGACATCCTGAAATCTGATTTTAATGAAGAAGGAATAAATGACTTATGTGTTTTAAGTTTAGCCCCTCCTTCAAAAAACAAACACATAAACAAACTTGCTTAGCCTCTATGCAATTGCTTGGGTTAGAGTCAGTCCTGCTCTTCATTATAATTATACTGTAGATAGATTTAAACTGTTGAAAATGAGATAATAATTATTGAAAAAAAATATTAAGTTGAAAACTTTTTAGCTTATGAATGTGTGGAAATTCAGAAAGATATTCAAATAATGTTCAAGTATAAAATAAAATTATGAAAGTAGACAAAATTCTTAGTAAAAATGATGCAATTTGAGTTATGCAGCTACTGGCTTCTGATCTGTGATCACATGAGTTTTGTCTTTAAGTATTTAGTATTGTAAAAGATACACGGAGCATTACAATTTCTGGAATTTAGAAATTTATATGTTCAGGGTAATTTATTTTTTACCATTGATTTATCTATGTATAGCTGTAAACTATGATCATAATATTTGTGGATAGAACAGTTATAGATATTCTACTTCAGTTGTAAGATACTTTAATGGATTAGTCTGCACATGAGTATGTGTCGTAAATGTAATGGATACATCTCTAGAAAGAAATTATTAAAGTATACTAACATGTTAGATGTTAACGTTTAACATTGGAAGACTTTAAATTTTATAGTTAATGAAGGTTTATATTAAAGTAGTTGTATTTATTTTCTATATGCCAATGTTAACATTTCTATAATTATTAAAAATGTCTCAGTATATAAAATTAAAAATTTAATTTTTCCAAATGTTTTTGTTAAAAATAATATATCATGTCAAAATAGTTTTTATATATTCAATACAGATTTTAGTTAATGTTTAACCTATACTTTTATATTTTGAAGTGCATCATAGTGAAATAGGATTTTTAGTTCTGGATTCAAATTTATGCCAGTATTTGTCCACATAATTTTTACTTCTTATTTTTTCTTTTTGTACGATTGTTAATTAGAATAAAATAATTTTTATGTCAATGTAAAGCTTCTTTTTCTGTTTAAATTTAAGTTATGTAGTTAATTAACTTAAAAATTAACCAGCATGGAAAAAAAACAGAAAAAGTGATTTTGTTTAGTGGTTAGGATAATTAATTATCACTCAGAAACCCAGATTTAATTTTCTTTATGGAAAGATATTTTTGAAAAAATTTATAATGTAATTTTAGTAAGCTAATTTTTGCTATGCTCATGATTTGAGTTTAATTTTAGAATGTAGATTTTTTTTCAAATTGCTGAGAGTGTTGCGCAAATCATAAAAATATACTTATGTAATGTGATAAAATCAATATTCATTTTTATACTTTATCTTTTATATCATTGATTTAACATTTTTATATACTATGTCACTCCATTAACAAAATTTTAAATCTTATCTTTAGCAGATTTTTTTTAAAACATAATCAGGTAAACTATACATGAACACTAAGATCTTGTTATATTTGGAATTCATGAACAACAAAAGATCTTTAAATTATTATTAGTATATAGTTTACAACTTTCATATATGATTGTGTCAGTAATAAGTTATCTGGATTTTATGCAACATATTTAATAAAACTTTAAATGCCAAAAATTAAACTAGATGTCACAAAAGAAAATTAGCAATATTAGCTACAATAAAATCAAGATTCACATTTGCTGATGTCATTGTCAAAAAAATCTACTTTGGCAATCAAATCATTGGTTGTGAATTTTAATTTAACTTCAACTTTATGGTAATTTATTCTAACATATGTATAAATATTATTATTAGATTTAAATTTCTCATTGTTGCTTTTATTATTTAAATATTTTCTTTTTTATTTTCAAATCTTATATACCAATAAATAGACCAAAATTGTAATGATATTCATATTATTTTTTATGATTTTAGCATCAGGAATTGCCATATGGGGATTTTATCCAGTATGTAAATCTAAGTTACAGAATTGAAGAAACAAAAATTTCAGAGATTTTGGTTAACATAAATAAGCAAACAATCTCAGACTGATAATTTGTAAGCATGGTAAATTTTTTTAATCCATGGTACATTTGTTGTTCTTTATACAATTAGAATAATATATATGTACTGTATATAAAGAGTTTGATAGAGTGAATTAGATCCTGGATTGAGATATTGAAAATGATAGATTAGAAAGATAAATGGAACTTATGAAAAAATCTATATACCATTTGAATGATAAAATAATCTTTAGAAGAGTTAAATATAGAAAAGTATGATTTGGATCAGATCCATCTTTTATTTTATTTTTTGTTTGTGTGTTTATATATTTAGATGAGATTTTAATGTTATTTTGATAAGATGGAAGGAGAAGACTAGATGAGTTCATTGTGTAAGATATTTTGATGATATAGCTGTTAGTGATTATGAGATAACATAGCATAAATACTGAAAATGAAAGTTATAGATTAAAATGATGTGTTTATTACAACGGAGCTATATGCTATTAGAAGAAAGTTTTGTAATGGAAATAAATATAAATAAAATAAAAGCAATGGAAATAGATAATGAGACCAAAAGAGTAAAAATAAGCAGTAAGTAATAAGTTATAGAAATAGTTGATGGTTTTAAATAGTTGGGAAATTGAATAGAGTGCAGATAGATAAATAGAAAAAGGAAAGAGAAAACATTGGAGGTATTTATGGTGTTTATTTGGAAAGTGAAAAAGATAAGTTATAAAATAAAAATAGTGTCATAGAAATGTTGAGAAGAATTTGTGCAGAAAGATTATTTATTGCATAAAATGTGAAAAGAGAATTGAATTGTGAATGAACTTTGAAGCAAAAGTCTTATAAATTTATTAAAGTAAAAGTTGACTTGGTATTTGATTAGTTCTGCTTTAAGTTTTGATTAATTTAAAAAAAAAAAAAAAACCTCAAGATATTCGAGATAAAAATTTAGTAATTACAAACTATTGAGTTGCAATAACTAAGGGTTATGTCAGTTAGAGTCTAGTTTTTAGGAACTCATATGTTATGATAATAATAAGGATTGCATCAATTGTGATCTAAATGCTAAGGACTACTTTATAATAACAGTGAGAATTATATCAATCCAAGCCAGAAACTAGGAATTATTGTGTTACAGTAACAATGTAAATTAGTAGCCAGATACTAGGAACACTATAATAATAGCGAAAGATATGACAGCAGAAGCCTAGATAAAATAGTATTGCCTTACAATAAACATGAGATTCGTATGATTTTCCAAATTTGACAATTTGAAAATTAACTAATGGACTGATATTGTTGGTGAATGATACTGTCATGTTTTTATACAGAGGAGCATGCCCAAAATTTTAAAAATAGAGAGCAAGAAGAAACTTCTCTATTATTTATCTTCATAAGTATATTTTTTAATGATGATTATTGGATTAACCAAAGATGCCAAATTATTTTTATAAAAGGTCTGTATTAGTAATGGTTTTAATTTTAGAGCAAATCATTATTTTGTCTATCTGAGCCATTCTTTTAATTATGAATAAATCTAATATTTATTTTAACTATTAATGCTGTTTTCATAAGTTTATCATTATATACCATAGTTTATCTGAGTTATCTATATTTTTTCATTGAGAACAATCCTAATATTGATTGTAGTTCTGACTTTGGACTTAAGTTTAGTCTTTTGCCATATTCAAGTTTTTGTAATGTAATAGTTTTAAGATTAGTTTTTTTGAAGAAGTATTTGAAAAAAAAAAAAAAAAACTTGGCTGGTATTTAATGATCGTTATTATTAATCAAAATAGTGATGTTTTAGCTTATGATTATTATATTTTTGCCACATGCAGCTTTTTGTAATAATGAGTAATAGACTTAAACTAAAATTTTTTTAGTTAAAACTCAGTCTTTACTAGCTGTGCTCAAATGTCATATGATTTTGTTTTCTGTAATATTTTATTAACCATTAAATTAACTTTTTATTGTATTTTTTAATTATTTATTTGCATTTTTTTTATTTTTAAGATATTGTAATCAAATGTTGGATAAAGAAATTGATTCTAATTGTACAGCCCTTTTACAAGATTTAGTACGTTTTCAAGATCGACTTTATCACAAAGATCCCATGAAGGTAAAGTATTAATGAAATAATTTGTAATATGTTAATGCAAGCATCTTTAATTTCCCTAATTTATATTAGTTAGGCAAAGAAATATAATTAATCAGTACAAATAATTATAATTGTATATATTTTTTACTATTCTTATTTTTAATATATCAATAGTTTTAGACAACTATCTCTAAATTGTAAAGACAAAAATGATTGTTTGTGTTGATTTATGATAATTATTTGAATTTATGCTTTTGGAAGAAGACAAACCATGAACCAATATTAATTAGAAAGATGCCTTGAAGATAAATGCCACTAATGTCACATTGATATAAGCTGAAGTAATTAGTGCTTAATATTGATTTTCTCATCTTTTGCCAATGGTCAAGGGTGCTTGCAGTTAATTCTTAAGTGAAGTTATTTAAATATATAATTTCAGATCTGATATTAGATTTATTTAGTTATAAAAGCAAATTTGCTGGGTTTGGAGGGGTCATTTTTTTATTTTTGTGCTAATATCTATTTTATTGTCTATCTATACTAGATTTATTATTTTTATCTTTTGTTTTTTTTTTTTTTATTTATTGTTTAGTGAATGAAGGTTGTTTATGAAGTGCATACAATTGAGACAACATGATATGAGTTTTTGTGCTGATCGTTATGATATTGGTGGAATTAAGATGAGGAATGCCCTATTAATAGTTAGAAAAAATTGAATACACCTGGGTCTCTTTTTACGCGGACTTTTTTAACACGATTTTGAAGTTACGCAATTCGTGTTTCACCGGAAGTCGAACTCCGATAATGCGCTATTACTTTAAATAATAAATTTCGTGCACTTATGTTATATTGAAAGTAATAGCACATTATTGGAATTCTACTTTCATCTCAGTAATTTCAATATTTTCAGTGCTTTATAATAGTGAGATTTTATGCAATAATGAAATTAAAATCATGATTTCCACATTTTATGTATACACATATTAAATTTTACAAGATTATAATGTAAATTTGTTCAAACATTGTGCGTGTTAATTTTGCATTTTAAATCACATTCTGTTTTTGCTTTTTAAAAAAGAACATAATCAATTATTAATCATTTAGTGTCCGCAAGTTTATTTTTAAAAGGTGAGTAATAGCAGTGAAACGAAATTTGATTTTTAAACGGAATTGAAAATTAAAAAATTAAAGACTGCAAAAATGATTCGGGAAGGTCTTCAACTTTCTAATCAGTTGGCAAATTATTTTCTTATAAATGACACTAATCACGAACGTGCTCTTAAATTCCAACGAGAGCTAAATGGTTGTATGTCTGGATATCGCATTCATAAACAATTAATAAAATCATCATCTCAAAGATTAATTACTAATTACGTTGTCACCAGAAAACAATTAACACAATATGAGAGTGAAGTTGGCGCTAGTTGTAGTTCCTCTTGTGAAGAATCTTTACCAGTTTGCAAACGAACCTGTTTATCGGCAAATAGCGTTAATAATTAAAACGTGTATAAAAAAATGTAAATTACTGTACTGTAAATTATGCATAAAAATATATTATTTTGAATAAAATTAAATATTATAGTTAAAAAAAAGTTTGTCTTGTATCAATTTTTTTCAAATTTGAAATTTTTTATTAGTCATATTTTATTTCCTTATTTTTTTTTTGCACGAATTTTAAAGTAATTATACATTGGTGCTTTGCTTTTATGCGAATTTTGAAAAATCACAGACTGCATCCCCCCTTTTTCAATGTAAGTTACGTCTATTTTTGCACGATTTCGTTTGCGCGTGTTTTCTGAGGAACCTATCTATCTTGTAAAACGAGACCCAGGTGTATATGCATATACCCATCTATATTAAATAAATTAGATGTTAAAAATAAATATGTATTTATGTATGTATATATAAAAAACAACAAATTTACAAAGAATAAGTGCATGTTTATATAAGCAAAAATAAAGAAGACTGCCTGCCAGTTAAAACTATCAGAAAAATCTTTATAAAAAGTTTTGCTAAAAAGTATAAGAAGTATATAATTTATTGTTATATTATCATTATTTGAAAGAGCATTACATTCACTTATTATCTAATGCCTCAATCTTGAGTAATAATTCACAATGGATTTGATGTCTACTGAATTATTCTTATTACTAATGTTCTTTCTCTCATTCTGTAGTGACATCTCTCTTTCAATTCCAGAAGCCACAAATTAATTGAAAAGTAAACTTATCATAGCAATTAAGCCAGAATTCCATGAGTAGAAGTCATGGGCAAATACATTCTTTCTCATTAACACTTGTGACTTCTGAATTTGAAAGAGAAATTTCATATTTATATAAATTACATTAGATAAAGAAGAAATCTTAGATAATCAAAATTTTTAAACAGTTATGATAATATTTTTTAAAAATAGAGATAATATTATTTTCAGAATTTAAACAATTTTTAATGGACAAGCTATTTGTATGAGCTTTAAAATAATTATGCCATAGCCTGGTGAATTTTTTATGGTTGGTGATTTGATTGGAAATGTTGGGTTGTCGACTATAGAAGGCGATTTGAAACTTGTTTTAGGACATTTATATAGTTGTTAAAATACTTTGGAGTCTTGGATTTTTCTCCTTTTTTATATATAATTATATAAAATATTTTTCTCTCTTAGACAAATCTTTTTAATAATGTGTATTAGGTTATTACATTTGTATTCAACATTAAAACTTTCACTTGAAAGCTGATGGATTATTTTCTGTGAGTACAGTTCAATGTTTAGTCTGAATTGTAGTCTTTTATATTTATTGCTTGGTGTTCATAAGAACTTCATAGATCTCGATAGCTCAATTACTATATAAACTATTAAATTATATTTTTAACTTTGCTGACAAAAATAGTATAGCATATTGAGACGTGTCTTGCTATGAAAGTTTTATTTATATATGTGTCTTTTTCTATTACTGTTTCATATTTTTTTGTATTATTTTTGCATTTATCTATATTTTTTATAGAGTCTAGTTAGAAGAAGTTATGTTTTAGCTTTAATGGATGCTAATTTTTGAAAGAGTTCCCAAATGATATTTTTGAATTTCAATATGGCCTGGAGACTATTGATAAGAAAATTCTGATAGTGATTTCATCCTAAGTTGCATTCTGTGATATAGATTAGGAATTTTCATCTGGAATATTCTTTTTTTATCAGCCATTTTCAAATTAGGAAGCACTCTTTTGCACTAAACCTATCCATAGATCACTTATTAGCTTGAAAGTTTCAAATATTTCAATGTTTGATCACAAATTAATTTGTCTATAACTCCAAATAATAAAATATGTAGTTGATGATCCAGTGTCAAACTTGCATAACTAGATATTCAAATTATCTTGGATTTAAAATCTTAGGATTTTTGAAAATTTTTGAAGTTGTTCGCTTGATTGATAAATTGTGAATAAAATATGGTTTGGTACAATGATAGATAGGCAGTCTCTGGAGCTCGTAGGTTATGCATTGTGGCCAAGCTTTGTTTCTTCCAGCACTTAAACTTCTTATGAATTTCTAAGCAATAAACTATTCAATTATTAGTATTATTAGAATAAAAGGTGAATATAATGCAAAAATAGTTTTCTGTTTACATTGTAATCTGAAGTTCATTGATTGTTCATGCTCATAGAAATGTCACTTTCAGCATTTAAACATCATATAACTTCGAAAGCAACAAACTGATTTTTTTTTTTACAGAGACAAAGTAAAAAGATAGTTGCTGCCAAATTTTGATTAAATATGAACTAGAAAAATTATAGAAATTTTTATTTCTACAAGTTTTATAATATAATATATATTTTATTTGTGCAGTTTAATGCAGTAGAAAGGTGTCAGACTTGAAAAGTAATGATCTATGGCTTGCAAGTTGAATTCATCACTTCTTGTGCTTGAATATCATATGATATTTTTTAAGTGACAAATCATTCAATTCCTTTTATATTCTACTAAATAATCTTGTATCAATATTATATTATTATTATTTTATATGTATATAACTAATTGCATTTTTATTAAATATTTAATATAACAAATATATCTAATTCACAAATAAAATGATCTAAAATAATGATAAAAAAAAGAGGAAATCTTTTTATTATAGAAACTTTTTAGATTTGATATAAATAATTTCATTATTTGAAAATTTGTTTCTTGTTTATAATTTCATGTTATTTTAGTTTATATTCATTTTTTACTATTTGTGAAAATTTTTTTTGAGAATTTGAATGATCTTGAAGTGAATGCATTGATTCTAGATAACATTTACTGATATAGAAAACATCAGTGAAGATAGTAGAACAGGAAAGACACTCTTTTTTTTGCTATAATAACTGATTTTTTTAAAAAGTTGTATATATTACAGCTGCTGAAAATGATCCATCATGAATATTTTTGTCAGATTTTGCCTTATACAAATTAAAATATTCTTTAAAGGCAGTTTCACTTGAAAGATTTGAGGACATAAAAATAAATGAGGATAAAATGCATTAAAATAATGATATTCAATCTTCTTAATTGCTTCACATATGATTACAACTAAATCTGTTCTCACCATTAATTTTTTAATAGCAAATGCTCATTTTGCATATAGAAAACAAAAAAAGAAAGAGTATTGGAGTCAAAGCTGTATAAGTAAAGGGTATAAATTTATGTTGTTGCATTTGTACACAGTCTCTGTTGCATTTATACACAGTCTCCATTGTCTTACTAGACTTATACTAACATATATGACTGGAGACCATAAAATAAAAGAAAAAAGAAAATGGAGAAAGAATGAGAAAATAAACAGAAAAAAATTGTTTGCATCACACATAGTTCTTAGTCTTTAATGAGCCAACAACTTATCAGAAAGCAGAAGATAGCCTTAAGCAGATATTCCCATTGATTATTCACAAATAATCTACATAAATGATATGTAGTGAGTTAAGTACTTAATAATCACAAAAATTCTATGTATTTTAGTGTGTCTAGTTCATTTTTTCTTTTTTAATAAAGTTAAGGTATTGTTATGTATATGAATAAATGAAATCTTAGTTTGTTTTCATTGTTCAATTAAATTTATTTTTTTATTTGGCTATTTGGTTAATTCTGCTTATTGAAATAGAAAAATTCTTCAAAATTTATGGAATTACTGATATTCTTTTGCTAGGATGTTTTTTTAAATCAACTGGTTGATCCAGCAGATTCTGTTAAGTACAGGTAGTATTGTGTTTTCATTGAAAATGTTTCAATTGTGATAAGTTAGCAAATATAATCATGAGAATAGGAGGAAGGCAATTCAAAATTGGATTAACTTTTACCTGTTTATTTGGATACATTAGTGTAGAGATTAAACTTTGACTTTTTAAGAATTTCTTAATTTGCCAAAGCCATATTCTGTTTTTTACTTTTTATTTATTTTTTCTTAGATGATGTGCTCAGACTACCAACCGACTCTACAGATAGTAGCTAGACACTCTTTATACTAATTGTGACAATGCGATTGTGTGTTTGTGCAATAACATTTTCTTCCTTAAACTGCATACACATCATTTCTGTCTCCAATTGCCCCCTTCCCCTTTTATTTCAAACACCTGAGAATTAAAACACTAATGGAGGTGGATTTAATAAGCTGTCAGTCCTCAGTTATGATGTTTGTTTGAGTCAATACAATGACTTTTGATTGGAAACTAGATTTGAAAGAAAAATAAGTTTCAGCAGGCAAAGATTGTATGTTTAGGCAGCCCTATTTAGGATTTCCCTACCTGCTACAGGAATAGAAGAGTCTAGCAAATATCTAAAAATAGCCTGTTTGACTAGTTGTTGTGCCTGGTTGATTGTTTGTCACAGTGTTAGAACTAACAACAACAGTAATGTCAATAGTAGTGACCAAACAGGAGACAGTGATAAAATAGGTATTACAAATCTTTTTCTAAATATAGTTATGTGGAAAGCACAAACTTTACCAATTCTTCAAGATCAGAATGAAAGTCTACATTGGTGGTTAAGGAGCTACCAAGATTTAAGATCAATATAGCTGCTGTTAATGAAACTTGTCTTTCAGAAGAAAGAAGTTTAATAGAACAGATGCATAAATACAATTTTTTTTAATGCAGGACATTCAGTGAAAGGGGAATGCATCGTGTTGGATTTCCTGTAAAGCTTATATATTATCTTTTAATGTTGGAATTTGTGTGAGTGAAAGTTTAATGGTGCTAAAAATCATCTTGATAGAATTATAATAGTTTTCATTTTATTAAGGCTTATAGATTCAGAGAATTCAGAGAAGGAAAGCTTTTACTCTTTGTTGATATCATTATTACAGGAATATCATTAAAAGTTCTAATTTTTTTTTCTTAGGGATTTAAAAATGCACATATTAATAGATAGAAATAATAGATTTTAGACAAAGATTATTGGAATTAATGGAATTGGTGCTGTAAATTCAAATGGTTTCAAATTGCTTGACTATCAAAAATACTTTGCTTAGGCAGAAAATCATCTATAAAAAATAAGGATGCATTCCACTCAAACAATACATTATAGTTAGGAATCAGAATGCAAGAGAAATTCATATTATGTAAACAATGATAAGTGCAAATTATTAGATGGATCATTGATCAGTAAGCTCCAAAATTAAAATGATAGTTGCATTAAAAATTAGATATCATTCCATTCATATTCACAAGAAAATTGGTATTTGTTCTTTACAAAAATCTATTATACACACAAAAATTTCAAAAGCTATTGAATATTAAAATTGCTAATTTGGATCTTCTGGACTGTCACATGCAGGGACACAGAATTCTCTTTAGGAGTATGTTATGGATATAAGGAAATGTTTTCTTGGATTCACTAAAAAAAAAATCATGACTAGTTTTCTGACAGCAATTATATTATTAATAATTTGATTAAAAGAATATTCTGCTTGGCAGAATATTAGACTAAATGTGGAATTTTATAGTAAATATAAAGATCTGAAGAAGTTCACTAAATGATAAGAAAGCTTAAAAATAATCAGTGGATTAAAACTTCAAAGAAGATAGACACATTCATTGGTTGTGAGCATTTTAGATTTTTTTTTGATGCATTGAAGGCAATATATGGATCTGAGAAATGATATGATAATCCTATTGGCATTCATTTATCGTGGGCATTTTTGATGCATTGTATCACTGTCCTATTAAATCCAGCAATGGCACTCTCTTATATTATGATATTTTAAATAAGTGGAAGGAGTATTTTGATTATCTTTTAAATAATAGTACAATAATTGAGATGATCACTCTTAATAATATATTCATTTTATCTACTCATTTATATTTGGTCAAAAAATCCAGCTTAGTGAAGTCAAAACTACTCTGATGATTAATTTCAAAAATATTGGAATTTGTTTAACAATATATGAACCCATTATGTTGTGCCTTGATCTTAAATATACTTGAATTGCCCAATTTTTAAAAGCAGAGGGAATAGTAAGATTGCAGTAATTATTATGGAACAGCACTATTATCCACTTTAGAAAAGGCATTTTCCAAAAATTATGTTGGAATAGGTTATTTCCAATTATAGATTAATTAGTTATCAGTAACTTATTGTGGTTTTAGAGAATAAAAAAAATTATAAATGGTTTTTGTTATTGGACAAATGCAAGAAAAGTGTCAGAAACAAAAAAGTGATTTATATAATGCTTTTATTGATTTAGTCAAGGCATATGATTCAGTTAATATGACAAATCTATGGTATTGTGTGAAATTAGTTGGTTGTCTCCCAAAATTTATTTATGTTATATTGCTTCCATAGGATGAAATGAGAGAAAATGCTGTTATTACAGAGGGAAAATCTGAGGTATTTGAAATAAAAATTAGTGTCAAATAAAAGTGTGTATCTTTTCCAACATTGTTTTAAATTTTTGTGACATTTACTCTTTGGAATTATTTGTAGACAACTTAATAAAACTGAGTTCAAGATTCAATGCAAGTTTGATGGTGGAATTTTTAATTTGAATTGATTAAAAGTGAAAACAAGAAATTTTTGGATTCTGGATTTACTGTATACTGATGATTATGCTATTTTTGCCATTTCAGATGATTTATAGAATGTGTTTAATATTTATTTTGAATGCAGTGTATGAAGACTTATTAATTAATGTTCAAAAACTCAAATAGTTTATTAGCCAGAAGCAGAAGAAAAATTCTCAGCAACTTTTAAATTGGATAGTTATCAACTTGAGAATGTAAACCAATTTAAATATTTTAGTAGTTTGTTTTGGAGAAAAGTGGATTTAGATATTGAAACATAGTACAGACTTCAATATGCTGCCATTGCCACCACAGGAAATAACTACTGCAGTTATGTTAGCTATATTTAGAACTGTTACTTTAATTAATTTATTGTATGGAAGTGAAACTTGGATACCTATCTGTACAATATAAAGACATTAGAAAAGTTTCATTTAAGGACTCTCCATAAAATTTTAAAAATACAATGGCGAGATAATAAAAGCAATTAATATGTTCTTCATCTTGCTGGCTGTGATATTATACAGTTCACTGCTGTGAAACAAACCTTTGTTGGATTGGTGATGTAAAATGAATAAACAATGCAAGATTCCCTAAAAAGTATTTATGATGATTCGTGCATAGTTTTTGTAAGAAAGATAGATACCATCTACATTATAAGGAATATCTCAAAGACTTTCTAAAGAAATGCAATGCCAATTGTTTCTATTGGGAAGATATGATAGAGAATATAATATGGAGAGCTACAATTAGATGTGTTAAAATATTTTAGAAAGAAAAGTTTTCCAGAGAAATCAAAAGATATAATATAAAATAAACAGAAAAATAGACCAGTATATTTATTATGTGGATGCCCCCCTCTCTTCTTTCTTTTTTTTCTTTTGAAATTAGAATAACCATACTCGTTTGTGAGTGATTGTTTATTATTATTATTTGAAGAACTTCAGTGAATGTAGTTATTTCTCACATTTAGTGCAATTTTTGTTCTCATATTAATGTAATTTTTGTTAGAATATAATAATTGAATAGATTTATTTATTATAGGCAAGAGCAAAACGTCGTGTTGTTTTAGGTTTAAGAGAAGTCACTAAACATTTAAAACTAAAAAAATTAAAATGTATCATAATCTCACCTAATTTGGAGCGAATTCAATCAAAAGGTAAATATAATTAATTTTTTTTATACCTTTGATAAATTATTGGAATTTTATGTTTGTGCTGTAGAATGTAAAACTTTTACATTTTTTTATGATCATATAATTATTAATAATTTATCTATTTATTTTTTTTTCAATCGTCTAATTATTTTTATGTTTATTTATATATTAAAAAACAAATTATTCTTGGAGCATTTTTTACACAGTTTATAAACATCGAGCTATATAAAATAATTGATTTATTTACATAGATTATATTTTTATAAATCTTAAAAAAGTTGCATATGTAGATGCTGCTATTGACAAATTATCTATCGTAATAAATAAAGAAGAGTAATGCATTTATTTTAATATTAAAATGAAGTCATATATTAATTCTACACTACTAATATTAATGTAAAATTTGCTGTATATATATATGATATATTAAATGATTTGATGGAAGATAAGCTATTTGCTGAAGCAAGATACTTGCTGAGTCATGTATATTTATTTGGAAATTAAGACGAGTATTTATTTTCTGTTTCCGTTTTATTATTGTTTTACATTTTTTTTTAAAAATATTAATAATAATAAAAAAAATACTAATAGTAGAACAATATCGTTGTATTTGGATAGAGGTCATACTTTTATTGCCATTTTTTAGATTATTAAATTCAAATTCAAGTTAGTACTTATCAGACACATCAAGAATTATTTTTGACAGTTGATCATATTTTAAAATGAAACATATAAAATTAACATTTTTTAATGATAACTTGGTCACTTGTTCATTTTCATTTATAACTGCTCAATGTTCTCTCTTTAATTATTTCAAATAGACACTTGTGGATAAGAGAGATATATTGAGTCCACTGAATCTACCAGTTTATCCTCTTGATATTGTTAAAACTTTATTTATTCATTCAGCTGTTAACATTTTTAATATTTTTGTGGTTGTATGAATTTTACAGTTTTTGCTGTTTCATTCATTTGTTTGAAAAAAAAATATTGACTTGAGTCATGTATTTCTATCTATCTAAGTATTAGAATTTTGGGTTGATTTAATGGTATAGCCAGTTGATTTTATAAAATTTATACTAAAAATGTTTTTGTTATGTTTTATTAATTATATAGAAATGTAACTATATTTTGAGTTCATATTGTGAATTATAAATTTGCAGGTTGAGTACAATGATAGACTAATGGGTTTGATAGCAAAGCTTAATCTTTTGCTTCTATTGCTGAAATATCACATATTATATTTAAGTATGAATTATTGAAGAAATTATATGAAATTATTATTTATTTTTGCTATATTATATTTGACTTATAATAGTTTTAAAAATTGAAAAATCTGTAAATTGTTACTTATTAATGGGAATCAGAAATATAGATGTTATATCGGCTAGGTCAGGGGTCAGCAACCTTAATTAAGGGAAGAGCCAAATAGATAATAAATATAATTTTTATTTAAATGATTGAGCCATATAATCAACACCAAATTATTTTACAAAATTATAAAACACTAAATATGAAATTACAGGAAAACCTATCTTTTATTCAACATTTATTCTACTAATAATTAATAGAACAAAATGAATAAAATAATAAATATCTTAATGTTCTTAATGTAATCTCTGTCGTTGTACCTCTTTTGACTGTTTATCAATATTTGGTAAATAATTTATAACTTTTAATTGTAATCATGATTCCAAACTTTCATCATTTAATGGATTTTTCAATTTGCATTTGATCATATTCATATTGGAGAATGATTGTTTGCAACAAAAGATCAAACTGAAAATAGTTAAAATTGCAAAGGCATATATTTTTACATGATGAAATGATTGTGGAAGAGAATTCCAAGTATTAAATACAAGTTTTTCAACTGTATTTAATGAATTTAATTCAGACCATTTATGTTGAGAAATTAATTCCTCTTTTTGTCTTTCGTAGTTTTCTAAATTGTTGGCAAGTTTTCTGAATTTTGAGTTCCACATTCCTTTTGATTTGGGATGTATTATTTGTAACTCAAATTCAGCATGATTGATTGCAAGAAAATTTGTAAAATTCAGATCATGAAAATCAATATTAATTGGATCAATTAAAAATAATAAAGTAGTTCTGTGTTTTCTAAAATCATAAAAATGAGCAGCAAATGAATTTTGATTATTTAAAATTTAATTAATAAATATTTATAATGGCAGTAGCATAAAATAATAAATGGATAAGTAACATATACATTTTGCTATAGTAAAATTTTTTCGTGTGTTATTATTTACTCAAAATTGGCTGACGAATTGTGGCATATGAACTGAAACACACACAGAATTTTCAAAGAATAATATTTTGTTATTGTATATGAATATTGTTTAAATATTTACTGAAGAGCCAAAATGGCATGCTCAAAGAGTCATATTTGGCTCGCGAGCTATAGGTTGCCGACTCTTAGGCTAGGTGATTGCCATGAATTAATATATATATTTTATATATTTAGCATTTTTATATTGAAAGTTTGAAAACTTCAAACATTGTTTTCCAAATCTGAAATCTTTTAAAATATTTATTTAAAAAGAATCATTTATTACCCAAAAGGAATTGAAAAAAGTAATGAGAAGATTGTTTTTTTAAAATACATAATTTTTTTTTTATAATTTGTCTTCAAAAGTTTTAGTATTTTCAATTTTCCAGATAAAATCACGTAACAAAAATGGGGAAAATTGAATGTAAATTTAAATAATTTTAATGCTGGCACCACATTTTATAAAATTATAATAATCATAAGTTAAACATAATTTATTTTTTAAATGAATGGAATATTAGCAGAAATGAAATTTACTATCTTGATATAATTTAATTTATTACACTAAAATTAGTTTATATATATAAACAGGATGGATGAGATAAAACAAAATTTTGGATAAAAGTACATATATACTGTTGTGTATTTACCCATGACTTGTGTAAGGCAAACCACAATTAATTAAAACTAAGAGTAAATTTAAATTAAAAGATTTATTATAAGTTATACAACACAAAACTAGAATATATATATATGCTCATTATATTAATATATATATACATAAGAATAATAAATGATCATGGAGCTCTTTAACACTTTTAAAAAAATAGTTGGACATTTACTGTTTCATTTAAAGCATTGATTCCTTAACAACTAGTCTAAATAAATACAGTTCCTCACACTAAGTTCTAAGATTCATTTAGGATTACAAAAAACATAAAATTGGGGTGATCTGCTTTAAATCTAATCAGATTTTTTATACCTTCAGATTCCGAACATCTGGGTTTATTCCCTCGCAGATGGTGACCGGTTGCTCACGATACATGTTGCGCACAAAACTTCATCAATACAAATATATAGGAAAAGCAGCCAAAAAAAAAAAAAAAACACTTAACTCTAGTATCTCGAGTTTTTATAGTTTTTAGTTTAATTTTTCTCTTATCTGTATTTTCCATTACTTAAAATTCATTTGCGAAGTATTTCATTAATTGCATTTTCTGGATCTATTTTCGTTAACATTTTATCTTTACTAATTCATTCAACATTTGTGTTTCCTTTTTTTTCCATTAAGTCAACTGAAACACTTCGATTATGTAACTACACATTTACATTCCTAAAGTTTTCATTATTATTAATAAATACTTTTAACTTAAAACTTCTGGAGTATTCTTATCGATTTTTTTAATCTAATATTTTTTGCCTTAAAATACTACATAATTTGAGGCTCAATAAATATATTATGTTAAAAACGTGATATAATATTAACCTGTGGTTGTATTTATTTTAATTAATTAATTGCATATCTTCATATTTTTATTAAAGTCTAATAATTAGAAAAACTTATAATAGATGGTATTATTTAAAGATTTCTATGCCTGAGTAATTTGAAAGATTTTTCTATATGTATATGATATTAAAAAAAAGAAATACATGATGAATTTTAATATTTATTTATGTGTATGATTATATCCTACATGTACATTTAATTTTATTGAGAGTTTATATTTTTTATAATGAATTATTGTTTTTTTAAAAAAGAAAATTTATTTATTTACTGACAATTTTTAAGTTTATTATTATTTGTTAAAAATTTTGACATCATTATTAAATTTAATCAGAAAGATATTCCATATTTTTTTGAGGTGATTCAAAATATGAGAGACATATTTATAAATGAAAATATAAATTTAAATTTAAATGAGGTAAAATGTATCAATGTTAAATAAGTAGAAAATAAAATAAAGAAAGAATTGCTGAAAGTAGGAGATAAATAAATGAAGTTTTATAAAAAGAATATATTGAATTAATCCTCAAAATATTCTAATTGTCATTTTTTATTATTATTGTGGAAATCTCTGACGAATATAAATAATTTTTTAAATGTTTGTCATTGTTCTTAATATTTTATTGAAATCATATATATAATTATAAAAATTATATATTAAATAACCCCAATACTACCACATATTCTTTTAAATTCATATAAATAAAGATACATTAAAAGACAAATGACCCCCAAAATGCATTTCATGCTGAACCAGCACTCATCAGTTATAATTCAAAATGTAATTATAAAAATTATAGAAAGTTGAATGAAAGTTATAATTTTAATTTCTCTAATAATTATTGCTATTACTTAAAATCAAATTAATCATTATTATTATACAAGAGATTCTATTAGTTTTTGAATTATATTAAATTAGATTATAGTTGTATATGTATTATAGTATATTAGGCTAAATTGAGTTGGATTATTTTGTTGGATATATTGAAATAGAAAAGTATAGATGAGAGATGATTATTACATTTATATATGTGTTAAAATATATTTGTAACATTAAATAATCTTTCAGAATAACCATATGTAAATAAGATAAAGGTATAATATCTAATTCGTTTTTGATATTTATTTAAACAAACTTTTTAGTCAGTGTGATTTTGATAAGGAGTTAAGAGGAAGTATCATTAATTTGCTTTAGTTTTGCTGATGACATGGAAATACTACAAAAATAATTAGATTTGATGAGATTTATAGAAAATAATAGTATAAATGAAATAATGAAAAATAGTATTAAAATTTTAAAACCCACACAATATAAAATTATGTAAAGAAACATGATGTATTATGTAATATAATATCCTAAATAATTTAATATAAAAATATAAACAAATATTATAGACAACTGTATTTGAATTAATAAATAATAAATTTATGTACATCAAATTGATTTTCGTTCAAAATTAATCTTCTCAAGATGTTAGAATAAATCAAAAAGTCACGCAATTTATATTAACTTAGTATACACTTATTGTTCAAATTAAATTTTAAAAATTATTAAAATGTTCAATTGACGACCCACAACTCAATTTCATGGATTCTTAAAGCAAAACTCAGAAACTTAGTATCCTTTAACTTTAATAATAAAGCTTTAATAAAATTATGACAATTCAAGGAACAGTTTATAAAATTTACTATCAACAATCAGAAGACACAGATCACACTAAATGTCTGTAGAATTGAAAGACATCAGATGGTATATCTTCAATATAACAGTTTTCTTCATTTTGTTTATAAAAATCTTTAAATAAATTAAAAGATATTATATCCACCGAATTATATAAAAACCTGCATTTTTCTATAGTAGATCAAAATTCTAAAGTCATTTCATTTTTAATATAAATATTTCAATGACGTTCTAATTTAAAACCATTTCTAATTTTCTTCAATAATATTTTATATGATGGAATTAAAATCCATTATGTTGCCTTCATAAAATAGTTTAATATAAAAATATAAACAGATATTATAGACAACTATATTTGAATTAATAAATAATAAATTTATTTACATCAAATCAATTTTCGTTCAAAATGAACCTTCTCAAGATATTAGAATAAATCAAAAAGTACACTTATTGTTCAAATTAAATTTTAAAAATTATTAAAAATTTAAAATTATTATTATTATGTTGAAGGCAACATAATGGATTTTAATTCCATCATATGAAATATCCTAAATAATGTATGAAAATAGTCAAATAGTTAAAAACTGAGAAGATAGTGTGATGATTGAGTTCTAAGAATGGTAGATTGAACTGTTAAATACTCTAAAGAAACATTTTAAAATCTACATTAAAAATACATATTTATATTTATAATGTATCTAAAGAGCCATTAGCTGACTGTCTAATTATATATAAATCATATGTAACAGTACTTATGGTTGATTTGTCTGCGAAAGGAATTTGCTGCTAATTGACAGGAGTCTCTTTGATTTCTTTTGGAGGCCTTAAAAGAAGCAAACAGGGCAAATTCTTAATGTCACCTCTATGTTCTTGTCATTGCAATTGGTATTACTATGGGATTATTAATATAGTATATGAAAATAGATGGGCTGCTCACCAACATACATTAGCATAATGAGTTTATTGGCTTTTTACTTCTGGATGATCAAAAAACTCCATGGTCTTTCTTTTCAGTTATCTGATAGCTCTTAACTGAAATATCAGTTGAGTTTTCTTGAAGGGAGAATGAATGTGTATGTGAATGAAAACTTTTTTTTCTAATAAATATTTACAGTCATGACAGACAAAATAAATCATGGCCCATATTCCCAGGAGGGTGTAAAGTCACCAGCCAAGGCAGCCATTGTCAGTTGAAGGCAGAGAGTGTTAAGAATCTTCCAATTGTGGACTCAGGTTGCCATTTGATGTCAACATTTTATTTAGTTATTTACAACCTCAGATCACTTTCAAGTGAAGGAATATTACAAGAATTGGAGGAAGAACTGTCTTAATATTAATAGACATTATTGGATTTTGGATAGAAGAAAAGGTGAAGTGGCAATTGCTTTAAAAAGTGGACATGTACTGTACTAGGATTCATTATAAATAAAAAGTGGAACAACACTATAAAGATTTGAGTGGCAAGATTAGTTATTCAACTTAATTTCAGATATCAAATGCAGATAATTCAGGTTTATGTTCCAACAAGTTCTCATTGTGATGAAAAAGGAGAGGATTTTTATATGGTTGGGAAAAAGGCTTTTTATCAGACTAAACAATATTTTAAAATTGTAATGGAAGGCTTTAATGCTAGAATTGGTAAACAATTGAAAGATTAAAGTGCTGTAAATAAATTTGGTTATGACGATAGAAATAGAGAAGACATAGACTTGTGGAGTTTGCAGAGAAAGAAAAAACTTATGAATTCTTTTTTTTGAGCTTAATGTTAAATGGAAATGGACATGGAAGCATCCAAATGAAGGTACAACAGCATTAGATTATATTTTGATTAGCAGAAAATATATATTTCAAGATTGTAATGTTCTTAATAATTTCAACACAGGAAAAATGATCATCAATTAATGAAATGTACGATATATGTTAGTGCAAAACTAGAGAGACACAAATTATTAAGAAAAACAATATTCACAATTAAACCACTAATCATCGCATGATCACTATTCTTTATGCTTACACAATCTAATAACACAGACGCAAAACTTTTCATACAGTAGCGCCACTCAGTGCAAGCCCGATCAATGGATGCTAGAAAGTTTGTGCATAAAATCCCTCTCTAGTACCTACTCATCCAATATCTCCAGACTAGTTTTAGCTTGTGGCTTTCATCAGTGAGGAGCCTTGGATCTGGGAGCACTGCATCTAGATCTTAGGATCTAATGCAATCTCCCAGCCACCATCTTTTAGTCAACTATAAAGCTTTGAGTCCAAAATGAAAACAATAATGTTTTCAAATGAGCTTGAAAACATTATTGGGTTTTCATTTTGGATTCAAAGTTTTATAGTTAACTAATTGATACTAGAGGGTTGCATTAGACTCTAAGATCTAGGTGCAGTGCTCTCAAATCCAATGCCGCACTGATGAAAGCCACAAACTAGAAACTAGTCTCAGAATTTTGGATGAGTAGGCAGTAGATAAGGATTTATGCATAAATCTTCTAAACATCCATTGATAACTCTGGCTTGCACTGAGTGGTCTACTATATGGAGAGTTTAAAAGACCATGGAGTGGATAAAGATGATGTGGAAATGGGATAGAGCAGGATAGAGAATAATATGGGAAAAACTTAGGGTAGGGGATGGAAAGGGAAGATAAGGTGGTTAACAGGTTTTTCTTGGGCATATTGACTGAGAGATTCCTAACTTCAAAAAAGAAATAGTCATATCACATCATCTCATGAATATTCATAGTGGATATTCCTAATCTTCAGAGACATTACAATGAATTTAAATTAAAACTTGCAAATTGTTTTCAAATATTTTGAAAATGATTCAGATTTGAATGAAATTAATAGGAAAATAACTAATACATTTCTAAAAACTGTCACAAAGATAGCTGATACAAAAAAGCAATTAATTGTAAAATTTCTATTGAGACAAACAAAAATTATGCTGTAAAGAAGGAGTATGAAAATATATAAAAATGATGCATTAAGAAGGATTAAATATATAATTTTGTAAAATGGTTCAAAAAAGATTTAGATAATGATATATATAATTGTGTATTAGCAAGGAATACTATAGAAGAAAAGATTGTAAAACAATTTCTTGATATTGGTAGGAAACATTTCTACAATAAGAAAAAAAAGATGGAATTACAGTATTAGTAAAAAGAGAGATGATATCATTAAATATATAAGAGTTCAATCTAGAACTATATAGCAATAAAAAACAAGGAAAAGTAACTCCTACAATTACTATATCTTCTGAATTGCCCAAGATTTTAAATGAAGAAGTAAGATATGCGATTAAAGAAGGAAAAAAGTCCAGGTAATGATGGAATTATAATCGATACCTTAAAAGAAATAGATGAAGAAATGGAAAAACTTTTGCAAAGTTATATACCAAATGTTTAAATGATGAAGATGTATCAGATGATTAGAAGAATACAGTGTTAATATTGATATTTAAAAAAGGTAATAAAGATATTAGAAATTACAAACCTATATAGTCTTTTATCAGTACTATACAAAATTTTTATTAAAATAATTGCAACTCATCTACAACAAACTTTGGATTTTAACCAATCAAAAGAATAAGCTACATTTAAAAATGTTTATAGTACAGTGGGTCATATGCAAGTATTGAGAGAAGTTATAAAAAGGACCAATGAATATGAGTTACTATTATGCTTTGACTTTATAGATTATGAAAAGGTATTTGATTTTATAAGCATTTTTTCAGTGATTAAAGCATTAAATCATCAAGGTATAGACCCAGGATATTGTCATATTGTGAAGAATATTTATAAAAATGTTAATACTGTTAGATTACATAATGATATTTAAAAGATTAACATTGAAAAGACTTTTTACAGCAGATTTGCAAGTGGTATTTTGTGTATTAAAATGGGAAACTAAAGGAGTAAAAGTAAATGAAGATTATGTAAGTCATCTAGATTTTGCAGATGATGTAGTTTTTTTGCAAATAATGCTTTAGAGTGTCAAGAAATGTTGCAAGAGTTATCAGATAAAAGTATGAAAATAGGATTAAATGTAAATGCTAAACTAGATTAAGATAATGTTCATTGGATTTTGTCAAAAGAAGAAAATAAAAATTGATAATTATGGGTAAGAAGTTAACAACTACAAATATTTTAGTCAGTTTATTACTACAGATGAGAACACATAATAGATGAAATTAATTGTAGAATTAAACTTGGTTAGAGTGCTTTTGGTAGAAATCACTTAACATTAAAAAATAACATGCCTATATGTTTTAAAAGGAAAGTTTTTTATAAATATATTTTATCATTTCTTACTTATGGATTTGAGACTTGGACACATAAAAAAGAGCAAATAGAAACTTCATTTTCTGAATGAAGTATGGAGATATGCAAATTAGGAGTAACAAGAAGAGATCAAAAATGAAATACATGGATCAGAGATCAAACAGGTGTCACTGACATCATTGAAAAAATTTAAAGACTGAAGTGTTGGTCTAGACATGATAATAGATGGACAGTTGAAATCTTAATCTGGATTCCAAGAGATTGTAAAAGACCTAGAATGAAACTACAAGCGAGATGGATTGGTGAAATATGGAAGTGTGCTGGGATAATGCAGAGAAGAGATGCTAGACCTCAGAGAAAATGGATAGTATTTGGAGAAGTCTTTATCCTGTAGTGGATTGATAATAGTTGAAAATTATGATGATAATTGATTTAAAATCATAGTCAAAGTTAGGAAGTTGATTCTATTTATAAATGCTACTCTGACAACAGATTGCTGATATATATATTATAACAGTCAGGGAATTACTCTTATTCTATCTGCCATACAGGGAACTACCAGGCCATTTGAACCTGGAAAATTTATATAGTAGGCAGATACTTCTTTGTAAGATTCCATTTTTATTCGACCAATATGCCCTAAACGCTAAGCTCAAGGAGTAGCTGAGATTTATACATATAAATTCTTAAACGTATTTCAATATTAAAAAAATAAAATAAGCCACTGCCAGTAATAATCACAAAACATTTATTTATGCACATATATAAATTTGAGGAATAAATTGTTTTAGATTTTATTATTATTATTTTAACTTTAAGCTTTAATATCTTGATGAGTTTGCCCAGATGGATCTTTTATACACTTAAAATAATTTGATAAATGTAAATACACAATAGATTATGCATTTATATACTCAATTCTTTCTTTTAACTCCAGGCTACAAGTTTGCATCCAATCCAATGCCAGCTTATTGATATACCGATGTCATCAATGCAAAATGAGGATGTTAGCATACAAAAAAACATTCCGACAGGAATGTGCATCTCTAGTATGATATCATTGGAAAAAAAGAATGACCCTCATCCAGTACAGGCATATGAATCTGTCTGGCGAAGCAATCATTTGGAATATATATATATATTAGGCATGCTTGGCCATCTCACTATCACCATCCAGAGCGTAAGGAGATCAGTGGCACAGGGAATATGTCTACATCCATTGGCAACACAATGGCTACACTTTTGGCCATGCGTTGAATTGGGTTAGTGCCCTGATGCTAATGGGGCACAAGGGAATGAGAATCCAATGAACCTCCCCACATCACATTGACATAAAACAGCCGTACATCCATCCACCAGTACCAATTCAACTACGAGACAAGTAGTCTGAAATTAACCCACTTAAACTAACAATTTTACGAATCTATGCTACCATTTATGCCCATTTTTAAATTTAATACAAGTTAATAATTTAATTAAACAAAACCATAAAATAAATTATAACAGAAAAGTGAAAAATGGAAATGATTGATTAACAAACTTAATACATAAATAAAAAGATTATTAACTGACTTAGAGTCCTATTGAAATGATTGATTAACAAACTTAATACATAAATAAAAAGATTACTAACTGACTTAGAGTCCTATTGCTCGTCAGATAAGAGTTCACTTAGTTATATTTTTTTTAGAAGTTTAATTTGAAAGTTCCTATTTCAATTTAGATAAACTAAAGTTTATACTTTCTGTAGTAGCTTTGAAGTCTGCCTTGTCCATGATGTGTTGCACCCATCCAACCGAAGTCCATTTAACATTTATATAATTTCTGGGAAGATTGGTCTGTTGTTTGTTGCCTTCAGTAATCATCAATTTGGAAACTGCCTCATCTGGTGCCTAACAGGAAATTAATTCATTGTGAGACACATATATTTCGGGATCTGTAATGTAGTTTAAGAGTCAACAGTTACTTCCTTTTCTATGTGTGTAAAAAGGCCCTAATAATTTGATATTTCCATCTTTTATAATTTTTAGCCTCTCTTATCAGGAACTCTTCATATGACATCATTTGTTCTTACAGGTCCAGATGTTTTCATTTCTGGCCCATGCGTGACTTGATGCTTGCATTGGTTGATCTGCTTCAAAGTGGGAAAATACAATCTTTAATTTTTATCTCTTATCTGATCTTTACATTACAAAGTGCCCAAAGGTTCATTTGCTTTAGATTCAATTAATAGAACAATCATTTCCATTCACTAAGGTTTAAACATGATTCTTTTAAATAGAAACTTTTGACATTTGTTTCTATTTTCTTTTATATTACTTTTCAACAAAAATACCAAGCTTTAGATCTTTACTTTTTTTTTAACTTTCTTTTAAATAATTTTTTAAATAGTTTTCCATCTGTGCAATTATATATATGTTAAAATAACTATTTTAATTTTTATTTTACATTTTTAATGAATCAATTTTATTTATGATTATTTTACCCTTTTATTTTAATTTTAAAATAATGTAATGGCATGTATATACCGTTACAATATATATATATATATATTGATTTAAGTTTATACATGAGGGATGTAATGATGCAATTTGTGTGTATGTATAAAAGTATTTGTTTTGAGTTCATCCGTGTATAATTTTTATTATAAATATACTGTCAAAAAATATATCATTTATATGTGTAATCCGTGAAAATCATTATATCATCATAGATAAACTTATCAAATTTTTTGCCTCAAGGCAAGGAGTGATAACAGTTTATCACCTCTAATCAAAATTTATTATAGCATCTCAATTTTATACTTGTTTCAAAAACTTTAATGAGTTCACCTCATTATATATTATATTATCGAAAATGGAAATTAATGAGTTCCATTATGCTGTTGTTTTTTCATGTAAATTATAATAAATAATAAAAATATCATGTGCAACAGTGTTTTATCTGCACTAATTGGTTAACATTAAAATAAAAGCTTAATATTTGAAAAGGGCACAAAACCATTTACTGAAAAAACTTTTTATGCAACATTATAAATGTAAAAAAAAAAAAAAAGATAAATAGGAAAACAGTTAAATAGTATTAAATAAAATCTAGTTTATGTATATAAATATATAATTAATAATTAGATAAATTATATTTATTAATGGATTACTAAATATAAAAATTGTAATAATTGTAAAAATTAGTTTACAGACAATTCAGTAGAGAGAAATAATATAAACAAGCAATGTAAAAAAGTAGAATTATTGGAAAAGGAAAAAAGATAAAAGGAATAAAAGTATATAAAATAGAATTTAACAATATCATTAGAGAAATCTCATTATTTGTTGCAATGACAAAAGATTTGGGCACCAAAGAAAGAAGGCAAAAATGGGATGAGAGTTTGGATTGCATTAATGGTTTATATTAAGATAGGAAGAAATGTAATATTTGGAATGTAAGACAGAAAAAAATCAGAAATAATACATAATGAATGGCAGAAATTCAAAAGTGAAAGGAACAAAAAAAATAATTTTTTAAATTCTTTATTAAAATCTTTTTGACAAAAGCAGGGAATATGAGTTAAGACATTCAAACTGATGAAACAAATTTATGAAAATGAAATAGGAGAATAAAAAAAAATGCATCAGTTCTGGGAGAATGATTGCTAATTATTGATTGGAAGTGATAGAAGAGAGATAGAAGTGCATGTTTTTTAGGGTATATGATAGTTTCATATGTTGGTTTGCTTAAAAAAAGGCAGGTCAAGATAAAAACTAGAATGAGATTAATAATTAAAAATCCAAATTATATAAATAATAAAAATTCATAAATGTTTTTTACATCAAGAATTAATACAATTAAGGCTTTTTAAAATTTTTATTTGATTTTCTAATAATTATATAGAGAATGAAATATGCATATATAAATACATGAAAGCAGTCAACACTTAAACAATACTAATAACAATCAACAATCACAATTTGTATTTATATATTGTTTATTAATTTGGTTTTTGGGATCCACAGGTGCTGGATAATAGAATGGCCTTCAAATACAGGCGCAAACTCCAAATAACAAATGAGCAAAATTTTTTTATCTCTATTCTATCTTTTTTTTAAAATTTACTGTTATTTAATTACTTAAGTTGGTCTATATAAGATTGAATTATCATGACCATTTCATATCATTGGTTATGAATCAAATCTACTTTTTTTTGTATGCAGTATATATGAATGTGTAGATATACATAGCCATCAGCATTAAAAAGATAGTGATAGGGTCATGGTTAACAGGCTATGGATTCTTCATTATGATCTTGCTTGAGACAGTAAAATTTGATGATGCTTTGTTTTGTAACTGAGTTATGGATCATTAATTTTTCTCAAAAAATGATTGGATATTTGAGCAGTTTTACCTCAACTTCCATTAAAAGTGGAAGAATCTAGACAAAGCGTGGTCTAAAATTGCCTGTCTTGCAAAAGCTAATTAGATCACTATGCCTGAGGATTACTTTTTTAAATGATAGTAATAGTTGTAATATCAGTAATAGTAAGAGTGGCAAAGTAGGAGATTATAATAATGATGACTCTTAAGGCTAAATCTTCACGCTCTACCTATCTCCTACTTCCTTAAATACTAAAATTCATGCTTTTTGTTCCTTGTGCTTCAGGGAAAAAAAAACGCAATAGCACTTATTCCACACCTGCTCAGCTCTGACAAATACCCAAGAAATTATGATTAACACATATAGACAAAATAATATTACACTTGATAACTTAATGGAGTCACTCAGTAAAGGTTCAATACCGCATACCCATGCAGCAACTTTTTGTTTATATACTTTATGGTACATCAGGTGTGCTTTCTGCCTTGGAAACAACACCAGAAGGCACTCAGTCACATTTTCTAATAAGCACACCCAGATATATTTGCTGCTACATAATCACTATTAAAAACCTGAGACAGACCATAACCTCAAAAACCAAATGACTTTTGCTGTAACAAGAACAATTATTTATTTATTTTGTTACATATCTCTTTTTCATCAATGTTTTAAATACCACATGTGTGTATTGAATAGTCCAAAGGGTATATTTAATTGAATCAAAAGTATTTTAAACTGATGAACTAAACCTTCAGATAATGAAAATAGAACCATAGCAAATACATAGTTTACAAGTTTACATTTATCAGATACTTGCCTAACAATTTATTTGAATTGTACTAATAATATTTATTTGTTTGTTCCAAAGCTATGTAGTTTTCAACCATGTATTTTTAACAATGTAACTTTTTTGAACAATAAAGTTTGATTTGAAATATAACTATAAATACATGAAAAATGGAAATCTTGCCTGATGTGAATTCTTCAAGAATCAGAAGATATGATGGAACTTATAGAGTTTCTATAGTTTATAATTGATATACCTGATTTTAGTACAACTGTTTATAGAGAAAAGAGGTTTAACTACAAATTTTTTTTTTTGGAAGAATAGATTATTGGGTGAAAGGATATGGTATGGCATTGGATTTCTTAAGTCTAAATTGGTTATCTTCTACTGATATTAAAAATTGGGTTGCACAATGATGCCTAATGTTAGATTCAGAATGTTCAGAGAAAGAATGTTTTTATTTCCTTCTTGGTTATTAATAGACTTAAATATCATTAATATATTAATGTTTTTTCATTTATATATTATTTTTGTTTCTGATTAAACTATAAATAATTATAATAACTCAGTTTCAAGCATAGATCATAAGTCAGAATTAGTAATTTTTCTATATACGTCTTTATATTTAAAATATAAACTGTGTTCATTTAGAAATATAAACTATTTTGATTTAGCAATAGAATTTTTTTTTTTTTTGATTTTCTTTTGTTTTAATATTTCAATTATTGCAAGTATACTTTCAATATAATATACTTGGATACATTTGTTCAAATTCAAATGAATATATATATATCATTAAAAACAAGTCATTTAGACAATCCCAATATCAATAACAATCAACAATTTCAAACTGTTGCCAAGACAACCTCCTTTTAACAATAATATACTGTAATTAAGAAATATTACTAATTTCAACAGTACTTAAATAACTTACCACTGCTTTAATGTGAACATTTATAATTATAATCATATCACAGAACACTTGTTACTCAGAATTATTTTGTAGGCAGACCCATAATGAGTCATTTTAATAAACTTGCAAGTACAATTTTACTTTTCTTTTATCAATCCTCATTTATTCAGTCTGACTTGAATGAACATTGATAAAAGAAAAGTAAAATTATATTTGCAAGTTTATTAAAATGACTTATGGGTCAGCCTGCAAAATAATTCTGAGTAATATATTTGGAATGAGATTCTGTGATATAATTAATTAAGACATATAAATAGAAAAATTAGTTTTTTTTATAAATGTTCAGATATTTCAACCTCTGGATTACTTAATAGTCAGAGATTGATTACTAAACACATGTATAGTGAAAAAGATTGGTCTAGATTATTTAAGTTTTCAGCAGGAGTGCACAGCAATTTTAAAAGATTTGATTTGGGTATAAATATTCTCATTTGCATTATTAATTATATGTAATTTTTATTTATTTTTTCAACTGTATTTTTTTTTTTATAAATTTTTTACAACTAAGTAAAACTTTTATTAATTTTGAAGTATAGGTTTACTAAAACTGTAAACTGTGTTAAAAACATATCATTGTTTTTGTTTTGATTTTGGAAAAAATATATAGATCTTCACATACAGTACAGCATAAATAATTTTTCATTTACATATATTCAACTTAGGACAAGCAATTCCCAGTATGTATAAAGTGCCAAAATTAAAAAAAATGTAGTATTGAAATCAACATAACCTTCACTTCTCATAAGTATTATTATTTCAAATCATTTCTTATGTCATATTTTAGTTATTTGTTAAAAAATATATATCATGGTAAATTGTAGTCTTATACATGAAGATTAAATCTGACTTATGTAAAATTCATTTCAAACAAATCATGAAATGGATCACTTATATGAATATAGGCATGCTTGTCTAACTATTTATTATTAATTATATCAATGTATTTTATTTTTGAAAACAAAACTTTATAATTTATTTTTATAAATTAGGAGGTTATTTAAAAAAAAATTTTTGTTTTGCTTCAGGTGGTTTAGATGATACTTTATCAAACATTATCAAGATTGCACAGGATCAGAATGTTCCATTTGTGTTTGCTTTGGGACGGAGAGCTTTGGGTCTAGCATGTTCCAAACCGGTGCCTGTCAGTTGTGTGGGAATCTTCAATTATGAAGGATCAGAGGTAATTATCATTTGATTTTGTTAAAATATCTATAATTATAAAAATGATTGGTATGTTTAAAAAAATCTTTCTAAACAAATAGCATGTATTTTAATATATATTTACTTGTTTAATGAGGTTTGTTTAAACTTCTTTTCATTAATAATTTCACTTTCTGAGTCAAGTTGCAATCTTTAGTATCTATATAAATATATTAGATAAAGGTAGAATTTCCACCATCATACAGGTTGACTGCTTTCATGTATTTACATTGAATGCTTATTTAATCCTGAGCATTAACTTTTATTATCTAAATAATACATTGTTGGAGTGCAATTTGAAAATTATAATTGTCTATTTGTTAGTTTGCATTTAGAATAGATAATAGGTTACATTTACATGTTTAATGAGGTTTACTGAAATTTCTTTGCATTAATAATTTCACTGTCTGCAATCAAATTGCAATCTTTAGTGTCTATATAAACATATTAAATCATAAATAAAAAAGGGATTTCCATCTTTATTAATTAAAGGAGATTGCCTTGACAACAGATTGAGATTGTTGACTGTTAATGATATTGGTATTGTTTAAATGTTGACTGCTTTCATGTATTTATAATATATATATATATTTATGAGTACATATTGTATTTAAAGCTTATCATGAAATTTGGAATAAATGGATAAAACAATTAACAAATCAGTGCCTTTTATCATAGATTGCTTAAACTAATTGATATTGAAAACTATATTCTGGTGTTACTATAATTCCAGTTTTTTGATTTAAGGCCTGAAGTAGAATGAAACAATTTAGCAATCAAAACATTCATTGTTTACTCATTAAATAGATTGACTGAAAGAAAGTATGTAACTACTGACAGATGCAAAATTATATTGTAGCAGAAAGTGATTCATAATAAACAAATGAAATTCAAAGATGAATTTAAAGATAATCATTTCTACCATTTAGCACCTATGGAGTATTATATGATTTTTTACATGTTAGGATATATCTAAATATAATACTTTATATATGTCAGCATCTCTTTCTCTTACTCTAAATTATTTTCTGAACACTTGAAAATTCGCTGATTATTAGATGGGCTTTCCAAAACAAATTCATTAACATATTTCTGAATTATTGGCGAGTCAGCATTTATTTTAAGTGCTTGAATGTTAGAATTTATTCAATTATTTCTAAACTCTTCTGATGTTTTCTAATTTTTAAAGTTTTAATTTATAAGCTCTTTTTATTCTCACTTTTTCCAGTGAGTTTAAAGCTAAGCATGCCTTATTAGGTCAACAATTATATATTTTAGTGATATAAGTTAATTGCAGGCACTTTGATCTTTTGAAAAGAATGTTATATATGAAGATAAATTATTTCTATAGTTTCTCAAGCTTATATTTAATATGCGTTGGCAGCAGTAGTTTCTTTGCTGCTGATATAGTGCAACTGATATTGCTAAAACAGATTTGCAGATCAATTTTTAGCTCATCATCTTTCTTCGGTGGATATGTTGAAAACTAGTTTATTTGAGAAATTTTAACTATTATCTGAATAGCATAATATTATATTAGTGAAAGATAGCTGTTGAAAAGATATAATGCAAAAACACTGCAAACTACAGAGAAACACCAATAAATTAGAAACGGGTCTGACAATTTGATTTGGTACTACAATTCATAACTCATTCTTACAGAAATGAAGAGAAAAAAAATTACTTTTAGAAAAATTATATGATATTTTGTTTTGATATAGATCTGGAATGCTCTAACAGTTGTTTGCATTATTCTGTTTTGGTAGATTTTTTTTTCTCAATCACATTATAACAAATATTGCATATAAAATAATGTCTGCTTTGGCTTTACATTTTTAACATAGCATTTTTAGATAGGAATTTTTTTAACTGATATTTATTTTGATCAATGTTTACAATTATCTATTTTCTCTTATAATCTTACTTCTGAAAAAATTGCTGCATTTACACAATATCAAAAATCTCTAATTATATTTTTAAATTTTGTTTCTTTTTTTTTAATTATAGATGTTCACATTTTGATACATTCCCTCCCTCCATCCAAAATATTCTACTTTTATTGCACTGCTTCTATTAAATCTCTACAAAAACAAAACATAGCATTGTAAAAAGTATACATGAAAAGTGTCATTTTTTTGGTAAAAGATCTATTCTGGACTTGTTCTGCACAGTTAAAAATGATTAACATGTAAAGGGTCATTAGATTTGGAAATGTGAGAATTCACTGAAGATAAAAAATTTATTAGAAATCATCAAATACACGAACTGGTTGCAAATTGGAAAAAATAATTATGAATAAACCAACATATAACAGTAAAACTAAAGTATATCATGTTTGGTAAAGTGAGATTAGAAGAAAGCTCCTAAGTTTAAATGTAAAGATTGGCTGGATAGACATCAGGAAAGCCTAGATATGATTAAATTTATTCTGATAGCTAAATGTATTGACATGTGCAAATAAGAGAGACCCGAATTAGGAAAAAAAAAAAAGATTTATCTATAAATGATAATTATGTTATATGCTGTTGATGATTCAATTCTATTTATCGTACAGAACTTGTAGCATTAAGCCAATTACAGAATTGTGTCACGCAATAATATAAACAAGCTAATATATATTAAATTGTGTATTATACCACATTCTCTTGTAATCTTATTAATAAATTTTTAAAAAAAATCTAATTCAAACATATTAACATAAAAAATTTTAATTATAAATATTAGGCAAATAAAATAAAGGAGATTTTAATATGTCATAGTGACAAACCTTTTAGTGTAAAATAGAATAAAGATATGTCTTTTCTTCTTACAGATAGAGTTCAATGATGATGGCAATGATTATTATTATTACCAGACTGCATCTGGGCAATATAAAGCCTGTTTTTTTTTTTATTGATTGCTTTAACAAATATTTTTTTGAGATTTAATGTAAATTCAACAAAAGATTTTGATATTGTATATTATATATAAAGCTCGCAAAATAAGCTCTTAACATGCTTTGACAATATCCCCAATCCCAGAACGGTTTCTGCTACTGGCATTGTCAGTAATGTGCTAGAACAGCGGTGGTGAACCTTTTTATGTGTGCGTGCCAAATATTACAATTATTTTTTTGTCCAACCTCTGGCGTGCCGGGAAATTCTTAGTAGGAAAAAAATGGTAAAAATTTAATTGTTATAAAATTTTATTAAATTAAATTAAGGAGTTAACTTAAAAATTCACAAAATAATTGTATACATTTTGCCATATAGAAGTCAATACTAATTATAACTTTTATTAATGAGATTTTTGTTGTTGTACTTCGAATGCCAAATGTTGTATATTGTATTCATAAGTCGTAACTTTAAGCAATGCACATGCTGCGCTGGATTCATCAGTCAACTTATTTCTATAACTATCTTTTATAAAGTTTATTTCAAAAAATAATGACTTGCAAGCATAAGTTGAGAAGAAAATAGACAGTACAGCAGTTGCTAGTTTTTTTTAAGCAGTTGTAGGTTTTGGGAATGGCATTCCAAGTTCTTCTCATTTCATATTCTGTGTTATTTTCAATTGTGTCCAATACCGATCATTTTCAATTGCTTCCAAGTCCTTTCTTAAATCGACAAATTTTTGTTTCCATATGGAACTAGACTGAAATTCAACTAATTGCATTTCTAAATCTTCCAAGTTGAGTCACTTAAAAATCTCTATATTGAGTTTATCTAATCCGATGGTATCAGGACATAAAATAAATTTCGATGTTTCTGCAAATTGCCTGAAATCTTGAAACCTTGAAAAAAAATTCATTGCTTATCGCCTGAATTACTGCAGAAAATTCTTATGTTATTTTAACTTAATCTGGTTTTTCATGAGTTTTTATATCTAAGAAGAATTTTTTGTATTTGAGAAATACCTAAATGTGTTAGAAATAACGTCACGGTTGAAAACTTGCAATTTAACTGCAAATGTTTCAATTAAATCGAACATAACAATAACTGTCTTATTAATACCTTGCAACTTAACATTTAATTCACTCAAAATGTGAGCATAAATCAGTGAAAAACATTAATTTGCAAAGCCATTCGATATCCAGTAACCGACTATATTTTTCCATAATTTTTTCATTATGAAAAAAAAGTCTAATTTCATCTAAACAGTCCATGAATCTTTGGAGAACTTTTCCGCAACTTAACCATCGAACATTGTTGTACATAAGTAAACCATTATAGATTGAGTTTACCTCATGCAGTAATTCCAAAAATTTTCTTTTATTTAAAGTGCATCCAGATATAAAATTTACCACTTTTGTTACAGCACTCATAATATCTTCCAGAGACTTGAAACTAGTCTTGGCTCATAAAACTTGCTGGTGTATAATAAAGTGAAAACCAAGAACTGAATGTTCAATTTGTTTGGTGAATAAATTGAGGAAAACATTTTCCTTTCCAATCATACTACAAGCACCATCAGTAGTAATTGATACAATTTTGTTTAAATCAATTTTTTTTTCTGTAAGTGCATTTACAACTGCGTTGCAAATATCCACCCCTTTTGTTGTTGTTGCTAACGATGTTATATTAATCAATTCCTCTTTAATATGATTCCCACCACAATAACGAATAAAAATTACTAAACGAGCTGATCCAGTTATATCAGTGCTTTCATCAAGACAGAGAGACACTAAGTCAGAAGAATTTATATCCGTTTTTTGCTGATAAGTTATATTTTTAGCCATGTCCAGAATTCTGTTTTTTATAATGTTCCTAGCCAAAGGCAAATCATTTATTCTCTGAATAATCTTTTCCTTGTTTTCAAAGTCTTCAAAGAAAACAGGGGCACATTTCAACCATGTTTCCTTCACATATTCCCAGTTACTAAAAGGTTTTCCGCATTTAGTAATGTGGGCTGAAAGATGTTCATTAATTTTCGATAACAAGAAATATAATTAGATTAAAAAACTAGAAGATGATTGGGATAAATACTATTATCAATGTATAAAATATCTGCCAAAAAAAAAAACAAATTGAAAAAAGATGGGGTGGATTTTTCCCTACTGTATGTAAAATATGGAATAGTGTTTATTATTTAAAAATATTTGCTAGTTATCTTGTAAAGTAGAAAAAAAGAAAAAATATTTTTTGTTAATATTTAAATTTTTTTTTTTTTCTGATAATAAAGTTATTTTACTTAAAAAAAAAACTAGAAGCGTTTATGTTTTCCTGAAGATTTGCGATGATGGTGTTCTGATTGTATTTTTATATTGGACTATTTCCATCATCTAATATGCATATTGAATGTCTTTAGAAAAATTTAACTTTATTTAATATAATTCAGCTAAGTTTTTATTTATATGTAAATTGTTAATTTTAATAATTTTATATATAAGATAAAAACGATGATTTGTATATGATGGCATTATTTTAGTAATTGCGAACAACTAGTAAGTAAACAGGACTAACCTGTTTGATTTGCTATTACTAACAGCTGAATGTATTTGGAATATTTAAATAAAGTTAAATTTTTCTAAAGACATTCAATACGCATATTAGATGATGGAAATAGTCCAATATAAAAATATAACTAGAAGCGGTTATATTTGAAAACCTGCTGATAAATTTTATTAGGGATGCTGACTGCATATTCTTGTTTTTAACTGCCTGAGCAATAAATTCCATTTGTTCTTCCTTGCATTTCTCAAGGAGCAGCTTATGATTTGTTTCATAATGCCGTTTTACTGAGAAGGTCCTGCATACAACTGTCCCGGAACATAAAATGCACACCGCTTTATTTCCTTTATTAATCATCCCATACTCTTGAGTCCATCAACTTTGGAATTCTCTGCTGCTTGTTTTTAATAGTAGTTTTTGTTTTTTATTTTCACTAGCCATGTTGGGTAAAAACAGAAAAAAATTACGAAAATTGATAACGAAAAGATTTCTTTAAATATTTCAAAAATCTTCGCTTTAATGTATGTTTAAATTAATTACCTTTAAAATTCAACTACAAAGCAATATTATTACGCAGTGCACAGGCGCAACATTATTATTCTTGTCACAACCAAATTTCAAACTCAACAAAATACTCTGCACGGGCTCTATCTGTATTGACACATGCCACTCATGTCGTATCACAAAGTATAGTCAGGACAAGAAATAAGCAAATTTAGAGGATGTTCAATTAATAATCACAAAGCTGAGAGATTATTATAAATATAAAACTTATGAAAGAATAATCCGATGCACGAGAATTAAACAACAAAAATTGGAGCAACTTGTTAAATTATGAACAAAATACCAATTAAAAAAAACTTCTGTCACATAACAATATATGTACTTGCCTCGTGAATTTTCGATCTCACTTTCTGCGAATGTGTTCTTTGTCTGCTCGCATTTTCCCCCCTTTGAGTATAAAGTTTCTATCATATCACAATTACAACGTTACTATTCAAAAATTTTTGTTCGGCCGTTTGTTCAAATTTAGTATTCTATGGCTAGATAGCGCCTTGAATTTTTGAAATCTTGCATTTTTTGTTGTAAAATGAGAATACAATTTGAAAATCGATAACGTGCCAGAAAAATTTTCATACGTGCCACCTGTGACACGCATGCCATATGTTCATCACCGCTGTGCTAGGATATTAAAGCATTAGATTAAAAATACTAGGACAAGCCCAGCACTTTATTTAATGTATAACTATTAAGTAGAAAATCTGAAATTTTCAGACATCCATATGTTTTCCAATCCAGCTATCTAACTTAAATAGCCATATGGGACTGAAATAAATTCAGATACACCATAAATTAGGTCATTTGACATCTGATTTGATTTTTTTTTAATATTGTATATTAAACATGAGAAATGTAGCCAACCAGAAAGCCATCATTTCAACTTCAGTTATACATTAACCAAAACTTGTTAAGATTTAATATAAATTAAACAAAAAATTTTAATATTATATATTAAACATGAGAAATGTAGCTGCCCTGAAAGGGTGATATTTTGACTTCAATTATATGGTAACGAAAATTAAATGTAAATACAGTATTAAAGCATCTATTTTTTACCCTCACTATATATCACATTTCAAACATAAATTTATATACTGGAATCACATTTTCTTTGCAATTTAAATACCATATCTCTGTAGTTCCATGTCCTTGTACTGATTTTTTTCCAAGCCTTTTTTTTTATTAATTCTTCGCATACACATAATAATATGCTAATCAAGACTAAATCTAAATACATTACTATAGCATCTATATTTTCCCCTCACTAAATATCACATTTCCAATATGAATTTATGTACTGTAATCACATTTTTTTTCACAATTTATATACTATACCTATGTAATTAAAAGTATGTTTTTTTCCGAGCATTTTTTTAATGGTGGAGATCATCATTACGGCAGAATACAAAAAGTCCGGGCTTTCAGCCCATTGTTTTTATAATAATTGGTTGCTTTAACAATTTTTTTTAAAAGATTTAATGTAAATTAAACAAAATATTTAAATATTATGTCAATAAAATTACAAATTTAAATAAAGCAAAATTAAAATATACATTTTCAGATATGCTTGTTATATTTGATATTTACTGGAGTGCCCATTGAATAAAAAAATTAATTAAATTTTTTTTTGATAGTTAGTCATTATAACAATCATAGGTTTTTTTTAGCTTTATTAATAGTTACCTTTTATTAATGTTGAAATAAAAACACCAGCCATTTGTGTAATAATTTTTTTATTAAATATAATATTTGTAATACTTTTTCTAATTAGTTGCTTTAACAGTTTTTTTTTAAGATTTAATCTAACTATGTTTGGTGCTAGTATTATGGACAGACGCCGCTCGATGGTGCCGTTATCATGCTAAAAGTATAAAATATGAACATTCCCAGGCCGTTGATTTTAATCATTTTGATGTGTTTTTTTGTAATGCGAAAAAAAAAAAAAATCGTGTTTTTTAAATATTTTTTTTATTAACATATACAAATTAAATGATAACAATAAATGTAAAATAAAATCAACAAATTACAATTTAATTCGTGTTTTTTATTTTGCTTTATTAGAAAAAAAAACAATATTCTATCGGATATTTTTTTAGTGGGGTTACACCTTTTTTTTTTTGTTGTTGTTGTTTAAAAACTCATAATCGGAATAAAAAGTACAATTTCTTAGTCTTCCTTTTAAATTTTAATTTTTATAGAGAAACAGATATTATTGTGTTACTGCTATTTTTTACTTTCTTAGTCTTCGTTTTATATTTTAATTTTTACAGAGAAACAGATATTAGTATCATCTTACTGCTATTTTTTACTTCAAATAGAATGACAACAAAAAGTAAAAGTTGTTAGGGTTAGGTTTAGGGTTATTTTTAGGGTTAGTTTTAGGGTTAGGGATCTGTTGTTTGTAATGCTAAAATAAAAAATATCAAAATTGTACTTTTGTAAATATTTTTTTTTATTAACATATATAAAATAAATGATAACAGTAAACGTAAAGTATAATTTCATTCGTGTTTTTTTTTTTAAAAAATTATTTGGTTTAAAAATCAGTAGTCGGAGAAAAGAAAGAAAGTAAAAGTTTTTTAAACAACAACAAATATATATATAAAATGTCTTCTTTACTTATTAACCATGTTTATAATATATGCTTTTTATGAAATTTAAAAAAAGAGGGTAGAATTATACTTTTCTTACTGAATATTTTTGTGTTACGACTATGTTTTACTTCAAAAATAAACAGACAGTAGAATATTGTTTGTCTCGTGGAATGTTACGAACAGTACATTACTTGACGTGTTACCTAATTCCAACTCACTTTACACATATATTTTGTCAACATTTTGCCACTTAAAACTTCAATACAGTATGGTGTAAAGAGTCGGAGAATTATTACTTAAGAAAATCTGAACATTTCAATACTTAAAAAAAAAAAATTCAATCAAAACTACATTTCCATCCAATTTAAATGCACACACCCTCTCACCAACCCATAACAATTGTATAAATTGTGCAAATTCGCCAAATTTATTTGCTGCGATGCGACGTACATGCTGTACTGCGATGCGACATAGCGGCCTGCAATCTGTAGCACAACAAAAAAGTTGTACTATAGAAAACACGGGTTCGAACGTGTCGGCTGTGGAAACGGTATTGTTATATGTTTTAGCATGTAAACGGCGCCATCGAGCGGCGTCTTTGTCCATAAGACTACAACCCTATGTTTTTTTTTTTGTTAAACATTGATTATTGCTAAATACGTCATTCATCTGAACTATATTAGGGGATTGACAGACTAAAAGCACGAAGCGCCTTAATGTTGAATTATGAATCGGCATTTGTGGCTATTTCTGCAGCTGGTGGAATCTTACTACAAAATACATACTATATCTCTGCAGTTAGAAGCACTCATACTGATTTTTTTCCCAGCATTTTTTATTTAATGGCTGAATTATTTCGTTTGCATAAATGTAGACGTGATGAATTTGACACATATTGGACAAACATTTATTCAACAACAGAGAAAAATGACATGAAGTTTTGATTCAGAAATTTTCAGCTCTTGAGTCTTATGTACATTGACTCTGCTAAACTGTTATGAACAAAATAATTAATTAGTTGTTCAGGAGATCATGTGGCATTTAAATACTAAAGGTGATAGGTTAAGTTTTGTTCCAGGGACTTTTCGTTTTTGTGTTTTTTATTTTACCATTATAATATATATATATTTTATTTTATGAATTTAATTTATGACAATAAAATAATAAGTCATGTTTTTACATATTTTTTATTAATATTACTATGTAAACATCATATGCTACTAGGTTACCATACTTTTTAAAAGCAAACTAAAACTGTTTATTCTACTCTAGCTCTGTTATCTACTGTGAGTTTGAATGATTAATAGTTAGAAGAAGTGCTTGTAAAAAATTTTTCCAGTGCTGTCCATTATATATCTCCAGATTATATTTTGGCTTATGGGATTAATTAGAGAGGAATTGGAAATTTGACTTTATTGCACTTAGAGTTTTTTTTATCTAGGGCATCTTTTCTTTCTGTCAACATCATTTATTATTTTTTGTACTATAAGCCTATCAGCTTGATAATCAAGTATACCATAAGCTAAAAAATGATTGAAAATGTGGATAGGACAGTGCTATATAAGTTTTTAATAAACCTTAAATTTAGCATCAATGATTATTTAAGCTTATAATAATAGGTGGCAGAACTGGCATGAGTACATTTATATATATATAGAAATAAACAGAATATTAGGTGTGAGTTAATATATGATAATAGTAAGGAAAGTAGTTTATTGTTTAAGGCTCGAACAGGATCTTTAGCTACCAAAGAATATACATGTAAATGGAAAAATATGGGTGATTTATTTTGTAAATTATGTAAGGAAGGAATAGAAAATATTAGGCATTTGTTAATTGAATGTAAATGTTTGAAAACAGAAAGGTACATATAATGAAATTGTGGAAAAATAAATATAAAAAGAGTGATTATACAGAATGTGAATTATTGGTTTTTATGCTGGGTTTGGGAAAAGATAAAGGGGATTTAGATATGAAGGTTATAGAATTGACAAAGATTATGTTGTGGAAATGGGATAGAGCAGATTATTGGTAAATTTAGAGTGTGGAATGTAAAATAAAGTGGCTAACAGGTTTATCTGGGCATAATTGCTGAGATATTCTTGACTTCGTTTAAGGAGAAGCCATAATACATCACATCACATTAATATTATATGCATATAGTAACAACATATTCTAACTTATAAATCTAGTCAATAAATACTAATTTATTTAAAATTCATAAAATATAAATTAATCTAGTGAAATGCTAATATTTCAATTTCATTAATTTTATATTACTTCAATTCTGTATGACAACAAAGATCATATGTCTATATATTATGTTTCAGAATAAAACATTTCCAGATTATCGTAATATTTGTTAATAATTTTTTTTTAATGAAAGTTAAATCCTTTATAATATTTGAAAAATGAGCAAATGGAAATTGTGATTTATAATCTATCCTAATGTTTGATGGTAAAGTGATGAGGATATATAAGAGGATTTTTATAAAGTTTGAATTTAAAAATCTCTATAAGTATTATCTGCAGAAGAAATTGTTCATAATGTTAGATATGCATTTTAAAAGGTGAATGTACGTAAAAAAAAAAAAAAGAGGAAGAAAAGATTTAACCTATTATTATCTTGGAGTATACAAAGATATTTACCATCAGTTAACACAAGTATAAAAAAATAAGAATGATTTAGAAATTTAATACAAATAGACAGAATATTGATACATAATATATCTTAAATCCTATTAAATAAAATTAAATTTATGAGCAATATTACCTTTCTGTTATTTTTTTCTATAAATGGTGGCAATAGAATTTTAAATGATAATGAAATTTGCTTACTTATGAAACAGTAATGAAATAACGGAATGAGTTTTGGATTAGGCATAATTGTTTGAGGAATTGAGATAGGAGTAATAGGAAATATGTAAAAAATAGAAAAAAATTGAAATAAAAAAATTAATGAATGATTGTAATGATATTAATAAAAAAAGTAAATATTGATGCAAAATATGAAAAAAATTTAAGGCTAGAGGAATCTAAGGTAGAGAGGATATCTACGTCTTTAATTGTGGAATGTTGACAGAAAATTGTGAATACTAATGATGTGGAGAAATTGTTACAAAAGAAGTTTGTGGAATTGAAATATAAAGAGGTAAAGAAAATAAGAGAAGTATACATATTTGATAAAATTCTTAATGCTGTAGCAAAGCAAGAAAAAAAAAAACAAAACTGAAATTTAAAAAAGGCTAAACCACAATTAAAAAGAAATAAAATGCATTTAAGGAAACACATTTTTTTCCTATTTCCAGATAAGAATTATCAGAAATGAAAGTAATATATATCATATAAAAGCTATCAGTTTGAAATTAAATATATTGGAAGTTCTACTTATTATTGAAATGGGCCTACAGTTTTGCTCCTTTTTTCAAACATATATAATTCTTTATCATAATGTAAGATGAGTTTAACCATGGGATGAATGGATGTCAGGAATAATAAATTATTACTATTATTATTATTTTTTAAAAATTAATATCCTAACCAATGATGGCCAGACTGAGTATTCAGCCATATTTCATGATTATCATTCCATTAACTATCCCTTACCACTATGTATGATATTTATTATTTAAAAAAATTATCTTCATACTGCATGTTTTTTTCGATGAAATAAATTGAAAGAAAATGAAAATTATTTAGAAGTTTTCAATATAGAAAATATATAGATTAGTAACAATAATGTTTAACTGAATTGTTGAAAAGAACAATAAATTCAGGACTAGAAAGATTTTACATTATGAAATGTTAATAACTGGGGAATTTTTTGTATGTATTTATATAAGAAATGGAATGAATATGCAGAAAATAAATTACAAAAACAAAATTATAAGGATGGAGAAAGAGAATAAATATATTGATTAGAGAAAAAAATAAATGGTTATGGAAAATGAATATGAATAAAAATTATGTAAGAATAAAAATATATACAAAATATGAAAGTATGTATAACTTATATTAAAAAATATTTAATGATATTGCTTCAAGAATAAAATTGAATTCCAAGGAAAAGAGGGGGAACTAAGAATTTTTTCTGTAGATGTGATTGATGTGGAGATGGGAGAATATTAACATTTATTTTTAAAGTATAGCACATTGAAAAAGAATCAGGAGAAATTGTGTGGAGAGCAAGAGAAATAAAAAGATAAAACTAATGAAAGAGGTTTTGATTTTTTTGGTTTTTGTAATATAGCTTTTATGGGCAAGAATATTGATAGAATATTAGAATTAATAAAACACTTTTTATTAAATTAGATTAGAGAGAAAAAAATAAATATATAAGCATTGGAAGAATGATTTGATATATAAGTTTCGAATGAAGAGAATTTTTAATTTGCTAACAGGATTTTTGAGTCTATATACAAAAGCTTTTGATTTTGTTTAGAGAAATGTTACATTACATCATATCATGATATGAGTGATTTCTGACTAATGGTCTTTTTTTTTTTATGACAGGAAGCATTTTTGTATAAAAATATTATATTTAGGTGAAGTGCTTCTCTACATTGTTTTATACGCTATCCTGATTATAGTGAAGTGATTATTCATTGATCCCTCTCAACATTTTGCCACATTATTATTTTGTTTTTTTCAAATTTGCTTCACATTTTCAAGCTTATATAGTCATATATTGTAAGATTTTCATTTTTCCAACATTCTAATACTATTTAAGTCTAAGTATATTATTTACTCATCTGTAAAAATTTATATCACAACCCCCCCCCCCACTTAATAAATAGTTCATCAAAACAATATTGATAATTTTTTTTATTTTAAGTTGATAATTTTTTTTTTTTTTTTAGAAATTATCATATTCCATATAATAAATTTTTTTTTTTACTTGAAATTTGTTTTTTTTTTTTAAAAAAAAATCTTGCTGATTAACTTATATAGATATAAAACCAATTCAGAATCTACATTCATACTGTGAGATATACAATCCAAAAAATTGTAATGCTAAGCAAAATAACAATAAAAAGATGTAATTTTAATGTATAAAATTAGAATGCTTAAAATACAAATATGTAAAAATAGTTTTGTTGAGAAAATTTTAATAAATTGTAATGTAAGTTAAAAATTACACGTAATAAGGTTATAAAATTATATTGATCATACTGGCCTGTTGTAATTTCCTCCATTTTCACATTAATCAATTTTGAATGATTATAAAAAAGAGGAAAAAAAAAAATCTTTTATACTTATTAGCAAACTCAACTTGATTTTTATTTATGCCAGATTTTTGTTTCAACTTGATGTTGCAGAATATGAAAATATTTTTTTTAGATAAGCAGTACAATTATGTCATAAAAGATGTTTATAGGTAAGTTGTGATGTATTAAAGTGTTTTTAGACAGTGCAAAAAAAATCCCAATAAGTATAAATAATAATTAAAAATATATCATGTATAAGTCAATCATCAAATAGCTCATCTATGAACATCTTTTCTAACATATTGTATTGCTTATTTGATAAAAAAAAATTTAATATTATGCATTATGGATAAATATAAACATCAAGTTGAAACAAAAATCTGTCATAAATAAAAATCAATAAAAAAATTTGTAATTAGTTAAAGTTGAAAAATATGCTGAAATTATAGACTAAAATGTCAAGCGTTGGTGATCGAGAGTGCCTTACAAGCAGTTGTCCCGGGTTAGCGGGTTCGCATCCCGGCTGATGCTATGACACATGGAAAAATAAAATGTAACAGTGTATGGAATGTGCTATTTTAAAATAAAATAATAAAGGCAATAATATAGTAGTATATATTTGTTTTTTTGTAATTGATGATTTATCTTTAGAATTGCAAGGTGAATTACTTTTACATGCTGCTATGAATGCTATATTAAAGGCCTTTTTGATTTTATAATTACTATGAGATAATCACATAATGGATAAATTTATTAATTATCTCAAATTTGTTTTTAAATATACATGTAATTATTTTTAGTAAAGCATATTTTTTGTCTCTGTCAGTCATTGAAATACAAATATAAATACTTTTAGAGATTGAAAAACTAAACCTGTAGTATTATAATCCAATTAACAATTAAGATAGTATTATATTACAGTCATACTTTTTTTTTTTACAATCCATATATAAAAATATATTTAGCTAGTTCAGATTAATTACAGATCTTTATTTTTTTAGCAGATTATGGATAAATTGGTTGTTTAGATTATTCAACTATGTGCTAACTACTCTCCACTCTCCTCACAATCCAAAAACTTGATTAGATTTATCAAGAGTTATAGTTTTTCTGTAATTCCTAAGACAAATATTTTACTTATATTTACTAACATATTATGAGGCTACATAATTAATTTTCTTTTTTGCTCTAACCTAAGTCTATTTGTAATTGGAAAATATTTCTAAGACTTATTCAGCTAGGCTTTGAAATTCATGTCATGAGATTAGTAGTCAGATATATTATAGTTTTCATTAGGTGGAACAAAAAAAAATTGCCATTGTTAAAATTTAAAAAAAAAATACACTATTAATAAAGAGTTGCATTTTTTGTAATAAATAAATTTGTGATTATGTTTTAGATTACTGGATAAATAAATATTTTTATATAACAAGGAATTTTAAAATTAGCTTTGAATATGTTTTTGGATAATTTTTTGTTAGTCCTTTTTTTTTATCATGTTTATTATTTAATTTGTTTTCATTTTTATTTTTTTTTATTTTGACATTCTCTTGTCATTTTTTTTTTATATAAATGTTTTTTATCCATTTCTGTTTTTAAATTTAGTTTTTCATTTTTTCCACTTTCATTTTTATTTTTGCCTTTTTTTTCTTTTTCTACTTTTTCTTTTCATATATTTTTTCTTTATTTATTTTTTTAAATATATATATTTTTAATTTTATATCAAAAAATGTTCAAATTTTAAATCAAAACTTGTTCATAATGTTGTCTTTACAATGTGATATATTAAAAATAATTCAATAAAAAATTATTTAATAAGACAACTTTTATAATAATATTATATTTAATTAACCTCACCAACCCAATATAGAGGTGAAATCCGGGTTGGTGAGGTTAATTAAACATAATATTATTATAAAAGTTGTCTTATTAAATAATTTTTTATTGAATTATTTTTAATATATTTTTAATTTTTTACTTTCTTTTTTTTCCCCATTATTTCCCTACTTTTTTGTTTTATAACTTTTTTTTATGTTCCACTTTTTATCTCATTTTTTTTCTCCCTCTCTCTTATTTTCTTTGTTCATTAAAAATTTTTTTTTTTACTTTCCCTTTCTTATAGAAGTAATATTTATATATTTTTCTTTTTTATCTTCTATACATGATCTTATTAACAAATATAATTAATAATTCTTTTCATTTACACTTTATTCAAGGCAACATATTGTTTCTACAAATAGTTTTCTTTTATTACAATTTCAACTATTCAGCAGTTTTCATTAGAGTTACAAAAATATTTAAATACACATGATTACACAGAAAACTATATTTTATATTGTAGTTATATCTAAAAACATACCTAATTCATATTTTAAATACAATTGTGTAAAATATTAATATACCTTAATAATTGTTATAATTTAATTATTTAATTAGTTGTTTTTTATTTAATATAAATTTATGCACTTAAAACATATATTTTTTATTTCTGTTTTAAATGACCCATCTTCTATTAGTTTCTCTTCTAACTAAATTCTAAAGTTTTAATTATTTCTACTTTAGGTGATTGTCTTATAGATAAAGACACCGTTCGATGGCACCGTTTTCACGCTAAAACTATAAAATATGAACATTCCCGGGCTGTTGATTTTAATCATTTTGATGTGTTTTTTTGTAATGCGAAAATAAAAACAAAACAAAATCATATTTTTTAAATATTATTTTTTATTAACGTATACAAATTAAATGATAATAATACATGTAAAATAAAATAAACAAATTACAATTTAATTCGTGTTTTTTATTTTGCTTTATTAGAAAAATCAATTTTCTATCGGAGATTTTTTTACTGGAGTTACGGCTTTATTGCTATTTTTACTTCATATAGAATGACAACAAAAAGTAAAAGTTGTTACGGTTAGGTTTAGGTTTAGGTTTAGTATTCTGTTTTTTTGTAATGCTAAAATAAAAAATATCAAAATCGTATTTTTGTAAATATTTTTTTTAGTAACATATATAAAATAAATGATAACAATAAATGTAAACTATATTCAACAAAGTATAACCGTAGTTGGAGAAAAGAAAGAAACTAAAACTTTTTTAAACAACAACAAAAATGTATTCTTTACTTATTAATCATGTTTATAATATATGCTTTTTATGAAATTTATAAAAAAACAGTGCAAAATTGTACTTTTCTTACTGGATATTTTTGTTACCGCCTTTTTTTACTTCAAAAATATACACACGGTAGAATCTTGTTTGTCTCGTGGAATGTTATGAAACAGTACCTTACTTGACACGTTACCAAAATTCCAACTCACTTTACACATATATCTTGTCAACATTTTCCCAATTAAAACTTCAATACAGTATGGTGTAAAAAGTCTGATAATTATTACTTTACAAAATCTGAACATTTCAATACTTTAAAATAAAATAAAAATCCAATGAAAACAACATTTCCATCCAATTCAAAAAAACACACCCTCTCACCAAGCCGTAAACATTTTATAAACTGTGCAAATTCGGAAAATATATTTGCTGTGATGTGACATACATACTGTGCTGCGACGCGACATAGTGGCTTGCAATCTGTAGCACAACAAAAAAGTTGTAATATAGAAAACGCTGGTTCGAACGTGTCAGCCACGGAAACAGCATTTTTATGTGTTTTAGCGCGAGCGGCGTCTTTAGCTATAAGACTAGTATCCTTTTTTATTTAATTAATTTTTATTATTATTTTAATTTAAATCATTTTTTATATTTTTTATTTAAACTAGGATTAAGTTTTGTAATTAATATTGTTTCTTTATTTTTTCTTTTATTATTAGTATAGTAAATCATTTGCAAACTTATTTTTTTTAAATTTATGATCTGTTTCTATAGTATGCATATGTATAGGAGATCTTCCTATTTTTATTGTTTAAATAATATAATAATTGAATTTTTTTATATCATCTATGTAATTACTTTTAATTTTATTTCTCTGATATGTATTTCGTAAATCCCATTTATGCAGTTTTTATTTTCATTGTTATTTTTTATATATTTATTATCTAATGTAGTGAGTATAAATTTTGGTTGTTTTCTCATCCTTGGTGTTCGCCTTAAGATGTCGCTACTTCTAGGTAAATTTCTAGAAATATACCATTTCATCGGCCTTCACCCAACCAAGGAGGAATTTTTCTACGTTATAAACGCAGAAAAGTCCTCACGTTATGTTGGACGGAGGAGGCGGCGGCGACAGAAGCTAACACAAAGAGATTTCTTTCTATGATAAAACACAGAAAGAGTTCCCGACGGCTGCCGGTTATGGCTTTTTTTCTATGCTAAAAGCAAAGAGAAAGAAATGCCTTGATTGGATGCCGTAGTAGTCGATTTTGTTCATCATTTTCTTGTAATAGTAGAATATCTATTTTCTCTGTAGTTTCATGTGAGAGTGAATGTATTTGAAGCAGTCGTAGTTTTTTTAAATTTGATAAGACGTCTATTTTTTTTAATGTGTTGTAACTTACTTTACTGTTGTAAGTTTAGTAATAATGTCCTGAAGATTCCATTATGAAGGGGTAACCCTCAAAAATTGCTTTTAAGGGTGCGAAAGGGAAAAAAAATTAAAGGATCACGCGAAAAGTACCGTTTTCGCGAGAATTCGTCCGTGACCAGTTACTTTTGCTATATATATACGCACAAACAAAAACAACCCACTGTCTAATTATTAGGAATTACTTGTCCGAAAAATAAAATTAGTCGGGTATTTTTTTTTTTGTTTTGTTACATTTATTATTTCAAATTCAACGGGGTTTGATTTTTTTCAATGGAGTCCTTGAATTACGGTTTGTTTGTTTTTATATATACATAAGATTTACAAAAAAAAAAAAGAAACCCACTTTCTGATTAATTACTGTCAAAAGAAATGCAAATTAGTTGGCTATCATTTTTAAATTTAGTATTTCAATAATGGTACCCTTTTTATATAGACAGACTTAACAAAAACAACCCACTTTCTGATTCATTACTGTTCCCCCCCCCCAAAAAAAAAAGAAAACGGAAATTAGTTGGGTATCATTTTTCAATCGAGTCTTTTAATGACGGTCCTTACTAATAATAGTTGGGTATCAATTCTAAATTGTAGTATATAAATTACGTTACTTTTGATAGATTTAGAATTACGTCTTGCTTTTTTAATAAAATGATTGATTTACCAAAAATACCGTAACTTTAAAAAAAAACACACACATAAAGTCCCGTAACTTTAAAGACACACACAAACTCAAAAACAATCTAAGATTAATAAACATTGACTTATTACGTCTTGCTTTTGAATCAAATTATTGATTTACTCTTGCAAAAAAAATACCGTAACTTTAAAAAGACACACCTAAAGTCCCAAAAAAAAAAATTCGAAAAAGCCCCGTAACTTTAAAGACACACACACAAACTCAAAAACAAGATAAGATTAATAAACATTTATTTATTACGTCTTGCTTTTGAATAAAATTATTGATTTACTCTTGCAAAAAAAAAAAAAAAAGACCGTAACTTTAAAAAGACACACGTAAAGTCAAAAAAAAAAAATTAGAAAAACACCGTAACTTTAAAGACACACACACACAAAGTCAAAAACAAGATAAGATTAATAAACATTTACAAAAATGAAAAAAACTAACATCATATAATAGTATTAGTTAGTAGAATATTTTATTACAAATCTAAGAAATCAGATCTTTTTTGATCAAATTGATCATTTAGGTCTGGCCCGGAATCGTTATATGTATATGTTTTTGATTAGCATCAACGCCATCTTAACGCGAACACCAAAGATGAGAATACAACCTAAATTTTTTTATTATTACTTTAAATTTTATTATTTTATTACATTTTCTCTTTGACTTATTAATGATTATATTTCTTATTATGTTATTATAAGTTTTTAGTCTTATAAATTTATTTTTGTTTCCATTTATATATTTTTATTTTTACTATCATTTATTTTGTTTTCTATTAATTTTATGATAATAATAAATTACCATTTGTATACAAGTATAGCCATTTTAACTCCAAAAAAAAAAAAAAAGGAAGAAAAACCCTAAACAAGTCAATCTGTGAACCACAAATATGCTCTCATATAGAACATGCTGGCTCATTTTTCTGTTTTCTTGACATTTTAAGACATTCTCTTTTAATTTCTTCAGCAGAAAACTTTTCTTCCTGAAATACTTCAACATCACGTCTAATTGTAGCTTTCTAATATATTCTATTCTTTGCATTATTTTCCTGGTAGAATTAATTGACATTGTCTTCTTTAGAATGTCTGAAATAATTCTTAAAACATAGACACTATCTATCTTTTTAATGAGAACTATGCTCAAGTTTACCATAAAACACCCTTTTAGAAAGTCTTACATTCTTCATTTCAACAATTGTATAATTTTACAATAGTAGATTATAGTGTCACATCCAGCAATTTGAAAAATATTTTGATTGGTTTTATGATCTTGCCATTGTATTTTTAAAATTTTATGGAGCATTCTTAAATGAAATTTTTCTAATGGTTTTATATTACATTGATAAAATGTCCAAGTTTTACTTCCATACAATAAATTAAGTAAAATAACAGTTCTATATATAACTAATTTAGTTGCAATAGTTATTTCACTATGATGAATACTTTATCATTTAACTAGTTAACAGCCAGAGAAACACATTGAAGTTTGTGTTGTATTTCAACATCTAAATCCACTTTTCATGTTATAAAATTACCAATATATTTAAATTATTTTTCATCTCAAGTTGATTATTATCCAATGTAAAAGTTGCTGAGGATTTTTCTTTTATCACTAGCTGATAAAGGACTTGAATTGTTTTTGAACATTAATTAGTAAATCAAAGTTTTTATATGTTGAATTCAAAATATTGAGTGTAAATACTTGGCAAATGAATCAAAATATTTGCTTACATTAGATAGATTATAAATTATTTTCTCAGTTCTTAGAAAATAATATAATTTTAGACTGTAAGACTATCATCAAAAGACTTTATTCTACTTGCCAGTTATTAAAGAAGAAATGTAATGATTTTATTGAATCTATAACTTAGAAATCATATAAATTTCACAGCTGAAAAAATTTTCTTCTACAATGTTGCTACCTCAAAGAGATATTAACTTTGGCTATGTGAATTGTAAAACCAATTGCACACCTCATGTTTTTATTTTAATTTTCAAAATGTGCATCATTTTACTCAATAGGATGAATGTTCGACCATTTAATATTATTATTATTTTTTTTACAGATAATGCATTCTGATTCAGAATGTAGTGGAATTTAATTACAAATTTGCTTATTTAAATTATTTTATTAAAAATCAAGTATGTTTTAATTAATTTTTATAATCATATTAGAAGCTGAATGAAAAGATCACTGTGTAAAGTATTCATATATAAGAATGCATGGCTTAATTATTATAATAAATTACAAACTTTTTTTCCTGCTTTGATTGTTTAAGCTGTGATTTTTACTTAAAGTAAGACATATAATCAAAACATAGTTAAATAAGTTAATGTATTGCAATGATTCAATCGTAGTATAATTATTTATTTTCGGATTTTATAGCTGGAAGTTTTTTTTATATTAAATAAAATAACTGAATTACAAAACACCTGCTACTTCCATTTTAATATACTTGTCAACAGTTTGGTTGTGATCCACTTTTAGATATTTTATATCTCACAAATATTATATTGCTCTTTGTTTCATAAAGAGTTTAATAATCAGAAGATTTCTTCAATTTTTTAAAGATAATATTGATGATCATATTGTTTACAAATTTATTCCAGGTTATTATGTCATACTTTGGAAATCTAACTTTTAATCAGAAATCATATTTATGACTTCATAGAAATAATATTTATGACTTTCTTTAGAAGAGATGATCACTGATAAAAAATAAACTACCAAAGGGAAATTTATATTTTTGCTGTATAAAAAAAGATTGAATTTTCTTCTTGATAGAAACAACAATTTTTAATAAAGAATATTTGCATTTAAAAAATAAATTCTCCAACTTATGTTGTAATCTATTAAATTGCTTCTTATTTTATGTGATCATATTTAATTAATTGTTTAATTTTTGTTAATTGATTCTTTATTATTCCTTGCACATTGTCAACAGTTTAATTTTATATATTCAATATATTTACAAAATGTGTTCCACTGTTACTTGAGACAGCTCTAATTCATGAGTAGATCACAATTAAAACTTTTTAACAGTCTGGATCTCTTATATTCTTAGATGAAAAGAATACTCTTTTAGAGGTATATTTTCTTTTTAAAACTGCCAATAATGTTCTTAAAGATTAAACCAGATTTCTGGCTATTGGCTGTCTTTAACGAATAGCTTTAGAGAAGGCCATTTATCAGAAACTAGTCTGGAAATGTTGAAATAGCTTTATATTTAGTATCCATTGATAATTCCAGCTTACTTTAAATAGCTCTAGACTAAATTAAATGTAGAATGCCAAGCAGAGAAAATCATGTGTTGCTTTGTTAGTTATGTAACAGAAAATTTGACTTGCATCAAAGCTATCATTTGGTACATGCCAAACATTTGTAAATTTACAAATAATAAAATTATATTCTTTATAAAACTCTCATATTATTATTTTAATTTGTTTTTGTTTTGTTTTCGGTATAATTTATATTCATTTTTACTTTATATAATTAATATAATGATTTATTTTCATGGATTACTTTTATTTTTAAATAAAATCATTTTTAAAAAGGAAACTCAAGTTTGTTCTTCTCAGTTGTAATTGATTAAATAAAGTGAGATATATATTAAAAAATGAAAAAAAAAGTAATTGTTGATTTTATGCTTGTCTTGTATATAATAGATTACCATGTAATTATTAATTTGAGATTTAAAAAAAAAATGTATATATTTTTTTTGATCAGATTAATTACAAACAGATGATTGAATCATCTGCCAAAGCTAGAGAAGCTTACCGGAATATGGTGGCCATGCTGGAAAATGTTTCACCAGAAGCCACTTCTAAGCAATTGTTTGCTCATCTTGGGCATTCACGAACTCCATCGGCATCAAGTGCTGTTTCAACTACTTTGTCCAAGACTGAAAATGCTGCAGGATGTGTGAATCAGACCTCTTACTGTGATAATAAGAAATGGGATAATCAGAAATGTGATGCAGACAACAACAAGAATCACTCATCAAATACAATTCAGCAGCGAAGGATTGAAACTTGGATTGCTAACACAAGTTGTTGAAAAAATATTTGCAAAAAAAATTATTTTGTAATGAAATCATGCAATAAACTAAACATTATATATATATTGTATTTTTTTAATTAAATAATAATTTATTTCTAGTTTTTAAGATTAATTTTTTATATCTAGAAATTTATGTTTATTGTATGCTAAAGAAATTTTAGATTTCGATAATCAAAATAGTTTTTGTTTGAATATTTATGAATTTATTCAGGTATGCATTATAGCAAAGAAATATTTTGAGTCATGAGAGAAATGCAGTATAGTATAGTCCCATCATATCTATGATATTTGGTTTGGAAGCTTCCCGTGGATGCTTGAAATTCCAAATAATATTGTACTATATATATAATATGTGTTACTATGTTGCACAAACCATATTTTAAAGTAAAATTTTGCCAAATAATTTAATTGAGAGGAATTATATATAATTTTTAACTCAATGGATTTATTGATATTCCCCCACCCCGCCATCCGAATGATTAAAACATAATTAAATAAAAATCTGATAAATAGATTTTTATATGAATACATCTTAAATGATTATAAATAGAAAAAAAATTATGTTTATCACGTGTTAAGTCTAAAGTAATTGTTTTTACTCTTATTATTTAAAATAAAATAGAACATCTTTGAAATTACATAATGTGTTTGCAATTACATTATAATTAAGATATGTATTGATAAAAAGAAAAGAAAAACTAATAATTTACTTTGAAAAAAAAAAAAAGGCAATGTTGAAGATTCAGTTAGAAATGTTAATTATTCCTTTTGAAATAAAAAAAACCCCAACTAATTAATGAATGTAATAACAGATGGTTATCTAAAAACATTATTAAAGTGAATTAAAATGATTAAAATTAAAAAAAAAATCCTGTTTTTTTAATTTAATAAAACATGTAATGAGATAAGATATAGTCATTTTAGACAAGTTTTATATAATTCATTGATTCTCATTCATTAGTTTTGGCACCTTATTGTCAATGTAGAGAACAGTTCAGGAGAAGCATGAACTATAAAATAGTAGTTAATTTGAGAGTGGCATTACCAGAAATTCCAGATGGCAATGAGTGTGTGTGTTAGGAAGCTGCATTTAACTTCTATGATAATGTTTTTAAACATTCCACTAAGTTCTGATTGACTAACAAGATATATATATATATATTAATGCAAAAGAAGACAGACAAAAATTATCAGGGATGAAATAAAACGAACAGTTAATATTTCTTATATTTAGAAACATCCCAGAGAATTTAAATTAGAATTTTTAAATTGTCTTAAAATATTAATAATTTTGATTGTGATTCAGACTTCAATAAGATAAATAAGACAATATACTATACTCCGAATTGCTGTATACTTAATACAAAAAACAATTCAGTAGTAATTTTCCAATTAAAATCAAGCAATATATGTAAAAATAAGGGAATATGAAAATATTTTTAAATGATCTAAATAGAGTAAGTGAATATTTGGAATTGTGTAAAATGCTGAACAAGAGTAAATGATGACACAATAAAATATACTAATGAAGTGATTGAGAAATCTTTTGAGAAGAACAAATCTCAAAACTATAAAACATCATTTTGGTATTGGAAAAAACTTTGCAGTGAATAAAAAGCAATTTAGTCTTTATAATTATAACATTTTTTTGAAATTCCAAATATTTTAAATGAAGAGGTGGGACATGCAATTATATCTGAAAAATAGAAAATTCTAGATGATGATGAAATTTTAAATATTTTGATAAAAGCAGGTAAAAAAATAGGGAAATTGTTAGCCAAATTATATATTATATATCTAACTAATAAAGATTGGTGTTTGGATAAATGCAATAATGATGCTAATATTTAAAAAAAGTGAATAAAAATGATATTAAAAGTTATAGATCTAGTCATTTAATACATGTGATATTTACTGTGGACATTACAATTCTTCTGCCAAAAAACTTTGAATTCAAATGAACCAAAAACAGATTAAAAATGATTTCAACACAGTAAATTAGTTATAAAACCACCAAAACATCACATTACATGATCACCATTTCCTATGCTTACAAAAACTGACCCATTGCAAGCTTTGGATAAGTAGGCACTAGATGGGGATTTTTGCAGAAACCTTCCTGCATCCCTTGATGCTATATTGCTAAATTAGTTATAATTATTAAGAGAAATTATGCATTAGATTTGTAAATTATGAAAAACTATTTGATTCTGTAAGCATTTCTGAGTGATTATAACTGTGGATCATCAAGACTTAGGACATTGTTAAGTTGTGAACAATATCAAAATGCTTCAGCAATTATTAAACTTTAAAAAAGATTAACATTAATAAAAGATATGACAAGCTGATTCTATCTTTTCAAAAATTTTACAACAATTTTATGGAAAGTAATGTGATTTATTTTCATAAATAATAATATAGAATTTCAAGAAATATAGAAGCTGTGAAATAAAAACATGAAAGTAGATCAGCATAAATAATGTTCTATGGCTTTTCCAAAAAGGAAAAAGAAAAAGATAATAAAGTAGAAGTTGTCAACTATAAAAATAATGGATGAAATTAATTTCATGTACTTGAAAAGAGAAAAAAAAAAGAAAGATGTATTTTAATGATACATTTTTATGAGTCTGAGACTAAAAGATTTAATAGAAAGTGATATATAAACTGCAAATTTTACAGAGAAAACATGGGAAAGTTATGTAGATTGGTGAGAAAACAAAAAGGTACCACTGATATTGTTAAAATAACCAAGAAATTGAAATGAATTTTTGCTGAACATATTACTAAAAGATCACATTAGATAAGGAGTCTTAAATTGGAATTCATGAGTTTATAATTGGTATAGAAAGGAACTATGTGTGAGGAGGATGGATATGATGGGAAAGCTTGTTGAAGTGATATAGATAGAGAAGCCATGGATCAGATAAAGTGAATTAAACTTGGAGAAACATCTTGAAGAAATATAACCAATCTAAATAAGATTGAAACAGCTACTTATAACAACATTATGGACAAATAATTTTTATATTATATATTTGACGTTATATGTATCCTGAAGAAAATTGATAATGATTGAAAACAAATATACTTCAATGGACAGATGCTGTATGCACTTTGATAAAGTAATAATATGAAAACTATAGAGCTAAAGAATTTTGGATCAAAGCAAAAAATTATAATTACTATAAAACAAAGTTAGTTTGAGGTCAAGAATACATTTAAATAGTACTTCAAATTATTTAATTCTCTTACAATTAATTTTAAATAATTATTTTACATTATTTAAAAATGAATTGAGTAAAAGTTCAAATTACATAAAACTTTTTTTAATTCAAAAACGTGACAATGAAAAAAACTTATATCATTAAATATAATTAACAAATATACTTACATTCCAAAATTGAGGAGTCATAAAAATGATTATCATCTTAAATTTGAATCATTACTTCAATTAACAATTATTTTTCATAGCAATTTTTGTTAAATTTTTTTTTTTAAAAAATGCCTGCCATTTTGTAAAACTGATGTTAATCTTATAAGTAGTATATATGATTTAATTGTAGAATTTTGATTTCTATTCTTGTTTGAAATCTGAAAATAAAATTTCTGATAAAAACAATGAAGGTAGTTTTCATCACAAAGTAAACAATCGCAAAAAAGTACAAATTTTATTCAGCATGTGATTAAAAATAAATTTTCACTATATATGGAATTAAAATGCATTAAAAGTAAATAAAAAATGTGTATTTTGTTTGAAAAACAATTTTTATTTATCTAATTTATAATTAACATTTTTGCACTTAAATTTCCATTATATTTCTTGGTCCAATTTTTATGGAATAAAGATTGCATTTATGTAAAAAAAAAAAAAATTGTTTTAACAAAAAGAAGCAGCTCTGTAAAAAAAAAAAAATCATTTTTACTGATTACTCCCACTGATGAAAGAATATAAAGTGCACCAAAGTAAATTTAAAAATATACATTATCTTGATTTTTTTTTCACATGCTTCATTTTAATTTAATAAACCATGATTTTCTGGAATATCAAATGATAACTATAAATTATATAATTGTTTCTAAAAAAATTCAACTGAAATGTTTTATACATTACATTTATATATAGATTAATATTTTTATTAATAATATACTTAGTAAAATATTAATTAATTATAACATTTTTTGAATTTTAAGCTTTTTTTTTTTAAATCAGATTTTAAATATTTATTTTGAATCTAGGATAAAGTGTCAACTTTTTCCCCATAGAAATCACTACAATGGTTTGCTTTTTTATGTGAGATTCTAGATTACTGAAGCATTTTGGGCAATTAATAGAGCTCTCAGTCTATGATTGAAATGTATTAACAGTAATTTTTGGTTGTTTTTCTTTTGTATCAACAATTTTTAATAACTTGTCATTCAAAATCTGTCAAGAAATTTGTATTTAACAAAATAATAATTTTTTTTATCAAATTAAATATATTTTTTTACAAAGCAATTTTTGATCAGTGAGAATTTCTTTACTGCTTTAGGCAATGTCATACATGTAAGATGTGATATGTTGGACTATTTTCATCATTTATGAGTGAATGTTGAATGTATAGAAAATTTTAAACTTTTCGAATACAAACAACTTGTTAGTAATAACACACAAATAGACAATAATATGGCTTTCAAAAAGCATATTTAATTTTTTTTCTATTGGTTTTTAAAATGTGTTGTTTTGCCAAGAAATCTTAAAAATCACTTTTTACAGCTCAAGTATTAGTAGATTTTGAATAAGATTTTTTTACGATAAAATTGAATGACATTAATAGGAAAATAACTGATACACTTTTAAAAACTGCAACAAAGATAGCTGATAGAAATAAGCAGCAATTGACCAATAAAATTTCTACTGAGACTAGAGAATTTATGAAGAAAAGAAGGAATATGAGGATATACAACAATGATATATTAAAAAAGATTGAATATTTTGAATTTTGTAAAATGGTGCGAAAAAAAATTGAAAATGATATAAGAAAGTATAATTGTGAACTAGCAAGGAAAGCTGTAGAAGTGAATAAAAGTCTAAAGAGTATAAAACAACATTTTGGTATTGGTAGGAAATTTATATCTGCAATAAGAAAAAAAGATGGCATTATTACTAAAAAGAGAGATGACATCATGAAATGTGTAGTAAGACTTCTATCAAGAATTATAGAGTAATAAAGAACAAGTGCCTCCTATACCTATTATATCTTCCGAATTGCCCAGAATTTTGAATGAGGAAGTGAGACATGCAATTAAATTTATGAAGAAAGGGAAGGCTCCAGGTAATGATGGAATTATAATTGATATATTAAAAGAAGCAGGTGAAGGAATAGAATTTTTTTTAGCAAAGTTATATACCAAATGTCTAAATGATAAAGATGTACCAGATGATTGGAAGAACGCAGTATTAATATTAATATTTAAAAAAGGTGATAAAGAAGATATAGAAATTACAGACCTATCAGTCTTTTATCAGTTTTATACAAAATTTTTACTAAGATAATTACAATTCGTCTACAGAAAACACTGGATTTCCACCAACCAAAAGAACAAGCTGGATTTAAAAGTGGTTTTAGTACAGTAGATCATATCCAGGTATTGAGAGAAGTTATAGGAAGGTTAAATGAATATGAGTTGCCATTATGCTTAGGATTTGTAGATTATGAAAAGGCATTTGATTTTATAAACATTTCTTCAGTGATTAAAGCATTGGATCATCAAGATGTAGATCCAAGATATTGTCATACTTTAAAGAATATTTATAAAAATGCAACAGCAACAATTAGATTACATAATGATAGTAGGAAAATCAACATTGAAAAGGGTGTAAGATAGAGTGACTCCATATCTCCAAAACTTTTTACAGCAGTACTGCAGGAAGTATTTTGTGGATTGAAATGGGAAGCTAAAGGAGTGAAAGTAAATGAAGATTATTTAAGTCATTTAGATTTTGCAGATGATGTAGTTGTTTTTGAAAATAATGCTTTAGAGCTACAGGAAATATTGCAGGAGTTATCATATGAAATAGGGAAAATAGGACTAAAGATAAATATTAAAAAGACAAGTAATGTTTAATAGATTTTCTCAAAATATGAAAATAAAGATTGATTATGATGAGTTAGAAGAAATTAACAATTAAAAATACCTTGATCAGATTATTAATACAGATGGAAACATAATGGATGAAATTAATCGTAGAATTGAACTTGGTTGGAGTGCTTTTGGTAGAAATAACTTGATACTAAAAGGAAATATGCCTATGTGTTTGAAAATGAAGGTTTTTAATAAATGTGTTTTGCCAGTTCTTATTTATGGATCTAAGACTTGGACACTTAATAGAAGAGCAATACAGAGACTTCAAACCACTCAAAGAAGTATTGAGAGATGCATGTTGGCGTTAATAAGAAGAGATTGAAAATGCAATGTATGGGTAAGAGAATGAACAAGTCTTACTGACCTCATTGAAAAAAATAAAAGTCTGAAGTGGAGTTGGGCTGGACATATTGCTAGAAGAGATGATAATAGATGGACAGTTGAAATTTTGAACTGGATTCCAAGAGATTGTAAACAACCCAGAAAGAGACCTCATGTGAGATGGATGAAATAAGAAAGTGTGCAGGGGTGATGTGGAGAAGAGAAGCTAAAGATAAGAAAAGATGGATTGAACTTGGAGAAACCTTCATCCTGCTATGGATTGATAATGGTTGATTATTATTATTATTATTATTATTATTATTATTATTATTATTATTATTATTATTATTATTATTATTATTATTATTATTATTATTATTACTAATTATTATTATTATTATTATTATTATTATTAGTAGTAGTAGTAGTGGTGGTGGTGGTAGTAGTAGTAGTAGTAGCAGTAGTAGTGTTATTATTATAATTGAAATACAGGTATAATGTATGAAGAGTGGAAAGGAGTGAAGGCTGTCTATTAAAGTGAGTACATTTACTATCTTAATATAAACTGAGCAGTGATTACATATATGTGTGGGTGATGATAATTTCAAGCAACTGATGTGCACTGGTTCAGCATGAAATACATATATTGGCGATCATTTATTTTTTTCACATTACATTGATTATATGATGGAATGGATGACTGTAGGAGCTTGAATGTTTGGGTTCAAATTCCTTTATTATTATTATTATTATTATTATTATTATTATTATTACTATTATTATTATTATTACTACTACTACTACTACGACGATGACGTTTCAATAAAGGCTTTATTGATCTCAATGGTTTACATAAGTTTACATCTAGAAAAATTTGAAATTTAACATACAATGAATAATATTAGGGTAAACACATATAAATGAATTTAGTGGTTACACTTTGTGGTTAATGGACTATAACAATATAAAAATTAAAAAAGCAAAAATAATCAGAGTTCTAATGTTTGAGGAGCTTATTTAGTTTTGTCTGCATGTCACTTTGAATGTTAGTTGTATGATAGTTTTTCTTTGCAGCATTCACAGCATTGATGGTTGTTTTAACAATGACCATGTTGCTGCATATAAGTGGGGGTTGGTTATTATTTTATCTCTATTTTGAATGTGTAGCAGTTTGTTGCTAAATGTAGCTGGGTATCGTCTGGTGTTATTGTCAATTAAGAAAGTACATCGGGTGCACCAATAAGCATATAGAACAAATGTGGCTGCCCTAATGCTAGGTATTGATCTTCCCTGAAAAGCAGCTATTATGTGATTAATGATTGTACCCGGTTTTCTGTAGATGTTACACATCATCTGTCGTGTTTGGTTAAGTGCTACACATTGATAAATAAAGTGGTCCAGTGTCTCTTCTGCTCGATGGCAGAGTCCACAGAAGGGGTTAATAGATATATACATTCTTTTATGATAAAGAAAGTGGGTTGTTGGCAAGGCAATGAGATTGATTTTCATGATAAAATCAAAGTATTTGGGCTCTAGAGCCCATTTTTTATATTCCTTGAGTAGTCTCTTGTTGTTAATTCCTAGCATAGGTTGTATAATATTAGTATCTGCTTCTCTGTTTATTAAACCATAAATATCCCAGTATGAATACTTATGCAAATACTGTTCTGGAATCTTGTCTGTGGTTTTGCATTGGTATATAATGTTGGTGAAAAAGGAACCCTTTGGAGGTGGTCTATCTGTTGGAGTAACTTCTAGCAAGTGGTTAATTTTGGGGTATTTGGCAAGTATTGTGATTATTGAGTTCCTTAACTTCTGTATATGAAAAACATTGATGTTGTGCAAGCCAAGTCCATTTTTTATTAGAGGTTGGCTAAGTTTTTTTGTGGAAATTGCTACTGTTTTTCTGGCCCAAAGTAGTTTATTATATATGGTTTTAATTTTTGAAATGAACCCCTTTGAGAATGAAATAACCGGTACATAGTAAGTTATTTTGGTAGTGATAAGCTGGTTAATTAACTGTACTTTGGAATATAGTGAAAGATATGCCTTGGACAAGGAGTTTATAATTTTTGTGGCTTCTTCTTTAAGTTTATTTTGGATATGACATCTCATTCCTGTAATTCCCATATGAAATGGGAACCCAAGGAAAGAGTTTGGTTTTGATTTGTAAATTGATGTACATGGTTTACCAGTGTATAGAGACCAGGCTGTGGTTTTTGCTGGATTAAATGATAATTCATATTTTTGTGAATATTCTTGTAATATCTTTTGGAGTTGCGGTATTTGTTTTTTTTGATGTTAGGAATATGGTAACATCATCCATATAGGCGATGCATGTAGTGCGCTGTGTTGTGTCTGGTATCTCGATCCCAGTAAATGCATTTTGTATGCTTTTAATAAGGGGATTGATGTAAAATATAAACAATAGTGAACTAAGAGGGGATCCTTGGGATATAGATTTGGTGGGTGTGAAAGATGGTGAGTTACTTCCATTTAAAGTTATATCGATCTCTCTGTTCAGGAGCAGGTTAGCAATTATATATAGATGTGTTCTAGGAATTTCTGTGTCTTTTAGCATTTTTAGAAGTGTGTATATATTGACTGAGTCAAACGCAGCTTCTATGTCAAGCTGCACAACAACGGGTCCGTATTTTTTCCGCTGTTTTACTGTTGCTAGAATTGCTTTGAAGAATAAAGCTGCTTCTGTTGTTGAAGAGTTTTTTTTTGCATATTGTGCTTCGGAGATAAGTGGCATTATATACAGTTCAATTTCATCTTTAATAATTTTTTCCATAATTTTGATCGGCAAAGGTCCCATAGATATTGGTCTGAGGTCTGTAATAGGTGGAATAATTGCTTTCTTTTTATTATAGGGTACTATGGCTATTGGATAGACACCCTCCATGGGTTGAATTTGTTGCGCTAGATGGTTTGCTAACTGACACAAATATTCTGTTGTGAATTTACTTAGATGCTTTAATACAAACAATGGAACTCCAGGACTACCTGGATGGCAAGCGTTTTGAATAGTATTTAGTTTTGTTGTGAATAGATCTTTTGTGAATGGGGTTTTTGTCTCTGGTGGGCCAAACAGATTATGTGGCATTTTATATGGTTGTCTTTCTTGTAATTTCTCTTTAAAATATTCAAAAATTGGCATAATCATATTGTGTCCTGCATATGTTCCACTATTTATATATAGTGCCATTGGTACTTTTACATCTGGTTGGTTCCCCAGCGCCCATCTTATATAATCTCTTGTCCAAGTGTGTGACCTGGTTAGGCATACCTTGCTTTTCTTTATCTTCAGATAGCTTTTGAGTTCTTCACATGCTTTATTGTATGCATGTGTAAGCTTGAATATATACTGCTGGGTGCAGTGTGATGGGTTAATCATGATTATTCTCTGGTGTAACTGATCTGCCAGAGACAAAAGTCTTGATGGTGGAGGTTGTTTTTTTGTTATATGGTTGATGTTAAAGGACAACATTCCCATAAATGCTAGATATTTCTGGACTGGGTTCAAAGTCATATCTTTGATTTTGTTTAGCATTATGTAGGTCACAGAGAACAGAAATTCAGGGGTTGTTTCTGGGAGTAAAACTCTTATTGTTCTTGTAAGTGGAAAGGGTGATATTTGAATTTGGGCACAGTCAATTGTGACTATTTGAGCTGAGTGATCGGAAAAAGTTGAGGGAGTCAGTTTTATTTCAATAAGGTGGTGAAGCATTGGAGAATAAAAACACAGATCAATAAGTGAAGAGAAGCGATTATTGTGGAAAGAGATTGCATCATCTGGCAAAAAACCTTGGCCACTCATTAGTGGCATGTTTATTCTGTGAAGCCAACGTTGGGTAAATTCCTGATATTTTAAATTAAAATCTCCAATTAAGATGATTGGGTTTGAAGTTGTAGCTAACCTTGAATTAATGTTTGCAATTATGGTATCTATTTTTTTATCCTGTAAAGGCATATATACAAAAACCAGATTTATTGTTATGCTTTTTTGGTTGAAGGTTGCAATTAATAAGTTCATGTCAATGTGAATTATTTTGAATGTTGTGAATGGGCAATTTCTAGCAATTATGAGTCCAGTTCCAGCTGAGGGAGAGGAAGAGTCTCTGGAGCATGCACAGAAACCTTCCATATTTAAATGTTTGGCTGGGTCAGTTTGTGATCCAGCATAAATTTTTGTCTCAAGTATACCAAGCAAGTGTGGTTGTATATCCTTGATCCAATGTTTTAACTTATTAATTTTTGAGGTTGAGTTCAAACCCCTGACATTGATTGCCACAATTTTTATTTTCATTATATGTTTTTTGGTTGAGATTTAAATATTAGGGTTGATCTGGTGTTTCTTCCCATTCATTCTCATATTCCATTTCCAGATCTTCATCTGTTTCCACTGTAGTTGTATTGTTGTGATCAGAAAGGCTAAGGTTGGATTCTGTTTTGATTTTTTTGGGCCCTCTATTTTTTTTTGGTGGGCGGCCTGGTCTTAATTCTTTGTTCTGAGTCAGCTTTGGTGATTTGAGGCATATTTGGGGTGATAGCTTCCATAATTTCCATTGTTGTATTATTTTTAATATTGGGTGTTTGGTGTGTTATATATATTTTTTCTTGATCACTATTACTGTGTGAGTTTATTTGTTCTTTTATTATCTCTTTTTCATCAGTATTTTTGGTAGGCTGACTTAGATTGTGCACTATTTTTTCCATTGGAGCCTCTTGAGGTTGTTGACTTTCTGTTTTTTTATCAGTCGGGGTTTGAATTCTATTGGTTGATTTTTTTGATAAATCCAGAATTTCAGGTGCTGGCAACGTGTGTGCAGTTTTTTTATTATTCAATTGCTGTTGATCTGTGGTTTTTTTATTAATTTTTTCTTGTTTATTAGTTGTTTTCGTTATCTGTTTTGTACTGTTTGATTCCGGTTGGTGAGCTTCTGTTGGTTGATCTTCAGAGCTCGGTTGGTTTTTTGGTTGATTTTGGTGTTGCAATCGATTGCTAAGTGTCCGGTTTCACCGCACGCAAAACATCTCGGCCTTAATCCTTTTATGTGAATAGTCAGTATTGCATTCTGGTCAATTATTTGTGTTGGAATATCCTCCGGGTTTACATTGTCATTCAGCTTTATTTTGAAATGAAAGTTGTTGCTGAAAACCAGTATGGGGGTGTCGGATAAGTAGATTTGTTTTATATAAATAGCTTTGCCAAATGACTGTATTAATTTTTGAAAATCCTGAATGGTATATCCGAAGTAAGTGTTTTTAATTATTCCGTTACAATAGTTTTGCAAGCTTTGATCGACTATTAGCGCGTAGCTTCCCAAAGTTTTTACTTTAGTTTGAAATCTTGCACGCTGATGTTCATCGAAAAACTGAATTGCAACGTATCGCGAGTTTGGATGCTCTTCAATACTAGAGACTGTATCCCACAATGCTGTTGCTGTCAGCTCCTCATAAAGAAGCTCTCTGGGGAATTTATAGAGTGTTAAATTCCTATCAGTGACAGATAACACTAATGATCTCGGTGAAAAAAATTTTTGGAAAGTTGCGAATAATTTTTTTGGGATGGTGCTGTTGAAATTAACGTTTATTTCTTGCAGTTCATCTTGATTCCATATCGTTGGGGAGGGCTCTTCATTATTGTTTTCCATGAGGTTTAAATTATTTATGTCGGCTTGATTTACCTTCCTAAATCTTGCTGTCTGTGTTAATGCTGGACTTTTTTCAATGCTGTGAAGCTGCTGGTTTATTTTTGTTACGTTTGCGTATGTTTTTGCGATAGTGGCAGTTTTCATTTTATCGCCATTTGTTTGAGCGCAATTTACGTCGTTTGCTTCTTGACGTGATGCCATGCTTGTTTATGACGTTAGAATTTATTTTTTGTTATGAACGACCGTATTACTTACTTTTTGCTAGAAAACAACTGTTCAGTAATTAGCCATCGCTGTCTTTATCTATCACAGATATATATCACAGTTTTTAAGTGTGAAAACGATTAGAATATGGGAAAAAAAAGATTATTAATAAGACCATCGTTCTTGATGACTTAGGCATACACGCGCATGCGCATTCTATTATTATTATTATTATTATTATTATTGGGTATCAGTTCAAACATCTTATTAATGCAATTTTTTTTTTATTAATTAAAATATTGTTTTAGCTTATAGCTATTTATTTAATAGTCCTTCTGTATATGTTTCTTGTGACTGATTGAACATATAATTGTATATGCTGAAAGAATTAATTCCTTACAATGAGTTCTGCAAAAGCCTTTATATGTTTTAGATTAGTCATTGAATTTAGAAGTTAATGAAACTCCAATTTTTTTTTATATTACAGTTAAAACAACAATATTTTAATCGTTAATAAATTTATGTGCATATCTATGACATTATGACTTTAATATGGCCAGTAAACATATTTTATTGTCCAATGTACACTTGACTAATCATCATCATCACTAGCCAATTTTTTTAATGTTATTACAATTTTAACAGTCTAGTGTGGAGTTAAATATGCAGATTTGTCATTGGATATTTCACTTCATCCAACTTTTTTATAATATATGTGTAGTAAAGAGTAAATTATATAAAAGATAAATGAAAAAGAGATGGGAATATGTAATGAGAAGATTCGATGATTTCTATATTGATGATAGATTTTAGAAAGATGTTAAATTTAGTGTATATATGGTTACTAGAAAAAGTTTAAAAGTGAGAGTATGGAATAATAGAATATGAAATTGTTCTAAAAATATATTAATAAATTTAGTGAAAATTGTCTTGATAATAGTATGCAAAATTTTAATACACATAAGGAAGAAATAAATTAATAGGCAACAATGAAGAGAAAAAATTAAGAATTAAGTAAGAAAATGGAATTAGAAATTGGCAATATCATGTATATATGTAAAGGACTAACAGATATGAGCAAGACATGGTTTTAAACTTTTAAAATTAAAAAAAAAAAGTTGTCATTTTAAATATATTATACATTTCGTGTTGGATTATAAAATTAAAAATCAAAATGGCAAAAATTAAATTTTATCATAGAAAAAATAGTGATCGTAACTTTATTAGACTTGGAATTGATGATAGAATAATTCCAAGTTCAGATCTAAGTGGATTCAAAAAGTGGAAAACTATTTTTAAAAGTATGGAGAATATAATGCTTTAAATAGAGAAATGCCATTTCTGGCTGAAAAAAAATTATTAGGAAAGAAACAAATAAGTATTGGAAAGATGGTAAAATGGAATAAGCAGATACAAGTATCATAAAATAAAATAAGCATATAATATGTATAAATTAGATGCTAAAATAGAACAACAAATTAAAAGTGGAATGTGTATAGATAAATGGAAAGGCAAAAATGGAAATTGGTAAGATGTAAGAATAATTAACTTACTATTTATAGAGAAAGATAGAGAAAAGGCATATGAAAGTGAATGAAAATAAATATAGATTGAAGTTTAATTGATGGAGGGAGGGAGAGAGTTGGAGAAAGATGTACTCAGCATTTTGAACGAATATGGATTAAAAATGCAATGGGTTGGAACTGGACCAAGATGGAAAGATTTATACTTAAAAGAGATAGACAAATGTCATGTTATAAGTAAAAAATAAAAAAACAATGATGGAAGTGTAGAGAAAATGTTAAATAAAAGTAGAGAGATATATGGAATACCTAACTGGATAGGAGTTAAAAAATAGGAATATTTGTTGGCTTGTTTTAATCGTGGTTAAGGAAGTTGTCAAGCAATAACAAGTGACTTCTAGTGATGATGATTAGTTACTGATACCCACTTTGGGACAGAAAAGTTGATCATATATAGTATAAAGATAGATAAAAGTTATTTTAATTTAAACAGAAGTCTGTTTTTTTAAATTAATTTTTATTTATAAATTATTGATATCCAGATTTATTCACCTTTGCTAATAAGTGGTCAAAGTTGTTTGTTTACTGTCATATCTTTTAATTCTAATGACATTTAAAAAAAAAAAAAAAAAGGGGGATTAAAAGTTCATTTAGTATTACGATATATAAATCTTGACAAGAAGAATAAGTAATGACTTTGTTTTTGGTTTAAAATTATTTTTTATTTTTTAAAAAAAGTCGTCTAATGGTCATAAGGGTGTGTGATGTGTTCCACATTTTAATATGCAATAATTTTTATATTTAATAAATAAAATTAATGGATACTATTACACATGCATTTGCTTATGGTCTCAGCTGAATATTTTAATAGTCAGTTGTCCTACGTGAAAGCCCATTAATCATAACGTTAGTTCTATGATTTCCGATGCTCGATTTTTTTACGAATCCCCAATCAATAAATTATTCAGTTTCTTATATAAAAGTAAAAGTAAAAACTGCACTTGTAATAATTAAATTCGCCTTGATTAAAAAATATAATATTCTTTAGAATGCTGGCAAGAGTATATGCAAATTCATTGCCAGAGAAAAATACTTTGGTTATATTATATCATAATGTCCAGCTTACTAAATACCGTCATGTTGCATTGGTTTTATGTTCCCTTATTTATGAAAATGAAAGCATTGCATCTGGATTAAAGATGAAGATAAATTATGGGCTCATTGATTATAGATGTGTAACAATGTCACTCACTTGTGAAGTTAACCATATATTACAATTATAAATTTTTGTGTTTACAGCCTGTGTAGTGATACTCATTTGATTAATCAAGTTAAACAGAAATCTTTATCTATTTACCCATTTTCTAAAACAAAATACTCATTTTCTGATCAATAACTGAAAAGCAGGTTGAATTGATTATGTCTGATTACCCTTGCAAAAATAAGATTGTTTTAGGAATAGCTACTATGTACCAAAGTTGTCACGGGTTCATACACTCATTTAGTCATTCATAATATTTAGTTCTAACTTCTTTTTCTCAATACACATAGACTTACTTCCGTTATTTGTAATATTGAAGGACAAATTTAGCTAGTTGCATTTTTAATCTCTAGAAATTTAACCACCATTTTCTACTCTCACTTGTAATTATATGTAAGACCTTAATTATAACGAGTGCCATTTTTTTCTAAAAGACTTGAAGTGTTGTACTCTTGTCTTTGCAGAAAACTGTATATCATGTTGGAGTTTTAAATAATGTAACATTTATACAAAATTTAATAGCATTATCTGATTGTATGCTTGATTTTGCCAACAATTAGTTCTTAGTAATAGAAATTCTTTCTCTTCTTTTAAAAAATGTTAGTCTAGCCTAAATTGTTTTTCATCTATATCAAAAATAAATCAATTTCCAATTAAAGTTTCTTCTCTTCACCATATTATTTTCTCGATACACATAATTAACTCCAGCTTCTCTAAATCATGAGAAAGTCAATATCTATTATATATATTATGAATATTTATTACTAGATAAATACATGTTATAATTAGTTATTCAAGAGATCATGTGATTTTGGAACACCAAAGTTGGCATTCTGATATCAGTTTTCAGCAACAAACAAAATTGGAGATTTCAAATAGGTTAAATATTGGGCATCATATATATATAAGTTCTTACTATTTTCCCAGTATTATACAATAAATCTCAGTGTGGTAAGTTTCTATTGAATACCTTTTATATCTTTTTTTTCTTAGGGCTACTTATAAGCTTCCTGTTTGGTTTGTTAAACAATTTTATCATTTCCCCAAAATCTCTCTACAAACAAATGCAAAAATGATACACAAATTCCTTACTGATAATATCTCATTATTTATAAACATTATATCTATAATAATTTAAAAAAATTTAATTCCATATTATAAAGTACCTTTAAATTTTAGAGCAGTGGATATTTCTTTATCTGATAATACCATATATTTGATCTTATCTTATAAGAAATCTGGTCCCATGAATGTCTTAGGATTTCTAGATCTATTTTTAATCACATACCACAATGTTGCCTAAAGTTTTATAAAGAATATTTTAGAGACATCTACCAACAATATATTCTGCATCACCATAAACATGACCTTATCATATTTGATGTTTGAATAGGAAGTAGAAAATTTAAATATATTTAAGATATTACACATAGTAAGAAAGAGGAGTAGGGTTGAATTAATGTTAATATATGGATATATTTAATAATAATACATGCATTAATTTTAAAGTTTATATCTGGATCAAAAAGTAATATGATAATCTCTAATAAATGATAAGTAATAATCATTAATATATTTATGTAAAATGGTTGTTGTGAAGCATAATGGGCACTTATAGATTAAATTATAGTAATTTAGAAAAATATTTGCCTTTAACAAAACTTACTTCATTTGATGTAGTGATAAGATTTCAAATTCGGCAATTCTAAGTTCACACATCCTGAACCAGCTTTGTTAGTTCCCATTATCGAACTTTTTATGAACTTTTAAGCAATAAACTATGTCATTATTATTATTTTTTTATATGTCAAAGCATTGACTGTGAAGTGAACCTGGGCCAGCTGCTTGGAAGGCAGCTATGCTAACTACTAGGCCACCAATTCTTGATGTCTATGTTATTATTTTTTATGTTTTAAACTTAAGTTATGTCAAATATCTAACTCTTGCTATATAAAAACAAATGAATTGCCTTTCAACGGTGAAGCAACTTAGATTCTATTTTTATTATTTCATTTGTAAAATTCACTAATTAACACAGCCTCAATATTTTATATGAGATGTTTCTGATAACATCTTAATTAATAGAGATTTCATTATATAAGTTATGCAAGTTTTGTGGATCATTCATAGAAAGCATGATCTACTTGCTTGATATCACATTTTTCATTGATGTTAATGATAACCATTAAAGATAATCAAATTGTAATGCAGTCATGCATTTTTAAAATTTAAAATCAGTGTAACAACACTCATGTAACTAATCCAAATTGTTTGTGATCTGAAAAGGTTTCAAAGATAAACATCTGATCTGGTTTGAACCCATATGATTGGTATTAAATGAAAGCTTAGATATTTCAATTATCTATAGGGAAATTTCTACAAATATCTAGACTTTATTATTTCCTGAAACTAATATAAAGTACTACCTTTGTTTGTTTTTTAAAATATTACACTCCTAAAATTTGTCTGACAATTTTATCATGGATTTGCATAAAGGCATTATCTGCACTACCAAAATAGTTGCTGCAGCATCAATGAAAATCTGATGAAAATTACATGATGTGTCAACAACATAAAAATTTACAGCTTTTCAGTGAATTAATATTATGAAAAGTTATGTATAATGCATCACTGATTATAATGTTTCCATTATGGTAATCTTTTATATGCTATTAAATTCTTATTTCTGGATACTTTTCTTCTATATGCTATATTATTTTCATTATATTATTTTAAAAAATACTACTATATTTACTTTTTTGTTATACTATACTTTTATTTATTATAATATTCTTATTAAAATTTCCTTGTTCTATAGTAATATTCTCATTACAATCACACTATTCATTTACATATTGTAATATTTTATTATGATCATGTTGTTTTTTTCTTTAGTCTATAGTCATGATTTGGGAAAGTTGTTCTTCTATACAATATAATATTCTCATTGCGATTACATTGTTTTCATATATATGCTATTAATGTTTTCATTTTTTAATATTATGCAATGGTTAATTAATAAAGTGAAAACTCTTCTCTGTTCATACATATTCAAAACTTCCTGTGATTTAGCAGTGGTGAAATAGTAGAATTATGAGCTAAAAATTCCTGGGTTGACTTTCATTAGAGCAAAAAAAAAAAAATCTTAAGTCATTTGACACAACTGTTGAGTCTAACATGCTACTTTGGTACTTTAATGTCACATGACTTTCTGAATTATTGATTTACTCATTTTCAAGGAATTTGTTTCCTAAATGTAATCTCTATAAAATTTCTTTTTTTAGACTAGAATATATTCTTAAGTAAATATTTTATTCTAGCCATAATTCAAAACTTTTGTAGGTCTCTTTCATTTTCAACTTTTTATTATATACCACATATAGTGGTCAAATATTCAGTATAAAATTATTTGTCCACAATGTTCTTATATTCATATACATGATATAATAGCCAATTTAAATAAGATTAAAACAAACAACTAATTATATTTACAATTATTTAATTATCAACCTGGCTTTCATCTCTTCTTGAGACATTATATATTAAAAAGATCTCAATAAGAGATGAAAACTGGGTTAATAATTAAATAATTGTAAATATAATTCATTGTTTGTTTCAATCTTATTTGGGTTGATCATTATATTTTTATTATATCTTTGCTTTCCATATGCTTTTTATAGAAACCAAATGGCTGCAATGTGATCTAATATGATTTTTTTCAAATTGAGTGAAATGATATCTAAAAAAATTTACATATTCTTTATATTAATTCTTGATGCATTTCAATTTAATTCATTTGGGTGATGATTTAAATTATGGAGTTGTATATTTTGTATACTGATTACATCGTACATTGTACAATATTTCAATGTATATTTAGTGCTCTCTTTTATTGAAATATGTTTAAGGCACTCTTTTATATGTTGTTTAATATTACTTTTAGGTTGTTTTTTTTTTGGAAATTTAGTGATTTGTCATACATTTTTGCATTTTTGTACTTCTCTGATGCTAAATCTTCAGTTATGTTTTTTTGTAAGCCTTCAACATATATTTTGATATCAATTGCAAAATCATTTTATCATTGTTCAGAGACTTTCTCTTAATTAAATATTTTATATTCTTTAATGATTGTATATTATTCTTACATTGGTTTTTATTGCATGCCATATAAACTATAATTCTTTCCTAATCACAAAACACATTCTAAACAATATTCTGGTAGATTAGTTAATGCCATTTTGTCTTGGATATTTTTCATTCCTAAGTCTTTAAAAATCAGCTTTTTCAAGCTATTGTGCATGCGCTTTTTACGAGTGTTAATAATAAATGAATACTTTCATTCCCAACACGAGATATAGTATTTAAGAAAGAACAAAATGAATCAACTTGTTCTTTCCAACCCAAATTCTTATATATGGGCAAATCTTAAGTACTGGAAATGAAAGTGTGAGGATAAACCACTCACTTTAAATTAATGTTTACGATGTCTTAGTGAATGATGTCGACAAAATTATCTAGAATTTACCAAACGTCACTCTCAAATGAAACTTAAACATATGTAAATAAGCATTTATTTTATATAGCACTATGTTTATATTTGTAATACATTAAAGATCAGCTTTTTCAAGCTATTGTGCATGCGTTTTTTACGAGTGTTAATAATAAATGAATACTTTCATTCCCAACACGAGATATAGTACTATATCTCGTGTTGGGAATGAAAGTATTCATTTATTATTAACACTCGTAAAAAGCGCATGCACAATAGCTTGAAAAGACTAATATTTAATGTATTACAAATATAAACATAACTCTATATAAAATAAATGCTTATTCCTAAGTCTTGTTATATGTCTTGGATTAAAATACCATCAGAATTTTATATGTGGGTAAATTTTCTCATAATAATAAATTATTGGAAGGAAGTTCATTGTGAGTACCAGTTGTATGGTATATTAGACAATAATGATTACATAAAGGCAGACAACAAAATTTTAAACAAAAAAAGAACATATAAAAGGACAAATAGATTGTATTTTAGGCTACAAATTATTGTAATCTAATGTAAGTTTGCATAATTAATCATTATCAGATGGTAGTGCATTTTAATTATCTTCAGACTAGTTTTTGGTTTTGCCATTATCAGAGAGGACCTGAGATTCAAAGCTGGAACCAATACCTGTTTATATCAGTAATAACTATAATGCAAATAAAAGGTAAATATGGGCTCACAACTTTTAGATACATAGCACACTCAAGGTATATGGCACACTCATCACATTTGTAAATACTTCAAGGTATTACGATAAAGGGTTTTTGCTCTATGGCATGAATATATTATCATTTATTTAAACAAACAAGATTATCCTAGGATTTTCTTTCTTAAATTAAATATAATTAAATATTAATATTATGTAGATAACTAAATATTCACTCAATAGCCAATGTAGTTAGCCATAGTCTAGTTGCCTAAAAAAAGTCAAAGTTAATTCATGTCTTTAAAAAAAATCCCACATTTGTGTTTGAAATTCATCATGGGCCAGAAATTACATCATAATACTTTTAAAATTACAGTCCCAGAGTAACACAAAATATGTATTGTCATTTTGTAACAAATTCTATAATTAAACAGGCAAAACTCACTATATGTATTGCCACACACAGAAAACTAGAGTAATCAATGGATGCCAGAAGGCTTGTGCATAAAATCCTCATCTAGTGCCTACTCATCCAATATCCCCAGAATAGTTTCTGGATTATGGCCTTTGTCAGTGAGGAGCTTTGTGAGAGCACTGCACCTAGACCTTAGGATCTAATGCAACCCTCCAGCAGCCACCTTTTATCTCCACTTTACTACAAAACTATGAGTCTTAAATTGAAAACACCTTAATATTTTCAATTCAAGCCCATCAGCTTATAAAGTCATATGGGTCTGAACTCAGTTCAGTACCTATGCATTTTGGTGTTTTTGGTTCTTTAATAACCATATCCACCACTATCCTATTAAGCAAGATTGGTTTTAAGCCAATAAACATCACATGATCATCATTTCTTATGCTTGCTTATAACTGTTGTTAAAACAGGTAAAACTCACTATACGTATTGCCACACACAGCAAGCTAGAGTAATCAATGTTTTAACAACAGTTATAAGCAAGCATAAGAAATGGTGATCATGTGATGTTTATTGGCTTAAAACCAATCTTGCCTAATAGGATAGTGGTGGATATGGTTATTAAAGAACTAAAGACACCAAAATGTATAGGTACTGAACTGAGTTCAGACCTATATGACTATATAAGCTGATGGGCTTGAATTGGAAATATTAAGGTGTTTTCAATTTAAGACTCATAGTTTTGTAGTAAAATGGAGATAAAAGGTGGATGCTGGAGGGTTGCATTAGATCCTAAGATCTAGGTGCAGTGCTCTCTGATCCAAGGCTCCTTACTGATGAAGGCCATATGCCAGAAACTAGTCTGGGGTTATTGGATGAGTAGGCACTAGATGGGGATTTTATGCACAAGTCTTCTGGCATCTATTGATTATTCTAACTTGCTGTGTGTGGCAATACGTATAGTGAGTTTTGCCTGTTTTAACAACAGTTGATAAGCAAGTATAAGAAATGGTGATCATGTGATATTTATTGGCTTAAATTCTATAATACTAGTCTAATAACATTGAGTTGATAAGGCAATGCTTAACTTTTTTTCACATCAATATAATTAGAAATAATACATTTTTTTTTCTTTGGCATTAAATATCATATGACATTATCATTGTTTTGGTAACAATCTAGTTGATTATCAACATTTCCATGTTCTCTTTAATTTACTCTTTAAACACTACTTTGATGTTATGAAATAATAATGGGATGACTGATTAATCAATTGAAATTTCTTTGTAAAAATGATGATTTATTGTAATTTATAAATTCAAAGTGGAATCTAAATCTTTCCTTACTTTTCATTGACAAGCCATTTTTTTTTTGCAAAATTTTATTTATCTTTTCAATTTTTTCTTTGGTTTTAAGAAAATGTGAGAAGAAAGAGTGTGGGAGAGTGGAAGGAAAAAATATGGTTTTCAATTTTTTTTTTGGATTACTAATAATAGTCATATTATCTAATATTGATTTACAAAATTAACTGATGTACAAATTTTTATTGTTTTGTCTTTAAAATTTTTAAAATTTCTTCTTTCTTATTGACTTTTTAAAAAGTGAGGAGTGAAAGAGTAAGGTGTGTGTGTGAATTGCATTGTGGATTTCGATGAAACAAAAATTGCCAGCTACATTCAATACAAAATACAAATCAAATCAAGCATTGGTGATCGAGAGGTCAGCGACGCTTCCCAGCTGATGCTATGACACATGAGAAAAAAAAATACAAATCAAATCAAACAATCCAAATCAAAAGGAACTGGCTGGCTTTGAAACAACAAGAAAGTAAAAAAATAAGAGCTTAAAATTAAAACTTTCTTTTTATTTCTTTAGATTGCTACTGCCCATCTGATACTTGTTTAATTTTTCATTTTATAAAATATCAAAGGTAGTATATGCATGGATAATGCAAAATTGCTCTAAACTCCTTACTTTTCTTTGTCCATCATAGATGAACGGAGGTCATCTAAATGAAGAATGTAAGGTTTTTTTTTATAAATTAAAAACTAAAAAAAAAATAATACCACCATCTCCAAGTCTAATGTTTCCAGTTGCTTTTCAAAGAAAAACATTTTATTTTTAAGTTAATTTTGAACAAATTAAAGAAAAAAAAAAGGGTTTCTTGTGATGATGATTGGGTGGAAAAATGTTGTTGCCTTTTTATGTTTTAAGTTTTTATGAATCTAGATTTTAGGTACACATTCTAAAGTCAAAAGAAGAATCAAAATTTCCAAATCGTTTTTTTTCACTTACAAATAATGTTGCTTGAAATGTATCTACATTTTATAAGTCAATATAAGGTAAGTAGTGTTATGTGAAAACTTATTGTATTCACCCTTTTCCTTTCCAATTTTTTTCACACTTTTCCATTCCCCCTCTCCCCTTTTCTCAAAACCTAGTAAGAAATTGTGTTTAGATTTGTAGAGGTCGCTGCTGTCGCATTTTGAATAATTGAATAAGTGAATTATTGGTTTTTTATGCTGTGTTTGGGAAAAGATAAAGGGGATTTAGATATAAAGGTTATAGAGTTGACAAAGATTATGTTGTGGAAATGGGATGGAGCAGAATATGGAAAAATTTAGAGTGGGGAATGGAAAATAAAGTGGTTAACAGGTTTATCTGCGCATAATTGCTGAGATATTCTTGACTTCGTTTAAGGAGAAGCCACAATACATCACATCACATTTATATGCTGTTTGTTGTATACATATACATTGATCTTTTGAGAGCATTGTTATAAAGACTAATTATTATGTATGAAAGTATAAATTGTGGTCAAGAGAGTGAGTTAATTGAAAGATTGAAAATTGTTGTGTTTAATTGTTTGAAAGGTTTTCGTTCGCCATTTTAGATATAGAAGTTTTTTTTAAAAAAGGTATTTTGTTGAATGTGTGTTAGTGTAAGGATATTTGTAACAAAGTTGTATGTGAGATTAATTTGTTTTTAGTTAAGTTTGTTACTCATGGTTTTTTAAATTTTAAAACATTTATTTTGAGAAAGAAGATAATGTTTGGGAGGCCTAAGGTCGGAAAACGTGGTTATAATTTGATCGGTTTTGAAAGAAAGTAAAAGTTTTTATTTTTCAGTGTAAGGGGGTTTGAAGAATAGGAGAGGTATTATAAAGTCAAATATAGAATAGGTGACTTGGAAAATAAGAAGATGGATTGTATTTGTATTACACAATCTTTATATAATTGGCAGAAAGGAATTAGATGTGCTCTAGTGAGGTGTATTACTTGAAATGTTTAAATAAGAATAGGAAGGATGTAATCGGTTTCTGGTTATGTAGTAAGTGTGTAAATGTGATAAAAGAGGTGAGAAAGTGGTTTCTAAGTTTAGGTAGTCTAGAGAGAAATTCAGGGGAAAGGGAGCAAAATGTAGTTAAGGAAGATAGGACAGAATATGGTTTTAGTGGAGTGTAAGGAGATATGGTTGGAGAAAGTAGTAGGATAGAGGAAGAAGTGAAAGATGTAGAAGTAAAATTAAAATTGTTAGAGATGAAATGTGAGCAGATAAAGAAATTATTGAGTAGGAATGATAAGGAAGAAATGGATAAGGATGTCCAGAAGGTGATAGAAAATGTTACAGATGGAGTATAAAAAGTAGACTATGAGACAGTATTGATAGGAGATTCACTAATTAGAGAATGTGGGGATATAATTGCAAGGAAAAATAGAAGCAGGTATGTAAGAGTATGTTTGCTTGGAGCTAGAATTAGGGGGTGACAAATAAAGTAAGAAAGAAAGGTAGTAGAGATGTGTTTGTTATATTAGGGACTAATAATTTGTCACAGCCCTCAGAGAGAGTACTGGATGAGTACATAGAATTGATTAGGAATTTGAGTAAGATTAAAGGAAGAGTAAGTATAGTTGGATTATTACCAAGATTTGACAAGGGGCATTTGTTAGATAGGGCATGTTTTATAAATGAGAGGTTGAAAAAATTGTGCGAGAGAAATAATGTTATGTTTGTGGATGTATGGGATTGGTTTATTGGAAAGAGGGAATTATATAGTAAAGATGATGGCACTTAGGAAAACAAGGAAGTGAAGTTTTAGGGGGTCTGATGTTTAGAGAATATAATTCAAGAAACTTTTAAAGGGGGGTTGGCTTTTAAATTGTATTATTATAAAAAAAAAAAGAATGCATGGGATGTAAGAAATAAACAAAATATAGTTGTTTTAGATAGTGTAGATGTGGAGAGGGAATGGATCTGTAAGATTAATGGCAAGAAAGTTTTTTATAAATGTAATGGAGAAGAAAAAAATCAAAAGAATTTATAAATGAGTAGTTAGGAAAGAAGAAATTGTTAAAATTGGGTATTTGAATATGCAAGATAGTAGGGGACCAGAAAAGTGGCTGGAATTAAACAAAGCAATTGAAAATGAAGAGCTTGAGGTGTTAGCAGTAGTGGAAACACATCTAAGAGAAGAAAAAGAGCCTATTTTGAAGATTTGGTATGGCAGGGTATAAGTAGAAAAGAAAAAAAAAGGGATGGTGGTATAGGTGTTATATCGAAAAAGTACTTAAATATTGTTAAATGTCAAGAACATTTGTGGTTTGAAATAAGGTTGGGTAGACAAGAATGGATGGTGGCTGTATTATATATAGCTACTGGAGATAGTCAAATTGTAATGGAGTGGAACAGTAGCATATATGAATACCTAGTTAAGGATATACAGAGTTTTAAAGAAAAGGGGAAGAGAATAATGGTTATAGGGGATATGAATAGGTATATTGAAGAAATTGATGATGTAGATAATAAGAATGGTCAGTTTTTGAAGGAATTTTGTCAAAGAGTGAATTTGAGAATTGGGAATTTGTCAAATATTTATGAGGGACAATATACATGGTCTAGGAATAATATGTTTCACACAATAGATTATGGTAGAGAAAGAGGGAATGAATAAAATACGGAAAATTAAGGTATTTGATAATGAAGAGAGAGTATGTAATAGTGATCATAACTTTACTGTAATAGAAATGATTAGTAATGTGATGGAGAATAGAAATAAAAGTAGAAACAATAGTGAAAGATGTCGATAGAGAGTGAATGATAAGAATAAGTTGGAAGAGTACAAAATACAAGTTGAAGAAGCCTTGGAACAGTTGGTTGGGATGAGTATAAGGACTGGTGTGGTGAAATAGAAAAAGTGACAAATAGGTTTTAGTTGAGAATATGCCGAAGAGTAAAAGTAATAAAAAATGAGAGTTAGTAAAAGTGTAAAAGAGAGGAAAGAAGCATGTAGAGAATATAAGTGTGCTATTAAGAACAAAGAACATGAAAAATATATTAATGCTAAATGAGAAAAGTATTTAGAAAAGAAGAAGTTGACTAAAATGGATAATTATAGAGAGAGAATGAAGTTGAATAATAAATTGTTGGAGGATATTAATAAATGTGGAAGAGATGGGAGTAAAAAATTTTGGAATTACATTAAAAGGAGAAATGTAGGGGAGAGAGATAGTATGAATAGATGATGAGGGAATAGAGTATAGCTCTAGAGAAGAAATAGAGAGAATCTTAAATGGATATGTAATGGATATAGAAAATATGTTAGATGTGGAGGACTTAGTGATAGAAAACATGAAAGCATTTAGTAAAGGGAATATTAGGTTCACAAAAAATGAACTGAATGAGTCAGGGAAGAGATTGAAAAGTGAAAAGGCAAGAGGTTTAAATGGATGGGAAGCAAAGATGGTAATGAATTTAGGGCATAGAGCAAAAGTAAAATTATTATCATGTTTTAATAAGATGGCACAGAAGAGAGTTTTTCTGGATAGTTGGAGTAATACAAGAGTAAGATAATTATTTAAAGGAAAGGGTAACGATCATAGAAAGTTAAATAATTATAGACTAATAGCAGTAACATCCGTTTTATATAAAGTTTTCTTATATATGGTGGCTGGAAGACTTGTAAAATGGAAGGAAGAGAGTAATGTAGTGGGGAAAATGCAAGGATAGGAGATAATTTATTTGTAGTTATACAACTTATGGATATGAGTAGGATTCAGGTAAACAATTATATATGAGTTTTATAGATATTGAGAAGGCATATGATAGAGTAAATAGAAATAGATTATGGATAAGTTTAGCAAATTTGGGAATGGATGAAGCTTTAATGAATATTATTAAGAAATTATATGAAAATAATGACTATACTTTAGGGGATATAGAATCAGTTAAAGTTAAAAATGGGGTGGGACTAAGGCAAGGATGCCCTATATCACCTATTTTGTTTTTGTTGTATTTGAGTGAAATGGAGAAAGCAATAGAAAGACTAGGAAGAGGGATAAAGATACCGTTAATAGGTGGCAAGGGAGTATGTACTTTGTCGGGTCTCTTTTTTACAAATGATATCTTTTTGTGTGCAGAAATAAGAGAAGATGTTGAAATTATACTGAGGTCATGTGCAAGGGTGGGTAAAGAGATGGGGATTAAATTTAGTGAAGAAAAATCAAATATAATGATGGTTAATACTGGGGAAAAAGAAGATGTAGAATTTTGATTGGGGGATATAAAGTTAAGTGTGGATAGATATAGGTATTTGGGAATCATCTTATGTAATCAGGAAAATTGCTTGGATGAATGGGAGAAAAAATTGGTAAAGGAAGCAAAGAAAAGAAAGGGTTTGTTAAAGAAATTAACAGTGTTTTCATATAATAAATATGATGCAGCTAGAATTGTATGGAAGAGGGTTGCAGTAGCAGGGTTAACATATGGTAATGATGCTTTATGTGTTAGTAAAGGGGTTTTAGATTATTTAGAGAAAGTACAAAGGGAAGTAGGAAGACATGCATTAAATGCAGAGGTGTGAACAGCAAAGGATGCAATTCAAGGAGAAATGGGATGGTTTAGTTTTTATATGAGAGATGCAAAAAGTAAAATGAAAATGTTTGGTAGGTTGTAGTGTATGGATAGTAAAAGAATAGCCAAAATAGTGTTTAATTGGGTTATGAGTAAAGGGCAGGTAACAAGATGGGTGAGAAAGGTAATGCGGTATGCAAAAGATTTGGATAAAGAATTTATATCAGTATACTTGTATAAAATGTGGAATGATTGTGTTAGGAGGATTGTTGAGTGTTATGGTTGTAAGGAATGGGATAAAAGAATAGATGCATTAATAAAGAATAGGGAATGGAGAGATGAAGAACTAGTATGGAAGATAAGAAGAGTTTAAATATATATAGAAGTAAATAGAACATTGAGTGCGAGTTAATTTATGATAATATTGAGGAAAGTAGTTTATTGTTTAAGGCTCGAATGGGATCTTTAACAACAAGAGAATATACATGTAAATGGAAAAATATGGGTGATTTATTGTGAAAATTGTGTAAGGAAGGTATAAAAAATATTAGGCATCTGTTGATTGAATGTAAATGTTTGAAAGCAGAAAGGGTATAAATAATGAAGTTATGGGAGAATAAATATGAAGAAAGTGATTATACAGACAGTGAGTTATTGGTTTTTATGCTGGGTTGGGAAAAGATAAGGGGGATTTAGATATAAAGGCCATAGAGTTGACAAAGATTATGTTGTGGAAATGGGATGAAGCAGATTATGGGAAAGCTTAGGGTGGGGAATGGAAGGGTAAGGTAAAGTGGCTAAAAGGTTTCTTTGGGCATAGTTGCTGAGAGATTCCTGACTCCGTTTAAGGATAAGTCACAGTACATCACATCACATCAGCATAGTCTTAAGGTTATTGCCTTGACATATATTATTTACATAATGAGTATGCGTTTTAAAAATTATTAATTACAACTAATAAGAAATTGAAAATGTATTCATCCCTCCCCTCTCCGATTTTTTACACTTTTCCATTACTCCTGCCCCCTTTTCTCAAAACCTAATAAGAAATTGAAAATGAAAATAAAAAAACCACACACATATACAAAAGAAAGATCTGTCAATGAAAACTAATACTAAGAGGTTTTCGATTACGCACTGAATTTATAAACTACTTCATAGAAGTATTATTATGATAAATTGCTATTTTCCTAAATAAATTTTCAATTGATCAATTAGTTATCCCAATATTCTTTCACGCTGTCACAGTAGTGAGTGTTTAAATAGTAAATTAAAGAAAAAATCAAAATATAAATCGCCAACTCGTTATATTTAATATTTTAAAGATTTTTATTTTCAGCGAAATCAGAGCAAAAAATATTAAATCAATGTTAAAAAGCTTTAATCTTTAAGTACTTGAATAATTCAAAATCAATATTTGAAACACTTGTAAATATATCAATTTTTATCTCAGCAAAGCAGATCATAACATTAGTCATTTCATTATCTCATGCTGTAACAAAATGGTATCCTGTGTCATTAATACATAATACATACTAATTATTTGCAATTAGGTCATGCGCATTCACGTAAACGTATGGTTCAATGTACACCTATACTGAAGTAATTATACATTAATGCATTTTATGTCCTTTTTAAGGTCAAATATAATGTCAATAACCGATTTTTTTTCTGAATGTGCTGTAAACTTCCTTACATTTTACAGTATTCACTGACATTTTCATTTTTGTACACTATATATACACACACAGAGAGATTTGGCAGTAAGTGTAGAGAAATTTAAAGCAATTAACTAGATACTTACAAATTTAAACCAACTTTCAAAGCATTAAAATATTTAGATATTAATATAATTGTATTAATTATTAATGATCTTCAAACAATTACTCTTTAAGTATGAAGTGAGAGATATTTTTCATTTTATGATACATATTTCATTTTAATTTAAAAATTAAATATATTTTATTTAAGAATGCATTCTTCATATCGTCTTTATCCTTAGGCACTCTGTAAAGAAATATATTTTAAAATTACCATTTTACAAACTTATCTTTATTTTCATAAATAATTTGTAAAAGATAATGAATTATGTAAAAAAAAAAAGATATATGAAAGAAAAAGAAAAAATAAAGGGATGAAATGGTTGAATTATATATATCCTGATATTTATAATGATCCTAACGCATTTAAAAAGATCTACGAAAATCTACTTTAAGGGAAAGACAGGAATAAATAATGTCTTAAAAAAAATGGATGGAGAATTCATATATTCCATCTAAAGGCACAAATTATTAAAGGTTTTAGAGATATAAACAAAATATCAAAGTTGGGATTAATTTTATTTTTTTGTAACTTTGTATTATTATTATTTTCTTTTCTATCTTTCCATGCTGTAAAGTATATATACATTTGAGGAAAAAATAAATTAATCTAATTTATATATTTTACTGATTGAAAATAGGTAATGTATCTAATTATAGTAATTAATGAAGAATTTATTTCTTGCTTTTTCTCTTTTTTTGTAAAGAAAACAAATAATTGAATTTGGGGTACTGTCGTATTAGTCCAGTAGGGAGATTTCACATGCGTATTAGTCTGACAACAGTTTTCTATTCTTGCAATCTTGAAAATAACATCTACACAGGAGCTTCTGACAAACTTAATTGACCAATTAAAGATTTATTTAGAAAAATGACATAACTTTATTTACTGGAAATGGTACAAACACGCATTTGTTTTTTTGTGAAAAATTATCTTCCACCATTTAAACTTTTAAAGATTTTTTATTTTGAAAAATGGCCATCTATAACTAAACGAAACAAACTCGTATTTATGTTTTTTTAAGAAAAATAATCTTCCAACAAGTAAACTTTTAACAATTTATATTTATTACAAGTGGTAACCAAACATAAAAAATACATATACACCTATACCTCACTTAGTGCACATCCTCTATACGAAGATTCACAATACTTCATCATCAATTTGTATCTACTATTTTGATTTACAATTGATATTCACTATAATAATATGAAAAATTAAAAAAAAATTTTTTTTGGTAGTCATTTAAAAAAATGGTGGCCATTTTGTAAGATTGATGATGTCATAGAATAGTTATTAATGCTACGTCATCCACAAGTAAAACAACGACTTTCATACTGAACTGTGCAGTGTAGAATTTATCCGTAATACACAATACAGTACATAATATCAATGCTGCATACAATATTTTGATTGTAAACTTAAAAATACAATTAATGAATGTACAATACAGTATTTTATTTAATTTTCATTCAGCATCTTTGCAAGACAATCAGTTCATTAATGATTATATCTAAGGTAAAGATTTTCATCGTTAGTGATTACAAATCCCCCCGCCCCTTAAGTTTCATTCAGTATAATAATCAAATTCATATTTTAATGATATACACCAACTAAATACATTAATATCATATTAAATTCTAAAATCTGTACATTAGTTTAAAAACTATACACTGTATTTAGTCACTTTCATGAATTAAAATTTTTACTGACAGTGGTTTGCTTACAGTAAAAATAATGTTCATTGTTTTGTAATTTAGTTATCATAACTGTTATTTTGAAAAAAAATAAAAAGATTTCATAATAATGATCTCTGTATGATCAAAGATAACTAAATCTAAATTTAAAATAACAATCTATTTGCTCAATTTGAAAACATCTCATAAGATTATTGCACTTGTATAAAAATGAGAAATGAAAAAAAGTAATTTTTCTTTCAGTATAAACCTGTTAAAAAATATATATGCAAAATTGCATACAGATAAAATGAAAAGGATTCATATCCTTAATATTTATTTAAATAGTTTGACCACACCAATCAAAGTTTTTTAAAGTTATTTCAAAGACCATGTCTACTGCACTTAATAAAATGTGATAAAAAAAAATTTCACAAAAAGCATACGTATTTATATATACCATATAAAGTAATCTTTATTTAGATTTGCATAGTACATATTTTTTTTAAAGAGCCTTAAATATTCATTACAATATGCAACACAGAACTGCATTAGTTATATTTTTTTTAATAAGTCAGTATTATAAAGGAACCGGCTACCTCAAAGTTGATGGTGCCAGATTTACCGGAACCGCAAGGTATACCAAACAACTACAGAATACGAGTAAGTAGTTGGATGGTTTGGATGAAATGTGTCAACCAACCTACAACAAGTCATATCCAAAATTCATGATTCAATGACACATTTGGATGTGTCAGATGTTACTGAATCAGGAATGGCATACAATAAAGGGAGCGCATCTCACTACTGTCAGACCTAGACATTCAAATAGGATGCTAAAGATGTCACAGTGAAATGTCCAATTCCAAGTCACATCTACTTTCAATATACTAACTTATAATTTACTAACAATATTTCAATGTAACTTAGACCAGTGCATATTCATTATACTTCTCTTTTTAAACCCAATTACACCACGGAGCTTGAACTCAGGGAGTTCTTGCAGTCAGCTCTCTACTCAATTATAAACCAAACATGCCTATACTGAAACGGAAACCTCCAATCCCTTTCCGTTTCACCATCAACCTAATGACCTACTCGTCTGAACTAGTTTCGAACCTATCTTAAATGTAGAAATGTCATATGTAAAAATGTTATATATAAGTCGAGCGGGAAAACTTTGAACAATGGCCGCTTGAATGGCATCATCCATTTACTTACGAAAACACGCTATAATTAGACAGGTTTGATAAAATTATAGCGGAGAAATGCTCATAAATTATTATAAAATGTTTTATTAATTTTCAGTCAATTTTTAATTATATTCGCTATAATATTCGTATGTGGATGGATAATTTAAACCTTGGAATAACGGCAAAATGATTCATATATATTTAAGTTTAAATAAAAGTAATGTAAATGTTTTCTTTAATTTATTTAACGGTTTTCTGATTTAATGTTTTACATATATAGTTGAAACAAGTATTTTCTTTAAATTTGCTTTTTTTTTAATAAACAAATATGTTAAAAGTTATTTAGTTTTATAAAATAAGAATTATCTGTTCGCAATTAAAAATGAGAATTTTTGTAAACAAGATATCAATTAGTGACACACCCGGGTAAAAAAGTAAAATCTGTTTTCTGATTGATTTTTGTTTGCAACAAAAGACTTTTTCATTAAATCAGAATACCGTTCCTTCTGCTAAGTAATAACACCTGAAAAGGAATTTAATTAATGAAAATGAATCAAATTATATAGTTTATATATTTTGATACATTTTTTTAAGGAAATTAAATATAACACCTCGGAGATTTTATCAGTTGTTGTAGAAATTGAATTATATTATTTTGCTTTAATTAAAAGTCAATTGGTCCCGAGGCTTATGAAATTCCAGAAAGGTGTTAAAGTTTAGTAGAAGGATATAAATAGGCCTTATTTTAAGCGGGAAGGGAGAATCCATCTTACTTTTGAAGAGAGTCAACAGGAGAAGTTTTATTATTGTTCAACCTTAACATGTCTGGCTAAAGTCAGGCAAAATTTTGCTGCTTTCCCATGATGGAACGCCTAGTTCAATCCATCAAATGCCAAAGGAACAACCAAGCTTACACCAACTAAATTTGAAGATGCCATAAGCCATAAAAATAATTTATTTGCCCTCGTTCCGATTTCAATCCAGCTAAAGAAACACTATTTTAAAAAATCGTCTCCCAACTAAATTGAAGATGCCATAAGCCGCCAAAGAAGTCACCTTCGTTTCCAGCTCGAATCTCTCCTTAGCTACAGAACTATTTTAGTATTATTTAAAATCGCAGAGCTCTGTGTGCATTTCAAAAACATTCATTATTTCTTCAAAAACAGGTTAGCTAACCATATTATTGAAATTTCTATCTAAATTGTTTTCGAAATAATATTTAAATGAAATACTTTTTGCTAATACAATAGTGTAAACTGTCTAAATTGTTTCCTAAAACATTTTAATTCTATAAATGAAATACTTTTGCTAAATTTCTGTTAATTAATGTTTTGCTATATAATTTAATCACTGCAATTATATTTTGCTTTTCTTTTGCTTATTTTATTTATTATTAGTTATGCCTATGTTTCGAAATGGCGTGCATTTAATTATTAAAATGTTTTTAAAGATATGAATTTAAAATCTCCGTATTATTATTTATATAGCGTCATTTCGTGCGCTGTTTCGAAACCCAAATCCATATTTTTGTCATTTAGTAAATTAATTAATATAAATATAAAATGTGGCTTTTCAACCTTTAATTATTATATTACTAAAGATTAAACTAGCCTGGAGTGCAATCATAAGTATATTTTTTTTAGTTAAGTATTCGTAAGTCCCCTATTAAATATACTTTTCCCCCTTTTAAAAGTTTAGTAGTTATAGATAACTAAAGAGATTGAACGGGATAAAGTAAAGTTTGTAGATATCTATATTGCCGTCAGTAGCATATCGTATTTCTCATGCTACAGAAGAGTTGGCTCTTTTGATCAAGCTGATGATCTAGTGTTCATTTAATATATGATCTTTAATTTATAATATCCTTCGGCTTGGCGGATGTGGGATTTATTAATATTTTCTCATTGTGCTGTTTTATATATAAGATGGAGCCACGGCGTTGCCAGCCCATCTTCTCTTATGGGTAGTGCAGTAGCAAAGTCTGAGCTACGGGCCAGATTAGCACGTAAGTCCCCCGCCTCTGAACCAAATAAAGGTTCCCCATTAGCAGCATGATGACCGGTTCTTGGGTAAACCGTTGTTTGTCACAAAAACCCTAAAACTATTCTTCCATCCGCAGAGCCACTTTATTATTATACTTTACTTGTGCCTAGCATATTAGTAAAATCGTTATAGCCAACTCTTTCCTCCCTAATATGCAATCTTTGGCATTGAACCGAAGCATTCTTGAAAACCCGTTCGATCTTAAGCTATCTGGGATGCTTTATAAGCCTATAGTTAATATATAAATTGATTATAGTCAGATGTATTAAGTTTCACTGCAGACTTGGTTTGATTTTACGTAAAAGAGCCACTCGAACTGATTATCAAAGGACATAACAAATAAGTTAATGTAGTGATTAGTTGTATAGCAGGATATTTGGCTCCATTGAATCATAGCCACAAACCTATTTTGCCAACAACAGTTGTCAATAAATATATTTTAATTCATCATATATCAGTTTCTGTCTCATTATTAAATCAATCCAATTCACTAATTGCCCATAAGTATTCATTAGTAAAGCCCCTATTATTTAAATATGTTAGGTTTTATCTGTGGAATGTCTAGTATTTACGTTGTTTATATATATGTTTAAGTCCATGAGTCTTATTGTTTTCTCCGATTTGCTAGTGGGCCGGATGAAGAATTAAATCTCGTGTGCTACCATTGTTATGTTATCCATTGGGTGTTAGATCTGGTGCTTGGAGAGTGGGTTCGAATCCAGGCTGGTCCCTGACCTAAATCTCAGGCTTGACTGGGTTTGAAGTACATTTTGTGAGTTCCAGCTCGTGTTAGATGGATAAGCATGTTTTGACTGGCACAATACATAAGCATAGATTTAGAAAAATAGTGATGATGATCAATTATTTTTAAGAACAATATATAATGATGATGATGATCATCAAACCTTTAATGGTGTTGTGCTGGTCGAATGATGTATATTGGTTTAAGCCATTTCGAATGCTAGGTGAAAGTACCTCGAGGCCACTCATACCCGAGATATAAAAATCAAGAATACTAATGCCTCTGCCATATTCGTCTATTTTCGAGTCTAACCATGAACCAACAACATATTCGAGACACGCATAAATTATTTCTTAACCTGGCCCAAGCGTAGAATCAGGGAGAGACAATGGACAAGAATACTTATGGAACTAACTAAGTTAAATGTGCATAAAATATAATATAAATTAAGTGTTTATGCATGCTTGAATCATTGGACAAGTAATATAAAGAGTTAAGCTAATAAGAAATTGCAATAACATCAGGAGAATTAAGCTTTTTAGTTTAAATAACATATTTAATGAATGACATTTTAAAATATTAGGAATGTTTTAACTACCTCTGCTATTCCCTGATTGATTAATGATAAAAACTAGACAATAAAGGTGGATAGTAATTACATAAGATTTTGTGGTCTAAGTCTATTTCTTCCCAACTTTAATAAAATTATTAACTTGAATCCCCTCGATAAAGCACAATTAAAATAAATCCTTCACAAAGCGCTTTCTAGTCACTTTGTGTTTAAAAACAAGTTTAAAATATTTAAGACATCTATAACTAGCTAAGATATAAGTATGGGGCTAAAGGTGGACAAAAGAGGCATTATCGAGGAGATCAAGTTGGCAAACAAAGGAAACTTACTAGTATTTAATTTACAGACATAATTTGAATTGGAAAGATTTTTATAAATGAAAATTAACTTTTAACTTACACTGCAATGGAATAAGAAACATTTATAACATTTTAATAATGAGAAATAGCAAGGGTAAAAAGGTTAAGTATAAATAGATGATCACATGAAAATTAAATATACATCTAATATTAGTATAATAGAAAACAGTTACATTATATATATAATTAAATGAAACAATTAAGAAAGGTATTTATCAAAAAGGTAAAGTAATAAATAGTTCGTGGGGAGATATATGGTTACCCATCCTGGTTTCCTTGGTCCAGTTTCCTCGACGTTTGTTGCTTGATACGTCCATAGAGAGATATTTGTCCGGACAAAGGAATTTGAAGTACAGCATTTTTAGATGAAAGGCGCACACATGGCTGACAGTTTGCGTTTATAGATGGTTGGACACATAGGCATTTTGATGGACTTAGGACCCTGATGGCAGGCAAAGCTGTTGTGCCTAGCCACCATACATGGTCACATCCACCAAATTGATATAAATTTTAATGGGTCTCATGCTTAACATCAGATCAGTAAGAATAAATTGCTGGAACTCTTCAAAATAGGTTTTGCAAGGCTTTCAGAGTCAATCTCTGAATAATAATTTAGAATGAATCTCGGCGAATTTCAGCAGAGTTTCTTCAAGAACAAAATTTAAAAGTGAAATCTGAATAATAATTTCAGGAACACATTTGACCAATTTTAACAACAAAATCTGATGAAGAACAACCCACAGAAGAACAAGCAGAAGAACCAGCAGAAGAATAAGCAGAATAACCTAGTCTTTTGTTCTCCTCCCCTTTTTATACCTTTCTCTAGATCACTCTCTATTGTTTTGCGTATGATTTTAGATCTTGATAAGGCCCCTATGCTCCTTTGTTTTGAAGCAACTTTTAGCTAAAAATAAACTTTAATTTTTTGTTATCAAATTCTGCATTTAATTTCGAATTTGATTTAATTTAAAAAGGCTATCTTTAATTGCCTTGAAAGGAATATTAATTGAAACATGCCATTCCTTTAGAAACGTTGGCAGGCCTATCTTAAAATAAAATCACATGCAATATTTTAACGAAAATTAAAAGAAAAATATATTACTATTTCCTTTAATAAACTAACATTTTAGTTAACAGAATTTTGCATTAAATCATATATATATGCTTGACGTTTATATATGTTTGATTAATAAGTTTTAAAAGTAAATTTTAATAGCAATTTAATCTTGATGGAATTTATTTTAAAAGAAATATTTTAACGCAAATACAAATTTAAATACCATTAAGTAAGCACAATGAACATATTAATTTTAGCTTTAATGCAAAACCCTGCTGATACTGGACTATAAACTTACTTCAGATTTACAATAGTTAAGTTTATAGAAGGCTGTGAAGCATGGATCGGACTTCCGGATCCATTGCTTCATTTCCCAATAGTTAGTGAGAAAAAAATGTTAAAAAATGCAGTTGTTTCAGGTCAGAGATAAAATTTTGCCAGGTGAGTTAAAGCCTAACTCTTTAATTTGCTGTAATATTTTATTTATTCAACTAACTAATGGTCTTTTATTTCTATCTATTGTCTATCCCTAATTTAATGTCATATATCTTAAGTCAGGTCCGTGTTGTTTTTAGTCTAACAAGTTATACTATAACTAAATTCTATATTTTCCAGGATCTGGTGGTACACAAGGTTTTAGGTTTATAGCATTATACACTCCTTTTATGCCATGAGTATCTTTCAAAAGAAACGCATTTCCTCTGCACTTCTTTTTTAACGCATATGGTCCTTTATATATTGGAAAAAACTTTTTAACTTCTCTCCACACTGTACTACTTGGCCTAAGGTTTCTCAGCTATACTTGTTCCCCTTGCTGGTTTTGTTTTCTCTTCTTGTGATGCAGAATCACCCATCTTAATTGTTCACTCGCTATCTTTTGGTCTTCTTGTTGATCCATTTTCTGCACTTCCACTAGCATTTTGGTTTTGAATACCTGAGGACATGCTCTATCACACTGCAAACATGTTGGAGTAAATCCTGTCAAGTCCATTTTATTATTAATATCTTGTATCACCTTTTCAGTTTTATTTACCTCATCCGAAGTCTGAAGAGTTTTTGTGTTCTTGCTATCCTCTATTATCTGCCAATTTTCTTCTCTACTTTGCATTTCCTGTTTGATTGACAAGTCCAAATGGTGAGTGTCTTTACATGCTTCATCATCAAACAAGGATTTTACATGAGTATAATCTTGTTCTTGAGTTTTATGTTGCTCTTGCCACATTACTTGAGTGTCATCGTCTGGTGACACTTCTGTCACAATACTCTGTTTTTGCTGGCATTCCAAATTTTTCTCTAAGCAGTTTAGCCTTTGTACTGCATTTTCCATGAATTCTTGGAGCATGGTCATTATCATTTTTCTTTCCTCTCTCCATTCTTTGATGAAAGCTCCCATATATTCTTGGTCACTATGGCTACGTGTTGAGATCTCTGGAAGGTTGAATACTACCTCGTCACTATTATAGTCTACATCTCTACTCTGTTCACCCATTTCTGCCTAATATTGGCTATTTTGTTATTCAACAATAACAGGTTATTTGTAACTTATTTTAGTCTTTTATCAAAAATTTTGTCTATCTCTAACTACTCTAGAAACAACAGAAAGGAAACTAATCAAGATAATTATATTTTAATACAACTGTTTGGCTACTCTATGTTTTTGTATAGTCCTATACTTTTAACTAGGACAAAATTTTCTTTTATGAAATAAATCAATATTATGATTTTTATTTTATATCACTAACTCTTTTACTTTTTTTTATTGTATTTATCAAATCACAACTTTGCCTATCTCTCGAGGTCCTACTTTAAACAAATGCCCAAATGTGTCAATTTGTACATGAAAAAAAAATCTTGCCCTGTCTGTGTCTGTTTTTAATATTTATACTACATATATAACTCTCCTCACTTTACTTAATTTATTTATTTTTTTATATTTCATTATTAATGTCACAGCAATTAATTTATTTACTGCTCTGTTCTTGTCACAATATAATCACAAATAATACACTTACAGCTTGACCCGGCTTTCTCTGACACCTGAAACAACTAAAAAAGGTGTTTACATTAATACAACAAGTTTTTATATATCAGAAAAGAATATGTGAGCAAAAATATACATATGTCATGTTTAAATATTTTTGGCTCACTAAGCATACATTGTTATTTTGATCGTCTACTATACTTATGGTTTCGTTTATTTGTAATCCGATATGAGTAATTACACTTGCTGACAAATTTATTTGATAGGAGGGTGCCAGTCAACAAGGCAATAGCCATATCAAATATACATTTTAACAGATAATGATCCAAGCACACATTGATAAATATTTATAAAGTCCAAAGTAATTAAATTTATTTTAAGTTTCACTTTTTTACAAAAAAAAAAAAAAAAAATTCTTCCTCATATTGATTCTGCTAAACGAAAAAATCTTTGCATATATAAGTAAATACTATGTTTTACATGAATTTTAAAATTTTATTTTAGGATGTATAACCCTAAGCAAGGTAATATGTATGACCTGCATTTGAAACCATCTACCATTTTGGTCATGACAAGAAAATATAAATTCAGACAGCCAAAGTACGATTAACAAAACAAAAAATAGAAAAAACTTAAAATAAAATCCCATGATAACCACTATTCCGAATTATGAACCTGGGATCAAAACCAAATACCATTTTGGTCACAACCCAAAATAAATTATACAATTATCAAGCAATTTTAAAGATAACGTATGGAAATCAAAAACTGTTTAAAAACATTTACATAAAAACGGGTTTTACCGAACTACAAACAAATGTGTACAATATACACCCATATATATGAATATATACTTCACTAAATAAGCATATATATGACAAAATATCAATATACAAACAAATATACATATATAAATATTTCTTTTATCATCATGTACATGAATGTATCACGAAAGGTTCATCACATACTCCTATTATTTCAAGTTAGTAAGCTCTGATTGCAAATATAATGAGGAAACAATGATTGCAGGCATAGACCTGTTCTTTCAGGCTACTCAGCAATCCAGAACTGTAAAGTGTAAAGGGGTCTTCTCCTAATGGTTACTTAAAAGGTCTTCACCAAAAACGGTTACTAAAAGGGTCTTCACCTAAATGGTTACTATAAAGGGTCTTTACCTAATGGTTACTCAAAGGGTCTTCACTTAAATGGTTACTAAAAGGGTCTTCCCCAAAATGGTTACTCAAAAGGTCTTCACCTAATGGTTTACTCAATAAATGATTCCAATAATGTAATCCAAACTGAGGAAAAAAAATCTTAACTAAAGATGGCTGACATATATGTTATACAAAATATATTATATATATATATATATTTATTAAAATGAACATACACGCATTTACTATTTATAAAGTTGAAAATTAAATTTGACATTATTAAAAAAAAAAAATTATATTACGATTTGCAAGGAAACAGAACTGCAAAATTAAAAGTGAAAAAAAAATTGCACGATTATAATTATTCATTATATATATAAAAAAAACAAAATGCAAAGAAAGTAAAAAAATCTTTGGTGACATCGTACATTGACACGTGTCAATTAAATTATTAAACTTTAGATCTATGAAAAAATTTCTACTAAACAAAAAAAAAATTGTTATCTATTAGATCTACAAAAATTTTATACCAACGGAAAAAAATTCTATTGTTATTTGTAATTTTCACTAAATATTAACACCGCCATATGTACACTATATTTCGAAAAAATTATTATACCAAATTGCTCATGTTTAAGCAATACTAAAATAAAATAAAGTAAGTAAGCTATTTTAAGTGTGGGCAGGTGGGTATTTATTTGACACTTCCACCACACTGAAGCTATATATTTTATAGGAAAACAATATGGCGACTTACCATGACAAAATCTACTTGTTTGGAAAAAAAATTTGCTTTAACTCTAATATATTTAATCTCATTATATAGTCATAAAAACGAACTAATGGGGTGTTAACTTTTTTAAAATAAAACATTTATTTCTATAGATACTAAACTCGGAAATTTTTTTTTACATTATGACACATTTAACTTTTTAATTATATCCAAAAAATGAAATTTAGCTCACGTTAGGAGTCCAAACTCGGAAAAAAAAAATGTACATCTCACTCATACTTTTTATATAAATATATTTGACTAAAACAAACTTCTCAGGGTACTAATTAAAAAAAAAACGATGAAATTCGTCCCACGACGACAAACTCAGGGAATTTTTTTTACATATATATACATTTAGTGTTATTCAAAAGAAAAAAAAACATATATTTAATACTATTCAGGGTATTACAGGGTATTGCAAAGTGTGGAAATATTGAATAGTCCCACAGATGGGCATACAAACCCGGGAAAAAAATCTACTGTGCCAGTTGAATGATGTATATTGGTTTAACCCAGTTTGAACGCTAGGTGAAAGTACCTCGAGGCCACTCATATGTGAGATATAAAAATCAAGAATACTAAGGGCTCTGCCCTATTCATCTATTTTTGAGTCTAACCATGAACCAACAACATATTCAAGACACACATAAATTATTTCTTAACCTGGTCCACTTAGCATCAGGGAGGGACAATGGACAAGAATACTTATGGAACTAACTAAGTTAAATGTGCATAAAATATAATATAAATTAAGTGATTGTGCGTGCTTGAATCATTGGACAAGTAATATAAAGAGTTAAGTTAATAAGAAATTGCAATAACATCAGGAGACTTAAGCTTTTTAGTTTAAATAATATATTTAATGAATGACATTTTAAAATATTAGGAATGTTTTAACTACCTCTGCTATTCCCCGATTGATTAATGATAAAAACTAGACAATAAAAGCGGATTGTAATTACATAAGATTTTGCGGTCTAAGTCTATTTCTTCCCAACTTTAATAAAATTATTAACTCGAATCCCCTTAATAAAGCACAATTAAAATAAATCCTTCACAAAGCGCTTTCTAGTCACTTTGTGCTTAAAAACAATTTTAAAATATTTAAGATATCTATAACTAACTAAGATATAAGTATGGGGCTAAAGGCAGACAAAAGAGGTGTTATTGAGGAGATCAAATTGGCAAACAATGGAAACTTACTAGTATTTAATTTACAGACTTAATTTGAATTGGAAAGATTTTTTTAAAATGAAAATTAACTTTTAACTTACACCGCAATGGAATAAGAAACAATTATAACATTTTAACAATGAGGAATAGCGAAGGGGAAAAAGGTTAAGTATAAATAGATGATCACATGAAAATTAAATATACATCTAATATTAGTATAATAGAAAATAGTTACATTATTTATATAATTAAATGAAACAATTAAGAAAGGTATTTATCAAAAAGGTAAAGTAATAAGTAATTCATGTGGAGATATATGATTACCCGTCCTGGTTTCCTTGGTCCAGTTTCCTCGATGTTTGTGTCTTGATACGTCCATAGAGAGATATTTGTCCAGACAAAGGAATTTGAAGTATGCATCATTTTTAGATGAAAGGCACACACACGGTTGACAGTTCGTGTTTATAGATGGTTGGACACATTAGGCATTTTGATGGACTTTGGATCCTGATGGCAGGCAAAGCTGTTGTGCCTAGCCACTGTACATGGTCACATCCACCAAATTGATATAAATTTTAACGGGTCTCATGCTTGACATCAGATTATTAGGAATAAATTACTGGAACTCTTCAAAATAGGTTTTGCAAGGCTTTCAGAGTCAATATCTGAATAATAATTTAGAATGAATCTCAGCGAATTTCAGCAGAGTTTTTTCAAGAACAAAATTTAAAAGCGAAATCTGAATAATAATTTCAGGAACACATTTGACCAATTTTAACAACAAAATCTGACAAAGAACAACTTGCAGAAGAACAAGCAGGAAAACCAGCAGAAAAATAAGCAGAAGAACCTAGTCTTTTGTTCTCCTCCCCTTTTTATACCTTTCTCTAGATCCTCTCTATTGTTTTGCGTATGATTTTAGATCTTGATAAGCCCCCTATGTCTTTTGTTTCGAAGCAACTTTTAGCTAAAAATAAACTTAAAATTTTTGTTATCAAATTCTGCATTTAATTTCAAATTTGATTTAATTTAAAAAGGCCATCTTTAGTTGCCTTGAAAGGAATATTAATTGAAACATGCCATTCCTTTAGAAATGTTGGTAGGTTTATCTTAAAATAAAATCACACGCAATATTTTAACAAAAATTAAAAGAAAAATATGACATTTTAGTTCACAGAATTTTGCATTGAATCATATATATATATATATGTTTGACATTTATATATGTTTGATTAATAAATTTTAAAAGTAAATTTGAATAGCAATTTAATCTTAATGGAATTTATTTTAAAAGAAATATTTTAACACAAATACAAATTTAAATACCATTAAGTAAGCAAAATGAACGTATTAATTTTAGCTTTAATGCAAAACCCTGCTGATACTGGACTATAAACTTACTTCAGGTTTACAATATTAGTTAAGTTTATAGAAGGCTGTGAAGTATGATTGAACTTTCGGATCCATTGCTTCAGTGTAAATTCCTAATGTGATGATAATGATCAAACATCTAGTGAAACAAATGCTCAGTGATGATGATGATGATCAAATAGAGATCAGATTGGTTTCAACAACTAAGTTTATTAACAACATATAAAATAAATATTTACAAACAAAAAATAATAAAATAAATAAATATTCGGTTATCAAGAATGGGTTTTTCTTTCATCTTGATGGTTTCATACAACAGAAACAAAATAATTTGAAATATATTATATACAAAATTATACTATATAATTCATTAAATGTATACATAAAATAAAAAAAAGAAAAGCAAGACGATAGTTCACTAATTCTTAAAACTATCCCGTTAATGTAATTATTAAAACGACATTTTTAAGCTAGGGTAAATACATTTGTAACTTTTTTTTATATTAAAAACATAATATATATATATATAGCTCCACTCCCATCTATACATGTGTGCAAGTCTTAGTAAATTAATGATAGATACAAAGAAAGATTTTTTACTCATGGGTTAATTATGCATTCAGAAATAGAACAAAATTACAAGTAAATATTATTAAAACTGATTAGTAACAAAAAAAAAAGTTTTGTTGCCCTAAAGTTTTGCCCTCAATGTTAAATATATAAAAACCTTACTTGAGATGAGGTCACCTTGATGGATCAGTGTTGAATTCTAGAGGAATCTGAAATTTACTTTTATTAAAAAAATAATACATATTAATTGAAGAGGATTTTTTTTTTAAATTTACATTAACATGACATTTATCCATCCACTGTTTCCATTTTTAATTGCAGGTGAATGAATTTGAAATATGACTCTTAAATACACAATAAAAAATTACAATATATAAATTTTCAAATAAAAATAACAAAAGCAAAAAAAAAACCAATCGTGTGAATCAAAATATCATATATTTATCTTGAGTAAAGCAAGCATTTTCTTTCCACAGTTAAGAGTTTATAAATATAAATGTCAATCTCCATGTATAGCATTCCTGTTTGCCAACTCTATTAATATTCATACAGATCATGCTGCTTGGTTAAAACAAACACATCCAAATTATCTCCTGTACTTATATAAATCCATGAAAGATTGCTGTACACCAGCATTCTATAAGACAGACATCTTTATGGAAAATTTTATAATTTCATAATTCCATAATTAAATAATGACATAGAAGTTAGCTTTGGAAAGTCCCACAGCATTAGTTTTTTACTGCAATTAGTTTTTTACTCCAAATACATCATAATGTTTCCTTTCTTATAAACTATTATTTATAATGTGGCTTAAAGATATATAAAAATAGCTTTTAAAGACAACAGTTAATTTTTAGTAGTTTCAGATTTCCTTTGTATTATTTCTATTATAATGAATTTTAGCTTGCAGAATAAATTAAGTCACTAGTTCATTTCTGCTAATTATAAATTAAAGTTTAACTTCTTGAAACCACAAATATTAAAATTTTATTGTTTTTTTAGATGCCAAATAGTTTTTTCTTTTTTTTAAAAGAAAAACAACTTTTCGGCTATCAGTTCAGTTCCAGATTTTTTTCTTTAAGTCCAAGAATGCTACTCTGCTGTCCCTTTAATTTTACATTTTTCCAGTCACCAGAAATGTTCTCTTGTCATGTTCTTGCTAAAAAACCTATTGTTACAACTTGCGAAAAAAAATCAAATTATAAAATATTCTTCTTCTTATTATTTTTATTTAATTTTCATTATTCCAAACTTGATTATTTAACAACAATTTTGACCTCATTTAAATTTTAATCTTTAATTATGTCCATTCTGTACATCAATCAATTAGTATTTTTAGTTATTGAAATTAAATGAATAAAAGAAAACCAATTAATTTCTACCAATAGACTAACATATTAGTTTATATGCATATATATTTCATGTGTATAGCAAATTTGTTTGCTTTCTCACAATAGATAAAAAATAAGAATTAATTTCTCAAACACATTAGTTTATCTGTATGTTTATACTACATTTGTATAAGCAAGTATATAAGATGTTTTATTTGCCTCCCACTTGGTCTGAATTCATAACATTGTAAAAGACATTGGGTGGTGTGCACTCACAAGTACGATAAGAATGTATGACTATTCGGGTTTGGTGAAGGGTTGCTACATCAATTTCCTTACTTTCTAACATTTTTTTAATTATTTAGCAGCTGGTTTTGGGAAGTTCAAATAGTGTGCTGGATTAGAGCTTTGATGGTTTTATAATTGCGGCATAACCAAGAATGTGTCTGTTACAGAAGGCACATGAAACTATTTATTTGGTAACCTCCATGCTCCTTTGAGGCTTACTGGATTTTGAAGGACTAGCCAAATATAAAAACATGTTTATTTAAGTTAGCCTCTAGATATTCCCATTGTTGCATTTATGTGTTACTTAGGAAATACCCTCATCAAACTTAATATCCCTAATACTGTTCTATATATATGCATTTATACACACACACACACACATATATATATATATAATATTCTTGCTATTAAAAGGTGTGAAGGTTGCCTTGACAGCAGTTAGAAATATTGGTTGCTATATTTACTGTGAATGTTTAGGTGGTTACTGGTTGGAAACTAATTATATATATATATATTGCACTTGCTATTGTCACAAAGTTTACTCAATTTTTTTATTATTTATAAATCTCAGCTATATTAAAAATTGCCTGATATCCTGCATTGTTACTGTACCGGTCGAAAAACGCACACCTAAACTGCAAGTCGTATCCAAACTCAGGCGGTTCAAAACTGAATTCAAACCCAACTCACTAGCTCAGATTAGTAGAAATCGACGGCACAGTGCTATGCACCAAGAAACTAGCTCAACGGTTGGTGAGGATCAGAGACCCCTGAACTGACATTAATATCTGATAATAAATAACTAAAATAATTTTAAATCGAATCATATGTATATGTTCGGGTTGCCAACACAGACAGCGAGTATTAATATTAAAATAATTATGAAAGAATTAAGTGTGTTTAGAAAATATTTAATAATAATAATTTGTTTTGTTTGAATTTTAAATAAAGATTAAATTAATTTGCGAGTATTAACATTAAAATAATTATGAAAGAATTAAGTGTGTTTAGAAAATATTTAATAATAATAATTTGTTTTGTTTGAATTTTAAATAAAGATTAAATTAATTAATTCTAGTCCTTGAACAAAGTTTATAATTATAATACGAGTGGTGATCCTTATTATATGCCAATGAATATTACGCTATATTGGAATTCTATGTCTATGCTCCCAACAAGAAAATAAAGGCGGATAAAGGTATTCATTAGTAAAGGAAATTATTACTCCAATTTTCTTACGACAGAATGTGTGATTTATTTTCACATTCGCAAATTCATTCATGAAGAGCAAGATACGTATTTTAGGGCATAACTTTAATCTTTATTGGAAAACTTATTTTGAGTTATAATGGAGAATTTGTTTGACTTTAATTGAAATCACTTCATCATGAATTACGAGCATCAGAGCGGGCTTTACTGGAACAGAGAGGTAACAGTGCTGACAAATAATGAGCTAGAAAGTGAAATTGAAAGATGATAGCTAGTCGATGATCGAAGTCCTCTGGTGGCTTGCATCTCACAAGTCTTATGCCCTTTGACTAATATGAAAGGAGAAGTGCTTTCTTCCTCGACAATTTAAAATAACAGAAATATTATCACCGACCAGCCTGACGGAGCGGAAGATTGCCCTATGTCAGCAACGTTGAAGATGATGACTTACTAGTCACCGTTTGAGAACTAAAACCCAATTATAGAATGCCCTACATGATGACTTGATCAAATAAATCAAAGTCAAATGATCTATAAGTAAAACTATTTTAAAGTATTTGTAAATCATATTAATTATGCCCCAATCATCGTGCCCTTCCTGAATCTTAAATAACAAAGTTGAATTAGAATATATTTGATTCTTTATCGGTCCTTTTGCAATAAAAACATTTTAAGATTATATATGAATAAATACATATTGGTGAATACAAAAATAGCTGGGGCATAGATTAAAAACGGAGCTAATAATTTATTATTAGCCAATTACAAAAATAACACACACATTTAATAATCTCTTTCGACTTGATAATTGATAGAACGGTAAATCTAGTTCTAATGGGTGAGAATTATTATTAAAATTAATATATTATTATTTGCACAAGGCAACAGAAACAAAGGAGATCATCGAGTCGAAAGATTATTGGCATATAATTAAAAATAAAAGACATTAATAAATCACATGATAAATATATATATATAATATTGTAAATGAACTGCCAAGTAAGAAAAGAGAAAGTTTAAAAACTAGAGGTTGAGAGAACTATGATATAAATTTACAATAGCATGAATAAAAGATTTTATAAAGATTGTTACATTAAAGAATAAAAGAGCTCTAAAAGAGAGTGTAAAGTAAAGTTTGAAACTGGCCAGAAAGTTTAAGGTTCATTTGGAAACATATTACCCATTTCTTCCAGGGCTGCTTCTTATTTACACATCCAGGTTGGTAAAAAAAATGTAGGCATGCATTCGGTCGATTACTTGAACAGCATTTCATTTGATTTTGGCAGCATGATTTGTCTGGAAAGAATTTAGCAGCTCCATTGAAGATTTCAGGGGACTTCAGGAACCGCAGCCAGATTCCTGATGTTTTAGCCCTTCACCATGATTGAAACACTATTTAAACTTTGATTTTTAAACGCATAGAGTTCACTGCACTTCTCTACAACAAAGATGGCTTTTTTTCCAAACTTTTCAGAGCTATATATACTGTCCTCTCTGATGCCTTTAGACTAGCACTTCTTTCATTATCAATGTTTTTTGATACATTGGTTGTTTTTAGATACCTTCGATAAGGCTTTAAATCAGAAAATGATTTTAATTAGGAAATCCTTATCTTTTTTCTAATTAATAAAACTTTAACTTGTTTTTGAAAAGGGAAAATCTGAAAGCTTATCGAAAGAATGTAGCTTTTAATCAATAAAACTTTAACAAATTATTTAAAAATAAAATCAAACATTCCCGACGCAATGAAACTTTAAACAATTATATATATTTAAATATTTACAAATATATACGCACAATCCACGCAGTTATAATACATAAATTCATGAATAATTCTATCATGAATTTATTAATAGAATTGATCAATTTAAATCTGAAACTAATTATTTGACTACACATTTATGAAGTAAGTTTTTCTTTATGGAAATCAGCGTGGATTGAACGTATAAAGCCCCATTGCATCGGAAATTTAAGGTTAGTACTAGCATTTGAAGTGGGCTTATGGCTAGATGTCATGATGCTAGGATCGAACTCAAATCTGATTGCTTCATTACTAACATCCAAAATAAGGCTTTAAGATATGGGCATTATACGTGCCTCAGATCTTTCCTCCTTGGTTTACCCAAAATGCATTTGAACCTGATTGCTTAACGATGGTATATGGTCTCTCATATGTATTACTAAATTTATGATTTTTACCTTCCTGCAGTTTACTAGGATGTGGAGTTTTTATTAGCATTCTCCAATTCTGAATTCATATTTAGACCTTCTTATTTTCAGATTTCTATGATTGGCTTTCATAGTAAGTTGCTCTTGGGCTTGCAATATATCCTTATCTTTGTCTATGATTATTTTTGTGGGTACTGGTTTGTACCTTTTAAATAGCACAGGTGTAATTTGATGAAAATGTAGTTAAGATAGGTGTGAATCCAGTTGACTCATTCATACTCCAATTGATGTACTTGACTATCTGTTTCATCTGCTTAACCCACCCCTTGTGTTCTCCCTCTAAATAGGTCCTAAACAAATGTCCAAGTTCCTGCATGGCACATTCACATGGGTTTGACTGAGGATTTCCAATGGAGGTCAACACATGCTTGATCTCTGATTTTACCACCCATTTCTTCTATTCTCTGGATTGGAAAGGAGTACCATGATCAGTTAAAATGATCTCAGGCTTTTCTACTATTGGAAATTGGAGGGTTCCAATACTTGGATCACATGTTTAGTATTGGCTTGGGGTATTGGGTAAGCAGCAACATATTTGGAAAAGAGATCATAGGTGACTTATTTGCCTGTTAAATGGGGGCAATGGCCCATAATAGTCAATCACTAAGATCTCACCTAGTCTTTCCAGTATAATTGAATTTATCAAGTTGATATAGTTTTGGTTTACTGGCTTGGTTTTCAAACAAGTTAGACAGTCTTTGAGTGACTTCAAGACATCCTTGTACATTTTCGGCCAGTAAAACCAATTTTTAAGAGTGTGATCTGTCTTGTGAGCACTGTAATGCTCATACAGGCAGTGGATATACTTTATGAGTGGGTCTCTTAAAGGTGTTGGTATTACTATCCCCCACTCATCTGCATCACAATCAATTCTATATAGCAAGACCTGTTGTTCAAGTTTAAATCGATCAGTATCCTTGGGCAGCATTCAAAACTTTCTCCCTTAATAAAACTTTTATGATTTGGGTTTAATTCTGGGTTATTGATTTGTATCTTGGGTGGGTTTTCCAACTCGTTCTCTACATTACTATCAGCCATTATATTGATATTTGTAATGTAGGCATTGTCTACTGATAAATGATTTTGTTCTGACCTACATGGGTTTGTACTTAGCATGTCAGCTATGACATTCTTGGATCCTTTGTAATATTGTATGATGTAATTGAATTCCTCTAGCAGCAAACTCCATCTGACTAAATGCTTATTAATCAGGTAGCTGTGGTTCAGGAATTCGAGGCTTTTGTGATCAGTGATCACTATTACCTCTGATCCAAGTAGCATCTGTCAAAATTTTTGGAAGGCCTACACTATTGCTAGTGCTTTTTTCTCAGTAACCATATAATTAATCTCTGGACCTTTCAGGAGCTGGCTGATAAAATAGAGGGCTCCAGGTTGGCCATCCTCCTGGATTTGGGATAATGTTACCCCCAATCTGAAACCACTACTATCTGTTCGGACAATGAATGGTTTATTAAGATCAGAGAAGGCTAACATAGTTTGCTCTAAGAACCCTGTTTTAATATTTTCAGATGCTCAGTCCTGTTCTTTGGTCCATTTCCATCATTCATCTTTACTTAGTTTTAGCAATGGATCCATGTGGTCAGTGAACTTCTGGTAGAAACAGTTATAGAAATTACATAAGCCTAAAAATGATCTAATTTGCTTCTTATTAATTGGTTTGGGGAAGTTTTGAATGGCACTGATTTTCTCCGGGTAGGGCCTTATCCCATTGCAACCAATGATATGACCTAGGAAGACTACCTGGTTAGAAACTAAGGTACTCTTCTTGAAGTTTATTTTGATTCCCTTCTTGTAGCACTCTTCAAAAAACATATCAAGATGTTGAAGGTGTTCTTCGATTGTGATTGATGCAATAATTACATCATCCACATAAATTGTCGGGATCTGTTTAATCTCAGAAGATATGGTCTTAACCAGGCATCTGATCAATCCAAACAGCATCATATTAAACTGGTACATAATATCTCATATTGGAAGGCAGTGTATTGGCAATCTTCAGGATGAAGTACAATCTGCCAATAACTGGAGCCAATAACTGGAGGTCAAATCAAAGGTAGAAAATACCTTCTTATTTCCAAATCTTATGAACAATTTGTGAATGTGTGGTGGAATGTTCCTGTCAGTGACAGTAATTTTGTTCAATTGCCTTGCATCTAAACAAAATCTCATTGACCCATCTCTCTTCTTCACATCACAACTGGATTACAGAATGGTGAAGAGCATTCGGAAATGATACCCATATCCAGCATTTTATTAATCTGCTTGGATATTTCTTCTCGATACTGGTATGGAATAGGATACAATCTGGATTGAAATGGTTGGTCATGCACTAATTTAATTCTTTGATGGAATACCTCTATCACTCCTGGTATCTCTGAGAAAATCGGGCTAAATTCCATTATAACAGATCACAATTTAAGTACATCATTGCTTCCAAGCAAGTTGGACTCTGCTAGTTTATCATTTAAGAGCACTTCTGGGATATTAGGTGTAATACAATCAACCTCAATTAGATCATATCTGGGAAGCAATGTCATCTTCAAGACCTCATTATTTACTCTAATTGTTTTACTGGAGAAGTCAATAACACAGGTGTTCAAATGTAGGAAGTCTGCCCCAAGAATGATGTCATGGATTAAACCATTGAGTATCAAAACACATGATAGAGGGTTGTTTGGCCTACTTGAACCTTAGCCCAGATTTGTTTCTGAGCTAGCTTGGCCTTCTTGCTGCTGGCCATGGTAACTTGGATAGATTTTAGTGGCAGAGTTTTGACATTGGGGTTTTTGGCCAGAATTTTTTGAAAAAAAATTATCTGACACCATTGAAATCTGGCTACCAGAATCTAATAGTGGCTTAACCAGCAGATCCTCAAACAAAACCTCTATCATGGGGCAGCTTTGTAAAGCGAAGTTAGGTACTTTATCATCCCATGAACACATCATGTCAGTGATTTCTTTATAGGGGGTCAGTTGCATGTTCCTCAAGATATCTTGGGTGTCTTGAGGTGAGGAACATAGCCTCAAGTACCTTGTTAGTTTGGTTTCTTTTGGATTTTGAGTGTATTGTTACTACACCCAGGTTTTGGAGACTTTTCTGGACTATTAAAAGGCTTATTTGTGCTTTGCCATAATTAGGCCAGTCCCTTTTAGATGACCATATATTTTGGAAACTATTTGGCATGGCCTTACCCTTCCAATGATTAGGGTCATTGTTGTTTTTCCATTTTCAGTAAAATATTGCATTTATAGCTGTCTCTAAAAACCCTAGTGGACAAGCTGAGGGTATTCAGTCTATACTAGTTAATAACTCTACTACCTGCTCAATATTTGCTGCATTTGTGCACAATAGTGACTGTTCTATCCTCAATGGAAGATTCTTTTTCACAATTCTTATGATCTCACTTTCATTGAAATGATTAAGTATTTAATGTACGTAATTTTGTGACTTGCCATCTGAAAAATTTAGTTAGTGTTTCTCCAGGTACTGATCTATACTTCTCCTGAAACATCTGATATAGTACAGCCTCCTGTCTGTCATTATTCCAGAAGTTCCTGGTCAGTAACATTTTATAATCAAGGCATCTTCTTGCAGGTACCTGTAGGCAGTTATTATTTTTTCACCCTCAGACAAATTCCTATTTACAGAAAAATACAAGTTTAAGCTTCATAAATGTTCTATTGGAGCTTCATTAAGGGCTCCTTTAAACACCTTTAACTTAATGAATTGATTAATTGCATTTATCTGTGTTGGATGTGTATCAATCTTCATAATTTCTGAAGCAACCTTTTATGGATTCACCATATAGTGATCAGTATTAGTTTGATATATATTTGGAAGAGTGTCCTCTAAATGAACATTGTGGAGGCCATCATCCTCTCTCGTCAAGACATAAGGCGGGGAAGTGGATTCCATATAATGGTTGCTCACTCTTTGTGGATCCTTAATTGCTACTTCCAATCAACATCCCTCTCTTCCCCATGTTTCTGAGTCTTTGTGATAGCTTCAGTTTGTCACATCATATGTGTTAGTAATCTTGGGTCCCCTTGAGATTCCACTTTTGAATGTCTTCGATTCATGGACTCATCCATTTTATCACCTTGACCCCATATTTCAGCTGTGCTCTGTGTGAGTTCCTCCAATCTATTTTGGTGTATAACAGTAACAGTTTCCAAAGACATTAATTTGTTCACAAATTGGTCCAAATGTCAATTTAATATATCTTCAACCCCATTGGGTATTACACTATCTTTATCCCATGCACTTGAAAGATGATCCAATTTGGTATGAATGGCTTGAAATTCCTCTTTGATTTCACTTTCATGCTTTTCTTGGTTCTTTTTTATCTCATCCCTGAAAGTTTCCTGAGTCTTATAAACTTCTTTCATTTTTGTATCTAGCTAATCAACAATATCATCTGTAAATCTGTATACTGCCCATGACACTGCATAATCCTTTCATCCATCTCTTCTTTCATTCTATCCATCCCTTGTTTTAATTCAACACTATCTTTTTGTATATTTTCCAACCCTAGAGATAATTGTCCCATGTTCTTGATCAATTTATTTTCAATTCCCTCTATTTCTGCTTTTGTTCTTGCTTTTACCGTATTCACATCTCCTTTCAAATCTTCTCTCAAAAGACATATCTTTCCTTTCAGCTCTATTTCAATCTTGCTAACACCATCTTTAATTGCCATACTCTCTAACTTCATGGTCATGTCTTCCCTCATGGCATCCATTTTATTACACATGCTAGTATTTATTTTTATCTCCATGCCATTTATGCTGGATTTGATATTAGCATTGATTTTCACCTCCATACTATTTATATCTGCTTTCATACTATCCATTTTGCCATCATTTCTTGAAACAATTGCATGATTTTCACATTTTCAGTTGTCTGCACTGCTTCAATTCCAGGTGCTTGAGTAATTTTATCAGTGAGGACTGCTTTCTTCTTGTCTCTGTGGAGTTTTATTCCCCTCCATCGTAGACCCCCAGGAGTTTGGATCAATAAAGACCCCTCCTCATTACTATTATCAATATCACTTTTCCCTTCAACAACACTAGTATCTAACATCTCTTCCATAGTCTTTATACTTTTACTTCTAAATACTAATCCACTTCTAAGTAACATGTAGCTAAATAATTATTAAAAAAAACCTTTATACTTACAAATATCAAAATACAATACTGTAGGATTCCTAACCACTTCATGCTATTATTTATTTATTACTGGTGTTTAAGCTTGCCTCATTCCTATATTTTTTAAAATCTCAGAACTGGAGTGCATGAATCATTAATATACTATACATAGGCTTCAAGATATATATATAAGAATGAGAATGTAAATTTCTAATCATTACAAACTTCATGTAATGAATTCAATATTTTGCTTGCTATATAGATGTATAATTGACACATATTATAAATAGGATCCATTTTAAAACTAATTAATAAACTCAAGTCTGTAAACATCATGTGATCACTATTTCTTATGCTTGCTTATAACTGTTATTAAAATAGGCAAAACTCTATATGTATAGAGAGTTTGAGAGTCTTGCCTGTTTTAAATTCAAGTCTACTCTAAATAAATCAACATAATATTTAAAAATTACCAAAATGTTTTAAACTTTTCATTTTTTAATTCCTTGATACTAACAAAATGTTTAATAATTGAGATTATATCATAAATAACATTAATAAATTGTGATTGGATTTAATGATTAGTACTTTCCATGAGCTAAACTAGAGATTCATGTTGAATAACTTAAAAGAAACAATAATATATAAAATTTATTTATTTCATTTTTATTTTAAAACTTAAAACTGACATGGATATAATAAAATAATTCATTAAATAAATTCAAGATCATAAAATTTAGAATACACATAATAAAAAAGAAACTTTGAAATTTAAATAAAGTTCACAAAATCTGTTTAAAGTGATCTTTTATATGATTACATAGGATTATCAAAGAGTGGAATTTTTGATTATTTAGCAATCAGCAAATTTCTTTGGCAATTACAGTTTAAATATTCATTTCTGTCACATACATTTATTTCAAAGCTCTATAATATATAAAGTACATGGATTTAGTTTTATGATGTAGGATGCTGGATTTCCCATAGTTATTTCCTATTACTTTTACCACGTTTAAGTTTTCTCAAATTTTGAAAGATGGTTTTTGTCATAAATGGTTCACAATTGTAGACATTAACTTATACTAGATTATCATATAGTTAATTATACTCTTGAGATTGTTTTTACTGAAGTCAGTTCTATGCTCAGGATGGAAACAGGATAAACTAGCAATTCATATGAAAGCTTGGTTCTCTTAAGGAGATTGATACTTGTCTCATAGTAGCTTGCAACTATTTTCTGTATATAGATAAGATGTTGGAACAACCTATAAAAATAAATCAATTTGACCCTTGTTACCAAATTATTTATATTAAACTTCTATCTAAGAGAATTTTAATCTTTAATTAATAAAACAATAAATAAATTATGGTATTAAATTTCTATTTCTATAATCAAATAAAAGATTTACAATATAAGAAATAACAAAATATAATTAGATTACAAATAACAAGATTATAATTATAATACTGAGATTAATTAATTTTTGATGAAATTTATTTTTAATGAGATTAATTAATTTTTGATGAAATTTATTTTTAATTTTTTAAAATTATGTTTATCCATAATTAAATAGAATATATCTTGTCTAGTTTTTGCTTGAGTTTAGATGCTAATTAAAACTCTTAAAAAGAAAACTTTATTTTTTATCCTCTATTAGAGTATTAAACTTTTGGAAGTCTAAATAAAAAAAATACTTTAAAAAAAAAAAAACAACAACAAAACTATTTCCCCTTAAAATTAAATAAATTCTCTATATCTAAAATTATGTGTGTCTACATCTATTTACTTATAATAATTGATTCTAATGTAATAAGTAATATTTAGCGAGCTGTACTATTTTGCTAGTATTAAATTTGATGTTTAACATTAAACAAACCTCCTCCCTTGTTACTTATGTAACATAAATATGAAATCTACCTACCTACATACCCCCTACCTACCTATTCCTACCTACCTATGTACCTACCCACCTACCTACCCACTTACCTATCCCCTACCTACCTACCCACTTACCTACCTACCTACCCACCTACCTACCCCCTACCTACCTACGCACCCTCTACCTACCTACCCCTACCTACCTACCCCCTACCTACCTACCTGCCTACCAACCTACCTGCCTACCTCCCTACCCCCTACCTACCTACCCACCCACCTACCTACCTACCCCCTACCTACCTACCTGCCTACCTAACTACCCACCTACCTACATATCCCTACATACCTACCTAACCACCCACCTACCTACCTTCCCACCTACCCACCTACCTACCTCCTACCTACCTACCTGCCTACCTAACTACCCACCTACCTACCCCTACCTACTTACCTAACCACCCACCTACCTACCTACCCACCTACCTACCTACCTACCCACCCACCCACTCTCCTACCTACCTACCTACCTACCTCCCTACCTCTCTCCCTACCTACCTACCTCCCTCCCTACCTACCCCATCCCTCCCTCCTCCCTTATATTTTCAATCATTACTGATCCACTGCAGAATCAAAGTCTCCCCAAGTTTAACCATGTTATTCTTAACTTCTCTTTCTAATATACTAAGAAAAATTTTCTATTTCATCTATCCACTTCACAATCTCTTAGGATTCAATTTAATACTACAGCTGTTTATCTATCATCATCGCTTTTAGAAATATATCTAGACTAGCTTTATTTGAGTCTTTTAATTTTTTTAATGATATCAGTGATACCTGTTTGTTTCCTTGTTACTGCTAACATATTTATTTCTACATTGCTCTTCTATTATGTATTCAAATCTGAGATTCATAGTTTAATATATTAAGAAAGTATTAACTGACACCTATATAAGAGCAGTATATTTCGAGATTTAACTATTTTAAAGTAAAATTAGTCTGCTCCTTATTCGTCATTGATTCTAATTATTTTCTTTCATCCCCCCCCCCCTTATGAAAACTGCCACTTTGAACTATCACCATATATATAAAAAATTAAAGCAGCTTTTAAATAGCTCACTGTAAGATATATTCTCCAAAAGCTCCATCTGCTAAAGAAACAATAGCAGCAAGAATATTGCCAGATTAGTCATTGACATAATGGTGAAGCGTTTAGCAGATTTTTATGTTTGATTTTAGATTCAATTTCAGAATAGTTTGATATTTACTATTAGAGATGGTGAGTTAGGTTGGCTATAGGTTAGCTACCAAAAAAAAAAAAAAAATCTATTAGGTATCTGATAAATTCTGAATTTTACTTATAAACTTTTAGATAATGAACATAGCAAGCAGATGTGTGAAGCACCACTTCATGACCCTATCCTTTTTTTTTAAAAGCTCATTTATAATTTTTTTCAACTTTTCATTTATCAACTTTTATTTATACATAATCATTTAATAATCAATTCTCACCCATGTAGGAACTCATTCAAGTCTAATTTTTTCTGCAGTTTTAATTTGATAAAATAATATCGATTTATATCCCATTAAAAAAAAAAATTTGCATATTAATTTACCCATTTTCTCTATTTTTCATGTTTCAATGCAGATAATATCTTCTTCATCTTTTAATAATCTAAAATTTAAATCCAATAGGATGTTCAAATTACAACTGCTCGCGGTTTATCAAAAATATGATTACTTATTGGAATTTTGTAATATTATTAATCATTTGATAAGCTTATAAAACTCTTTTACATTTTTTTTTTTATCTGCAGTAATAGGTTAATATTTTATTCTTACCGTCACCATTTTTAGAGATCAGATTTTATTGCTGTCTACTTTCATTTGTTACTGTTAACGTGACCAATCCATAGAATTTAAATATTAATGTCTGTCTCTTTCTATTTTTCGCATTTTGAAGCTCAAGAAATTAATTCTTTTCATCTTCGATGATGTTTGCTAAAAATTATTATCAACAATCTATTCTACAAACTTATATTTCAAATTAAATTTTAAGCTAAAAGAACTGAGGTATTTAGAATTATTATATAAAATGTCAAATTATCACCGATAAGTATCCTATTGCCTTTATGTAGCAAAAAAATCTATATAGGCACACACATCACCTTTTTATGTTTTTGTCTCTTGTTTTTATATATGATTAACATTCTTTAGCTAAAATTAGCTGAGGAACCTTTAGTTTTTTTTATTAACTGCTCTTATCACTGGAAAGTATTTTACGCAATTAAACATCCTATTAATGTGACAACAATTCAAAAGTTTTAAGATCAATTTAGATTAAGACGATAAGAAAGATTTATTAGTGTTAAAGGTATTCAGTTACCAGTAGTTTTGTAATTAATGTAAATGTTTACAATTTGGGTTTGATCAGGCAACAACCAATAACACTTAAAAGTTTTTAACCAGAGGCTAAACACGTAAAATTAAGGATTTATCTTTAGTTATAATAGAAAAGGTCGTAAAGATAACACTCTATATGATAATATTAAAGATCAAGTTATGGATTTAAACAATTGAAGGAGTTTTCCTTTAAACAGCTATCGTTTTTAGTAATAGCAGCAGCAACAAAAAGTCAATAAAGTTACTTTAAGAAATGTGCCAGTAAAGTAAATATTTGTAAAATTTAAGAGGTGTTTAAAAATCAATTACTTAAATATAAACCCAGAAATGTTTATGCGATTCTATAATAAAATTTTTTTAGTTATCAAAGGCAAAAAAATAAATAAATCTTAAAATAAATAGACACAACAATTTAATAATGATTTTTATCTATTTTTATTTAATTTGAGCATTTATCCCGCAGGTTTTTTGATGCCATTATTAATAAAAACAAATACGTAACACAATGATTTATTGCGCAGGAAGATGATGATCGTGTACCAATAGTAATCAAAAAGTTGAAGTTAGGTTTAGGAGTTTTCAACTTTTGAATTCTTCACTCTATTAGTATACCGGCAAAGGCATAACTTCATTAAATTTAATAATTATTCATCAACATAATTAATCACGTAATTATTATCTAACGATTAAGTATTGCTGATTGATCATAAAACTTATCTGAGCACTTATAGTATATATGTGTGGGAGATGATAATCTGGACCATCTGATGATTGCTGGTTTAGCATGAAATACGTATATTGGCGATTATTTATCTTTTCGGCATATATGTACTTGAGTGTATCAGTGTTATTAGAGTGGAAAGTGATGGATCATCTGAAAGTCTGTGCTCATATACCCTATATATTACATATATAGACACAGGTATATAATAAGCCTGTGTTTCAGTTATTTATTAATTTAGTTTTTTCTGTTTACTTTCAAGCAGATTTTTTAAAAGAATTCCATATTTTTTTCTGATAAAGCTTCATATTCATTTCTTCTTTTTAAATCTCCGTAATAAATATCTATTTCTATTTTTCTTTTACCTGGAAACTTTTAACAGCTCTTTTTAGTTATATAAATCATTATCATTTATGCGTTTTTAAATCTCTTCTCCAGTCGTTACACGTGGGGCTGCCATAACTCATTAGTCAGTTCAAGCTTCTCCAATCTGAATGTTGCCTCTTTTTAAATATCTTAAAATAGTGATTGACCATATATAGAATCATGAGGAATTAAAATATCATAATAAAAGAGATTAAAGTTTAATACATTCTTGTTGAGGGGGGGGGGGATAACTTGATTACAAAAAGTCCTTTAAAAAAAAATCTCCAAAGTAGAATTTATAAGGGAAAGTCCATGTGATAAGAAAATATGGTGCACCGAAAATATATCTATTTGAATTATATATTGATTTAAAATAGACTTATAACAGGGAATAATTAAAAAAAAAACATGCTAATATCATGTTACTGATATAGATTTACACTATAACTCATTAAGACAAGAACTGATTTATCAAATAAAAATAATAATAAAAAAAAACAACAGCCAAGAATAAAAGGCTATCTAGAAGTTGAAATGAAAAGAACTGTGGAATATAATTTAAAAAAAAAAAGCATTCTCTTTCTCTCACACACATTTTATCAAACTAGATTCTGCTGACTGTAGGATGCAAAATATAATTTCTAATTATAATATGTTTGACATTTGATTATTGATCTATTTAGAAATAAGACCGATTCAATTATCTAAAGACAATTAATCATGTAGGGCAATATGTTAAAAATGTGAAGTTTACTAATTAAAGTTTGTGATTTAACTTTAAAATTAAGATGCTGAAATAAACTGTGTTAAGAAGATGCTGAGCAATGAATGGGAAATGTGGTTATAGGACTTTTTTTATCACAATTTATTCCATCTATATTTAAGGTGAGAATTCAACTTGCATTGAAATTAGAATATTGCACACACATAATTTGATCAAGTACAGAAAGCCACAAATCTTAATTCTTGAAATAGGAACGATTAAGAAAAAGAAAGGAAAAGATTAGAATCTTCAAAACGTATATTTGGATTAGAAGAGAAAATTAGATATTTTTATAATTATTTAATTTAATTTTTTTTTTCTCAGTTTATCTACACATTTAATTTTACTTTTACAATTTAGGCAAATTTTAATGTCCACTTCATATGCTTTTGTCACTACAATTGCTATTATTTTGTGATTATTCATATACAGAAATGGATGAGACTGTTCACCATCCAACTACATTAAACCATCTAGCAAATTTATTGGCATTTTATTTCTGAGTTTAAGATCAAGAAACACCTTAATCCTTTTTTCCAAATTGCCTGATTGTTTTTAATGAAATATCAGTTTTTTTTAAAGGCAGAATGAATGTGTGTGTAGATGAGTATATTTATGATAGATATTTACAATTATGACAGACAAAACTAAATCATAGCTCTTATTTCCAGGAGGCTGTAAAGTTATTAGCCTAGATAGCAGTTGGTGTCTGAAGATGAACAGTGCTAATAATTCATTGATTGTAAATCTTAGGATAACATTTGATGATAACCATAGTTCATATAACTATAAATTACTTTCAAGTAAAGGAAGACTGCTCAAATTGAAAAAAAAATTGTCTAACATTAAATGAGACATTATGGGAGTTTGTGAAGTTAGAAGAAAATATAAAAGAGATAATTGATTTAAAAAGTGGACATATATTTTACTATAAAAACACAATATGGAAACACAAGTGGAGTGGTGTTTATTATAAATAAAAATGGAAAAACATTGTGGATATTGATGGTTTATCAGATAGAGGAATTAATTATTCAACTAAATAGAAAATATTAAATGCAGATAATTCAGGTTTATACTTCTAAACGTTGTCATTAGTACAGGATTTTTATATGAATTGAGAAAAATCGTAATTGGAAATAGAAAATGGAAGCATCCAAATAAATATATAGCTGAAATGAATTATTTTTCTCTAGCAGGTAATATGTATTTCAAGATTGTAGTATTTTTAATAAGTTCAACACTGAAATGGTCTTAGATTAAAAATGATTAATGAGATATAAGATGTGTGTCAATGCAATAATAGAAATATAAACATTATTAAGAAAAGATAATATTCACACTTGACATTACTAATTTCCAAAAACATACCAGTGATTTTAAATTGGAACTTGCAAATCTATTTAAAATATTAACAGATTTTGAAAATTGTTCAGATTTAAATGTAATTACTAGGGAGATAACTAATACACTATTAAAAACAGTAATAAAGGTATTTGGTACAAAGAAACAGCAATTTATCACTAAATTTTTTAATTGAGACAAGACAATAAATGTTATGGGGGAGGGGGCAAAAGGAATATGAAAATTTATTAAAGTGATGCAATAAAAAGAATTGAATATCTAGAGTTTTTAAAATGATAGGAAAATGAGTTAATAACAGTATTCCAAAGTTAAAAATATAAAAGTGTCAAAAGTGATAAACAATATCTTCAAATTGGTAGGAAACTTATTTCTGCAATAAGAGAAAGAGATAAAATTTATTACTATGAAGAGAGATAGCATGTGAAATGTATAAAAGAGTTAAATAAAGAAAAAATAAGAAAACAAAGTTCCTCTTACAATTATTATATATTCTGAATTGTGAAATATTTTAAATAAAAAGGTGAAACATGCAGTTAAATCTATGAAGTAGGGAAAAGGTTCAGTAAAGGCAAAATTATAATCTACATTTTAAAGAAGTAAGTAAAGAAAGAGAGAAATTATTGGCAGTTATGTACCAAATATCTAAATTAGATAATATATTGGATAATTGGCAAAATACAGTAGTAATATTAATATTTAAAAAAGATGGTAAAATGTTATTACAAATTATAGACCTATTACTTTTATTAATTCTATTTAAAATTTTTGCTTAGATAATTTCAATTTGTCTACTGCAAACTTTGGATTTGTACCAACCAAAAGAACAAGCTGGATTTAAAAGTGGTTTTAGCATAGTGGATCACATTAAAGTATTAAGAGAAATTATAAGAATGACAAAGAATATAAGTTACCATTATGCTTTGAATTTGTAGATTATGAAAAGTATTTAATTCTATAAACATTTCTATAGCAATTAAAGCACTCACTCACCAAGATATAAATCTAGGACAGATGTGTAGGCACAAAAGTGCTTCATTATTCAAGTAATGCATTGTATGCATAATTGTAGTTAGAATGTTATAATTGACTATTTTTTAGTCTGTATTCAGAACAGGTTATACTTACGTGTTTAATGAGGTTCTTTACATCTGTAATTTTGCTCTGTGTGGTCAAGTTGCAATCTTTAGTGTCTATATAAACAGACCATAAATAAAGACGGATTTCCACCTTTATTATTAAAAGGAGGTTGCCTTGACAACAGAATTAAAATTGATGATGGTCACTGACATTGGTATTGTCTGTGTTTTGATTGCTTTCAATGAATTTACATTTATAAACCTATTATGCTTGAATATTATTAGCTTTATTATTTAAGTAATACATTGTAATAGTGCAGTTTGAAAGTTATAATTGTAGTCTGAATGTTATAATTGACTATTTGTTAGTCTGCATTCAGAACAGACTACATTTACCTGTTTAATGAGGTTTATTTAAGCTACTTTGAATTAATAATTTCATTCTTTGTAGTCAAGTTGCAATCTTTAGGGTCTATATAAATATATTTGACTATAAATAAAGATGGATTTCCACCTTTATTGCTTAAAGGAGGTTGCCTTGACAACAGATTGAGATTGTTGATTATTACTGATATTGGTAATGTTTATGTATTGACTGCATTCATGCATTTATAAAATATTATGTATTGTGCCAAGCCAAACAGATTGGAGCCAAGATAATTAATTTTATAACTTTCATATTCCTTACAAATCAAAATAGAAAAAGAAAGGTAGTTCCACTATTTTGGATCATAACTGGTATTAGTATATGATTTTTTAATAGTGTAGATTCTGTGGCACTGCATTTATTAATTTTTTAATTGAAAAAAAAAAAAACATATGAAGAGATCAGTATCTTATGGACAGTCAAAAAATATTAATAGTCTTTACGCTATATTGTTCTCAAAGGAAAAATGTCTCTTAAGAGCATTTTTTCATTGTCATCTTAGTTTTACTCAAAGAGTTTGGAATAAAAAATATATGATTTTTTGCTTGTTTATAAATATTTCTGATGATTTTTTTACATAATAATTTATTGATAATTGTTTAAAACAAAAAAAACTGCATATATTCAATTTAATTTTATTTATTTATATTTTAGTTTTATAAATAGAAGTTAATAAACTTGACTATAATATTAATAAAAATCATGTCATGGGTTTGATTAACCTTTATAAGTAACTCTTCCTATAATGCCATCACCTGCGAAAAATTGACATTAGAATTTTTTCAAATATTTTAATAACTGTAAAACAAATATCAAATTTTAAAACAGAATTTAATAGATTTAGCACAAATCTGCAGTTGTTCTTTGATTTTTTTGTTAGAGTGTCTACACTAACATTGTTGAAGATGTTTACATCCTTTGTTCTTATTTACAACTCAGTGTTTAAACATTTATAAAATTCAAATATGATTTTTTAGAATATTGTTCCTTTATAAAATTAAATTAAAAAAAATCAAATCCAAATTATTGAATTTTTGTTATAAAATAAAGATTTTATATAGAAATGAAATGTTGAGCATTTTCAAAACTTTAACCAAGTAGAACAATGGAAAATGTCAAATTGTTAAAGGATTAATAAACTTTATATGTAAATGCAAATGTTTAAATTTCCAAATCACTTTAATTTAAATATCCTAATTTGTAACTTTATTTAAAAATAAACTTACTTAAAATATATTGCCTCATAATACTTATGACAATCCTGCAAATTATGAAATAACATAATTACATTTGACAGTTATATTTTATAACTTGCAATATGATGATTAGATATAGTGTGGTAGTAGAGTTTTTGACTTTGGAATTTAGGATCCTGGCATCGATTCTGGGGATCTCTCAAATTTTTTGAATACTAATTATCTTTGTCTTTTTAATATTGATATATTATTTTTTACATGTTTTACTATCCTGCTTCTGCTTGGATTTGAACTGTCATAACATGTTTTACCTAAATAAAAATCCATAACTGATCAATAATATGACCCAAAGCATATCCAAAAATTATTGTTTTAGATTGTGGGCAAACAAAAATAGCAAAAATCATACAATTTTAAAAAAGGTATTATATGCTAAAATATTTTATTCTTAACAAACTTTATTATAATGCCACTCAGTTGAATGTAACAACCATATAACAGCACTGGAAAGCTTATCTAAATAGTCACACTACTGGGAAAGTGCCTAAAATATTTATCTAGTGAAATGAACAAAGCATTTGGTTTATTCTATAGTCACACATAATAACTTAAAATTAAACAAAATAAAGTGCAAATGTGTACTAATAGCTTCTAAAAATTTATTAAATAAATAGTCTTGCATTGGTGGTTGAGAGGTCAGTGCAACTGCCTTGCACTTGCAGGCAGTTGCCCGGGTTGCGGGTTTGCGTCCCAGCCGATGCTATGACACTTAAAAAAAAATTTATTAAGTAAACAATAGAAGTATGAAAATTTAAAATGTCAAGTCTTTTAATATGTATATAGTAAAGTATAGTATATGCAGTGATGAAATAAGCATATAAAAACTAAATATTGAAGGAATATAAAAGAAAATAATTTTGTTAATAAAAAATACAAATAAGTTTTGCATAAGAAACTCTGAATTACATTAACAGTAACTACAGTAATGTTTTTTAAAACAAACAAAAAATATTTTTAACAAACTAAAGTAGACCTGATTAATATTTCTAATGAAATCTAAGAGTTATATCAGCATTGCAATAATTACTGCACTCCATAAAAGTTAATAAAGAACAAGCCAATATGTAAGCGATAATGAAAATAAAGAATCATGTTTCTCTTCATGATTGAAGCCTGAGCTATAAGATGGTCCAGATTTTAGCGGCAAAACAGTGAAGGATACCACTGGACACCATATCCCTGAGAATCAGCATCTAGCTGTAGGTCATTAGCCATATAAGATCTTTATAAATTACCCTGATCCTAATAAGTCCTAAAGGTGCCGTGTAAATTATAAAGATAGGCCAAGTAGAAGTAGAATTATTTAGATAAGATTATATATACATATATTTGTAGTTTTGTGGTAGATATATGTACATAAGTTTCATAGTTGGGTAACTTACTGCATATTAAATTCTAGATATGTATATGAATTCAGTTGTATATATAATTAATTGTTTGCATTAAACTAATATTAAATTACTTTTTTTGTTATTGAGTTATTGCATCCTATGTGTATATCTTATTTTACTTGTGAAAGATTTATATTCATTTGATCCAGTCATAGCAGTCAAGGATATAACATGAAAAAGAAGTTGAAGAAAGTTGTGATTCTGAAAATGAAAAATCTGAAATTTCTGATTGTACATTACATTTTAAAGTAAGAATGGGGCACTTGGTCAAAAATTATGAACATAAAAATTAGTTGAAAATTCTGTTAGTCAGATAGTTCAGTAAGGATTTTCCTAAAGATGAGCCTTTTTGTAAGTTTTTAGAATCATATTATCATATTACCATATGGAGAGAAAATTTCTAGAAGTTATTTTATGGGTGCCAAAGTCAGGAGAGTTAATATATAAATAAAAAGGTAAAAATGTAAATAATTATAAATTTTTAATGTTTTACTGCTTCTGCATCTTTTATTAAATAAAATTACATAGGATAAATTTTGTTTTAATTCACAAATATTATTGCATGGGATTGAGGGCATTGAAATTTAATTTACACAAAGGTACCTCTTATCCTCTCAAAGTGACTCTGAGCCAATTATTATTATATCCTGAAGAATGTTTATCAAAATGCAACAACAATCATTAGTGATATTAAGAAAATGAACACTGAGAAAAATGTATGACAGGATGATTCCATAACTCCAAAGTTTTTGCAGCAGTTTTACAATAAGTATTTTGTTGATTAAAATGAGAAGCTAAAGGAGTAAAAGTGAATGGAGATTATTTATGTCATCTAGATTTTGCAGATGTAGTTGTTGTTTCGGAAAATAATGCTTCAGAGCTTCTAATAGTTATGAAATGAAAGTAAGAAAGTAGGACTTAAAGACAAATGCTAAAAAGACTGAAATAATATTCAGTGGATTTGTTTAAATGAATAAAATAGAAATTGATAACGATGAATTAGATAAAGTTAACAGCTACTTTGTTCAGACTATTAATATGGATGGAAATGTAATGGATAAAATCAATAATAAAATTATCTTGAAAGGAGTACTTTTGAGAGAAATAAATTAATATTAAAAGTAAATATGCCTATGTGCTTGAAAAAAAAAACGGTTTTTAATAAATGTCTTTCTAGGAGTTCTTAGTTATCAATCAGAGACTTGGACACTTAACAAAAGAACAATACAGAGACTTCAGATCACTCAATGAAGTATGGAGAGATGTATGTTAGAAATATCAAGAAAAAATCAAAAACAAAATACATGGGTGAAAGAACAAATAGGTGTTACTATTATTATTGAAATACTTAAGAGACTGAAGTGGAGTTAGTCTGGACATATTTCTAGAAGAGATGGTAATAGATAGTTGAAATCTTGAACTGGATTCCAAGAAATTGTAAAAGTCCTAAAAAAGACCACACATGATATGGCTGGATGAAATAAAAAAGTTGTGGAGAAGAAAGGCTAGAGACCAGAGAAACTGGATTAAACTTGGAGCAATTTTTATCTCAAAATGGATTGATAATTATTGATAATGATGTTGATTTTTCTGAAAAATTGGCTGAAAGAAACAGTAATATAAAATATGGGAACAACTGCAAAAAAAGATCAAAATAAGTGGGATTACATAAGCAGTATTACAAACAACAGAAAGCTTGGAAGAAATGGTTTATTAGGTGCTGGAAAAAATAACAAGGAATAAGGATGGAAATTGTAAAAAATATTCTGTGTTTAAAAATGGGATTAGATATATTTTTCTATCATAGTATTGGAATTATATAATAATTTATTATTAACACTTTTTATATTGACATTAACGTGATACATACCAAATCAGTTTATTTAGATTTGTATTAAATCATAAATGATTAGAGAGGAAATAAAAAAAAAGGGAGTGGATGTAATGTAAAAGAAAAACTGAGCAAAAATTTTAGAAAAATGATGACAGCCTGCAGATTAATAAATTAGTTGGAACAATAGGGACGATATCTTTTTGCTGACTTGAAAAGTTTTCTAAACGGGATAAAAATGAGTTAGTTATATAATGTAAATATAATAAAAGATGTTTGGTTTTTGTTGATTTTTATTTTAATCTGTGTTGAATTATATATATATAAAATTAAATTTTTTCAAATTTTATTTTTTTAATTGATACATAATACTATAAAAGCATGATTTTAATTACTTTAATCGTTCTCAGTCTTGCACTCTGGAGTTATAAGACATTTATTATATCAACATGCTATTTTAGTTATTATCGCGTTTGGCTAAATTTACAGGTTTGGTTCCAAACCAACTAACAAAATGATGACACTACTCAACAATTAATATGAATAATTTATTAGTGACAAAAATATACACACATGTTAGTTAATAAAACATATAAATATGGTCTATACAATTTAATGCTGAAGTAGTCATACTGAGTAATGGAACTCACTTCCAGCTATATAAATAGCCTGCCTCGTGAGTTCAACTATGACTCTTCCAGCTGTGCAATACAGCTTGCCTCAAGTCAGCTCTCATTTAGACTCTTTCAGCTGTGCAGGACAACTTGCCATGAGTCAGCTGCAGATGTAGCAGCTTCCAGTCCTTAGATAGACCTTCCCACTGCATGGACATCATGATGATAATTAGAGAAAATACCTTTGCTGATGGCAGAGGGTTTATTGGAGAGCATGTTCAGTTGTTCAGATTGACAGAAGTAATTGATCTCTGCCTTGCCTCCAAAAAGGCTGACTATTTATTTCAGATCCCTTACCTTACTGGGAACACTCGGATACAGAGCATGAAACACAATGAATGATTTATCCTCATTGGATAGGGACCGGGTGCTAGCCAACCAGGAAAGGAATCTGGACTAATCTACTTTTGAAGGTAAGGTCAGATTTGACAGTTATGTTAACCAGAAAAATGAATAAAAATAAAAACATTGATTTCATCAATTTAGTACATTTTCAGTTTGATTACTCATGGTATGGTAGCTACCATTTTATCAGCTTAGAGTGATCTAAGTAATTTTGTTTTTAAATTTCAAATACAATCCCATTTAAACACATTTTTATGGCTATATAAATAAGATGTTTATGTGTATTTTTTTCCTTGAAAAGTTTGATATAGTACAGTATTTCATTAATAATGTTTTTTTTTAGTGCAAAGCTAACAACACATAAAACTTAAAATAATTTGCAAATTTCTTTCCTTAAATAATAACATAAAATCTATCAATTTAATAATAAAAGGAAAAAAAATCATATTAAAAATGAGTGCTATATTAAAACAAATAATAAATCATCTATTTAATAATAATGAAAAGAGCTATCAATTTCAGGTCACTGGTCTGATAAAATACTGTTCATTTCAGCAAAATAAAGATTTAGCAGTATTTTTTTTTTTTTGATAGAATGTGAATGAATTAATAATACACAGGTGTAATAACCATAAACATAAATGTGATCTCTTAATTTATTATTCACAAATGCAATATTTTTTTTGAAATTTTGTTTATGTTGTAATTTTAATTTGTATGTGTATATTATTATAAACAATACATATGTTGTGGAATTTATATGTGCTGAAATATACATTTGCAGAACAGTACAATCAAACATTACTTCCTGCATTATAAGCAAAGCATTTTTAACAAAGTTTGATCTATTACTTTCTATGTACAGGCAGGAGGAAGATTGGAACAAAATGTAAGAAATATGGGGATTATATTGTATACTCTCTTACAAGTCATAATATTTGTAAGACAGTATTTCAAGTGATACTCCAAGCATGATAAATTTTCACATTTGCTTCATTGATTATTTTTTTCTTCATGCTAAATGTTTTCTTTATCAATATTAAATTCAGATTTGCTGTTACATCTTATATTCATAATGTAAAATACAGAAGTTGTTTAAACATTTTTCATATTATGAGAGTTAATCTTATCATATAATAAAAATTGATGTTAATTTGCAGTGTTCAGACTCTTGAGTTATTTCAGTTATGGGTTTAAATGAGAATACAAACAAACATATAAAACTAAGTAAAGATACCACCAGAGCAAAATAGTTTAAAAAAATTTTTAATATAAATATTCAGTGCTACTGTGTAGGTAAGAGATGCTTTTGGGCAAAGTAAATTTTATTGCCACTTCCACCCCATTCAATGAAATAAAATTTGTAAATAAAAGACATTTTTCTTTTACAAAAAAAAACTTGAAAATATGGGTTCATTCATTTAATGTGTTCAGTAAATACCTTACATGTTTTATTCATTTATTTCTATAAAATAAATATGGAAAATAAAATATATGATAAAATAAAACAAATTAATGTTCTAAAAAATAATTTTTGAAACAGTAATTAAATAATACCTTAAAATAAAAATATTTCTTTTAAAAGTTTTCACATTATTTTTTGCAATTGTTATTAGAGATAGGAAATATTTGCAAATAAAATAATTTTTTAAATATATTAGTATTTTTAATCATATTTAAAAGAATGCTATTGCCACATAACCACAAAAATATTACACTGTTTCCCTTCTCTCCTTGGACTAATTTGGATATTATATAAGTAATTCTAGTTTACTTACCTGGTTATTAAAAATATTATTTCTAGCCAGAGAATTATACCTTAGAGTGTTTTACCTCTGAGCTCCATCCCATATAATGAGAGAAAAAGAGAATCCAACTTGTCCCATTATTTTTTCTGAACCAATATTTAGATCAACTTTAACCTGCAAGTTAATTATTCATTAAAAAGTTCTCATTTGTTTAAAAACTCATTTATAATCTCTCATGCATAAACTTATTCATGTTTTCTAGTAACAAATTTATATTTCTTCAATAATAAAATATTTACATTATTATTTATTTTTATGCTCATGTTATTCTACTATTAATAACTATAATTTATTATATGTATAGTTCATATTTTAAATATTGTTTATTGATATAACATTTATATTTCATTAGAACCACCAAATTAGGTCAATTTTAAATAACATGGTTGTTATAGTTCTTTCATTCCATTAGCGCCAATTTGTTAAAAAGTTATTTGCTTTAAAAATTCATTAATTACTTTTAATTTAGAACCTCTTGCACACATAATTTATTTGTTTTCTATTAACAAAAATAGTTTCATTTATTTTTATTCAATAATAAAATATTTACACTATTATATTATTTTATTTTTTAATGTTTATTAATAATGAAATCCTATTATATATATTCTACTTTATTATGTAATTCAGCAATTAGGAATTTAGCCAGGATTTCATAGATTGTTTATTCAATACATTTTTAAAAACACTTGCACTTTATTTTGTTTATTCATAGATTATGTTGGATAATTATATAAAAAAATCAACATTTGATTTGTTCGCTAGATATATTTTTTGGACTTGTCAATAGAGCGATCATGTAGGGGTTTTATTATTATCAAGAGAATTGCATATATTGTTATCATGAAAATTGTTAAGATATTAAATATTTTGATGTGCAATAATATCTGTTTAAAAAGTGTGTTTCTTACTCAGTCTGTTTTCTTTAGATTTGGTTAGTAGTGTGGATCGATTATGAGTTTTTAGCTAGAGAACAAACCCAAGTCTCCATCAAAGAAAAACCTGTTTAATAAAATTTGTAAAAAGATAGTATAGCATATAAAAAATAATAATATCATTATTAAAAATAGAAAAAGCTATTTAGTAAAACATGTAAAATGATAATGTGGTATAATAAAAAAAAGGAAGAAAATAAGATTGTTATTAATTTTTTTTTGCACAAAATAGCATCAGAATTGATCCTAAGATCTCACATTTTAGGGCCGGCCACTCTACCAGTACTCTAAACTGATTAAGACATTTAACCTCTGTAAATTCTCAATGATAAACACAATTTTATCAGATACAGAATTGAAAACAAATTTTATTTTTAAATAAATTATTAATAATATGTTACTTTTTATTTAAATTAGGATATTTAAATGAAAGTGATTGGAAAATCTAAACATTTTCATTTACGTATACATTTTATTAATTATAGCAACAAAAGAGCATCAACCTGTTCAGTTTTGTGCAATGGCAGAGTATATATAACATTTATTTCAAGGCTCAAGCAATTGTTATAATAAGTTTACATAAAGAAGTATTCCTCTTAAATTTAAATAAAAAAATATTTACAAACAGAATGTGTTTCTAATAATAAAGTGATTGGAAAATCTAAACATTTACATATAAGTTTTATCAATTATCATAACAAAATGGTGTTGGCCTGTTTGGATTAGTGTAATTATAAGAGTGTATATGTACTATATTTGAGCTCAAGATTCCAGTAATTGTCACAATAAGTTTAAGTAAAGAAGTATTCATCTCATATTTAAATAAAAAATATTTACACAGAACATATTTAACAATGAAGTGATTCAGAAATGTAAATATTTTTATTTACAAATAAATTTTTTTAATTATTTTCATGTCTTGGCACTCTCATGATGAAGTGTCTTTGTGCATCACACAACCTGCACACCTGCATGTGCCAGCTCTGTAAATATTTAAATTTTTTTTCATGTGTCATAGTATGGACTAGGAAGTGAACCTGCTAACCCGGAACAACTTCTTGTAAGGCAGCTGTGCTGACCTCTCGACCACCAAACGCTTGACAAATAACAGAACCATACAAAGCATCCATGTAATTTATTTACAATTTAGCACATATTATTTATACTAAACAGTTTTGTCCAAAGACTTACTTCAAAATATAATATAGACTGAGACGGTCCAGCAAGTCTCTAGATCCCTTATTTTACTCTCAGCTGGGATGTAGCTAAGTATGGAGACTTGTCCAAGTTCTTGAGTTCCTGGGTGGTTTCCATGATGACACTCTGCTCCTTGGATAAAATCGCCATCATTTACAAGTTTCAAAATCGATCCCAGAAATTCTTTAAGTTTCTATTTTTGGACTATCATCCAGGAGATAATTAATTTTTATAATTAATACTTTTTCTGTCTTATCCCCGAAGGCTTAAATGATCTATTTTTTAGATTATTGTCTGGGAGATAATTAGTTTGCGGACAACTACCCCCCCCCGGTCTGCAATATATTATAATTGTAATTTTATTTAAATAAAATAAATATTCTTTTCCACTTCATTTAGCGTACATATACTTTAACACACACACATACCCAATGTTTTATTTTTTATTAATCCGGTCACAGTACAATAGATGTAGGGATTCTATTGTATATTCTCTTACAAATCATAATATCTGTAATACTTTATTTCAAGTGATACTCCAAATATAATAAATTTTCACATTTGGTCCTTTGATTATTTTTGTCTTCATGCTTAATGTTTACTTCATCAATATTGAATTGAGATTTTCTATTACATTTTGATTCATAATGGAAATACAGAAGATGTTTAAACATTCATTTTATAAGAGTTAATTTTTCCGTGTAATAACTGATGCTTATTAAACTTCAAAACTCACCAATATTTGCTACTGTTTATATATAATTTATTTCACATATTATTTTTTTATTTATTAATTATATCTATCATTAATCAATCTATGAATGCGTTATGAATATAATTGCAAAGTTTAAAAAATATATTAAATTATATTAGTATTGAAATAAAAGGTATCGAATGACTATTGCTTAGGGGTTCATAAGAAATTTGAGCACAGAAGTGCCTGTATTGAAATTGATCAGAGGACCATCTGTTCCAGAATCTGATGCTACCATTTCACTGAACTATACAAGACAATATTAGTATTAATAATTCTAAATGGATTTTGATATATTTCACAGAGGCAAAACTCTCCATACAGTAGCGCCACTCAGTGCAAGCCAGAGTAATTAGTGAATGCAGGAAGGTTTGTGCATAAAGTCCCTATCTAGTGCCTCCTCATCCAATATCCCCAGACTAGTTTCTAGCTTGTGGCTTTCATCAGTAAGAAACTTGTAAGCCAAGTCTCACTTATAAAAGCTACAAGATAGAAACTAGTCTGAGGACATTGAATGAGTAGGCACTAGATAGTGATTTTATGTACAAACCTTCCTGAATTCATTGATTACTCTGGCTTGCACTGAGTGGCACTACTGTATGAGAGTTTTGCCTCCGTGAAAAACAGCTTGTGTAAGCATAAAGAATGGTGATCATGTGATGTTTGATGGATTTTGATATATTTAGAACAAAGATAACAAGGATTTAATGCAAATTTGTGCTGAAAGTTGTGCTTCTTATAATGTACTATTAAATATAAATAAACTGGTTAATAGTTCTGAAGACATAAGGAACATCACTTATTATATGATAGAGTTAAATCTTATAAAACATCTTTACTTAATGGTCGTAAATCAAAATACAATAGGAAATTTGAATTCAATTTTGATTAAGCAAGTATTTTGTTTGTAAAGATAAATTATATATATAAAAAAATAAGAAAAAATGCTCTTTTAATTAATAAAGAAATGAATTTCGCTAATGGACAGAAAACTAATAAGAACATTCATGGTGCTTGGATATCATTCTAAATAATATATCTGGGATCTTTATGACATATAATAGAATATGAATTTAATAATGATTAAGTTTAAAATGAGTCAAAACAAACGTCCATAATATTATATCTGAATTAAAAAGTTAAAATTAAAATTTGTTTACAATTTTATATATTTTTAGAAAACATATTTATTACTCCTATGTAGATGTTGCACATAGACACACACACACACACGAAGTTGAAAACATCCATGATAACGTGTGAATAACCATGTTGGTGTTTAAACCAAGGTTTAATATGATAGATATATGTTTAAGAATATGATAAAATATGAAGGAAAAAATATATGAAAGAGTCAACATTTCTAGTTAAAGTTTAATTATTGTAAAAATCTTGTAATGTATATGTAAATGTGAAATGAATGTTTTCTTGATTTTTGTCTTTCAATAATTATTTCAAAAAATATTTAAAATAATTATGTAAAATTAATGAGATATTATTTTTACTAAAAAAAAAACTGTCAGGGAAACTAATCTGTTTGTTACTTTACAAATAGGCGAAACTCCCTATACTACTGCCATTCCATGCAAGCCAGAGGCAATACATATAGAGAGTTTTTTTTTTTTATGTGTCATAATATCGACCGGGAAGCGAACCTGCTAATCCGGGACAACTGCTTATTAGGCAGCCCTGCTGACTTCTCGACCACCGACTCTTGACAATACGTATAGAGAGAGTTTGCCTGTTTTAATAACAGTTAAGATTTGCAGAGGTCCCTACTGTCGTTTTTCAGGTGCATAATTTTAAGGTATATTACTTTAAGTAACGAGTATGCGCTTTATAAATATAATTATAATAACAGTTATAAGCAAGCATAAGAAATGTTGACCATGTGATACTTTTCAAACATTATTTTTTTCAATGTCAAAAATATGGGAAGTAAATAAATGCGTCTTTACAATTGTATTTGCAATCAGAATAAAATTTATTAAAACTAATTATAAATTAAACTTATTTGTAAATTAAATTTGTGAATTTAAATCATAAAATAGCTGGATTAATATAAATTAAATATATAAGTCAATTAAAAACTAGTTAATTAATGTTTATCTGTAATTAACTATAAAAACATGCAGTTAATTATATATATATCAAATAACATTACATTGGCAGTTGATTTAATATAAATAAAAATGTTGAATGGAGTAGATATTCATTTATTCATCTTTACAATTTAGATCTTTACTTATTTAAATAATTTATCATATTAAAACTGCAAATCAGAAAACTGTAGGTAGAAGTTTGTCAGCATTTGAAAACTTGAAGCTAAAGTTGCTGATAGGAAATCTAATTGGTACAGCAGATACAATTATAAGTATTATTATAATTAATCTGTATCTCTAAAATTACCTACCAAAAAGTGAATAAATATACCAATGAAGCGTACTCTTTAGAATTTCAATCTTTCTTTTAATTATCTGCTCATTCCACAAGTGTAATGCAAAAAAATTCAACTAAACATCTTAATGTCTAACAAAAAAATATAATTACATTCTAAATTGTGAGTTTAAAAAATAATTGACTTGCCTGTAATATATTGCGTAATAGAAGAAAATGAATATTGGAAAAGCCCGAAATAACCAGCAATAAAGAAAAAATTGTATATAAAATTTGGTAAGAGAACCAACTTAAAAACTATATATTACCTTTGAAAACCCTGTCAAAATTCTATAAAGTGCATGAACTACAATTTAGAAATATGTACTTAAAATTAAAGAATTTAATTTTGAATATTTATTTCTTGTTATTTTTTAAAATTTAGAATTATTTTTTGTTTAAATTTTAATATTTATCATATTCTTAAATATTGCTATAAAATACACAGTGATGTAATCATTGAATTTAGGTGAAGCACACACATAAATCTCACCACTACATTATTTTACATTAAAATAAATAGCAGACCCCCTCCAGCTATTATATTACTCTTTGTTGAATAGTTCATAGAGCAAAATGGCTTGCGTGTGGGAGTTTTACTAACATGTATAGTTGAATATGTAAAGTTGAATTTATTACTATATAAATATTTGTGTAAACTATATTGTGATTTCAGTTATGAAACTGTGTATAGGACACACCTACTTCATTCTTTTCAGATAGTGAAGTTGATTTAATTGCATATGGAGCTGTTTTTATTATTTTCTAATAGTTTCTAGAGAGCAATGTGGATGTATTATGGCTTCAATTACTACTAAGGATATATTTTTCCATTTTTTTGTGGTAATCCATATTTGTTGTATGGATAATTGTTATCTATTATACAATATTAAAATTTAATTAAATTGAAATTCTGTATATTAAATATATTCTTTATATTCTAAAATACTTTTATACCGAATCGTAAATTTTTTATGTTCATGTGTTTATCTAGAATATCATAATCAAAGAGATTTAGGTTTAAAGACTAAGTTAGATAAGTAGGGATTGTAGCTAACAGGTGGTGTTGAAAGAGTTGGAAAGAATCTATTAAATGATGGTGGTGTCTTTTTACAATAATTAAAGTTGAATTTAAATGAAATAAAAGTGGGATTGCAATACACAATTCTTTTTTATCTAGATATAAATTTAACATTCTTAAACATGGTGTATCTTAATTATGGTCATGGAATGGTGGAGACCTGACTTTCACTCCACCAATATTCGTCACATATATGTGTACTGATTTGAGCAAATGTTATGTCACATAAATAGTCTGATCAACATGTGGCGATATATGTAAGAGCCTAATTCAGTCCATCTTTATACTGTCACATAAATTGACATACCACATTTAATCACAGCAGATACTATAAACAATCAACAGCACTGTAAATATATAGAGCAAATTGAAACAATGTCAAATTTCAAAAATGTGTATGATTTTTATTATCATCACTATATGACAAAAAAAAAATATCACCAATTTAAGAAGAACAAGTTTTCAAGCTCAATCACTTTTATTTCATGAGAGGATATTGATTTCATATCAATATGTTACCCACACTTTCATTTAAATAATAATAATAATAATAATAATAGGATCAATTTGACGTTAATAATAATAATAATAATAATAATAATAATAATAATAATAATAATAATAATAATAATAATAATAATAATAATAATAATAATAATAATAATAATAATAATAATAATAATAATAATAATAATAATAATAATAATAATAATAATAATAATAATAATAATAGGATCAATTTGACGTTAATGCTTAAATAAATGTGATCAATGCTGAAATGTATGTCCTACAAAAATTGGTTCAATTTTTTTATTATTATTTAGCAATGGATGAATATAATAACAAACATGAATAGTGTTTCAAAGATTTGCTATTTTAATTTATTTCATATTATGTATAAAGCTTTCAATATGCCATTAAATACCCAATGATTAATTAATAATCTTAGCATGTAATATAATGCATAGAACATTATGTGATTGCAGTCAGTTTTATATTTATGAACATGAACTATTTCATAGAGCGAGGAGAATTGTTCTAAAATGTTTGTTTTGATTGTTACTTGCTTTGCGAATTGAAAATAAGAAAAAGAACAAAAAAATATATTTTACAAATTTACAAATATTATCAAATTAGAGAAATATGGATTTAAAAATGGGTAAATGATATAATGGATACATTAGCAGAAAATTAATTTTATTTGTAGTAAGGAAAATATATGTTAATTAGATGCACGAGCTGATTATAGTTTAAGAATTCTATAGTTGCTAAAAGAAATGTTTTATATTTATAATCGCAGATTATTGGTATGATATGTTGAAAGTTATCATCTTAACCTAATTATCTAATAATTATCATTAGAATTTATATGAAGTGTCAGTTTTGATAAAAAATAGTCTTAATAACCTTAAGATGATTAATGTATATATATAATTGTGAGCGGAATATTTAAATAAAAAATTAAAATTCAATATGCATGTACGGCCATGTTAGAATTTTTTTTTTTAAAAAAAAAAATCATTCCAATTGTATGTATATACACATAATACACGAGAGGCCAAAAGTTTCCAGATATGAGAAAAATAAACACTTTTTATTAAAAACATTTTATATATATAATATGTTCTACATGACTGCTATTATTTTGAAAACGCATTTCAATGCGTGTTTCCACTGCTGATGAACATGTATCTTACTGCTGAAGTTATGCTTGACGTTGGTAATATGTTCTCTAAGTGATTTACGTTTTGTGTCATTTCCTGATACACCACAGCCTTCAAATGCCTCCAAAGATAAAATCAAGTGGGGTAAGATCTGAGGATCTGGGAGGCTATTCTGACTAATCTAAGCATAGAGAAGTATGGAAACTTATGGCTTACCCTGTATTATGAATTGTAACAATATAAATCAAGGTCCATGGATCACAGATAATCAAAATTTATATAAACTCTCAATTATAAACCATTTGATTATATTATAATTAAATTATTTAGCATTATTCTTTTTCTTATTTTCTGTCCATTTTTTATATCTTTATATACAATTATAAAGGTTAATACAGGCTGCAGAAAGGTTTCTTATCCTCTGAGTTTAAGATCAAAAAATACTATGGGCTTTCTTCTTAACCATTATGGTCTTTTTTCTCAATTATCTGAGAATTCTTAACTGAAACAACAGTTTTATTAAAGGCGGAGTAAATATGTGTATGACTAGTCTTTTTTTCAGATGTCTGCAATCGTGATAAAAAAATCAGAGTAAAGGTTTATATTCCCAGGAGATTATAAATTCACCAAGCAAGGCAGTAGTTAGTGGTTGAATGCAAAGAATGCTAAAAATCCCTTGATTATGGACACAGGCTGCCATTTGATCATGTTTTATTTAAAGTTCAAATCTTCTTAGAGATTTAATATCTAAAGTTACTACTCAGCAATTTATAACTCTATAATTTTGTGAACACAATTTGCTTACACACATTAAATCAGAGATAGTCCAACTAGAATTTTGACAATAGCTTTTCTTTATTATTTTATTTTAAAAATATATTTATTGACATAATAAAATTGTACAGATGAATAATAAATAAACTTTGTTAATGTTGGCTCATCCATTGCTGACATAGGTCTGGTAGATGTATGCAGAGCTTTTCTTTATTAATATCTAAAAAACTTCAATTTCACTAGTTTATCTTTCCACTAGTTTTTACCCACAACTTTATTTAACTTTTTTCTTAATTTTTCTGCAGATTTTTTATCACCTTTACTAATTTGCATAAAGTAAACTTTTTTTTACATGCAAATTAACCTGTTGCTATTTTCAGTAAGTTTTCTCTTTTTGCATAATTAATTATTTATTTTATTTTATTTCTGGAGTTCCTTAACATATTAACATTAAAACTTGTACACACACACTTTTATTCTTTAATAAATTATATGTGTATACATAACAGTGATATATCCTAAATGTCTTAGTAATAATGATATACCAGATGATTAGAAGAATGCGGTAGTATTGATACTTAAAAAACATGATTTAAGCATATCAAAAATTATACATCTAACAGTTCTATACAGTATCTTTACCAAAATAATTACAATTGCGTCTACATCAACTTTGGATATTAACAATCTAAAAAAGTTGAATTTAAAAATGGTCTTAGTACAATGGATCATATACAAGTTATTGAGAGGATTTATAAAAAGGACCAATAAATATGGATTGCCATTATGCTTTAGAATTGTAGATTATGAAAAAACATTTGATTTGTAATTATTTTCATGGTGATTAAAGCTTTGGGACATTAAGATATAGACCATATATATTTTCATATTCTAAAAAATATTTGCAAAATGCAACAGCAATTATTAGATTGTATTGTGTTCCACAAAAGTTAAAATTGATAAGGATGTACCACAGGACGATTTCATGTCTTCAAAACTTTTTATAACAGTTTTCTAAAATATTTTGTGATTTAAAATAAAAATAAAAATAAATGGAGATTATTCAAATTATTTAGATTTTACAGATTATGCCCTTATTTGTGGAAATAACAAGCCAGAGCTTCAGGAAATGTTACAATAGTTATCAGATGAACGAAATTAGGATTAAAAATAAATGTTAAAAAGCCTAAAGTAATGTTCAATAGATTTCCTCAGAAGAATTAAATAAATTTCAATAATTATGAATTAGTAAAAGTTAATAACTATAAATAACTTGGTCAAATTATTAATCAGATGAGTAGTTGGAGTGCTTATGGTTGAAATAACAGTCTTAAAAGAAAGTATGTATAGGTATTTGAAAAGGAATGGCTTTAATAAATGTGTTTTAACGGTTCTTTCTTATGGATATGAGATTTGGACACTTAACAGAAGAACAGTATGAAAATTTTAGACCACTGAATAAAGTATGGAGAGATGTATGTTAGGAGTAACAAAAAGAAATATAAGAACAAATACAACAGGGTGAGTATCGTTGACATCATTGAAAAAAATAAGAGAATGAAGTGAAGCAGGGTTGAACTTGTTTTTAAAAAAGATGATAACAGTTGGAAAGTTAAAGTTTTAAATTGAATCCTAAGAGATTGTAAAAAGTCTAAAAAAAGGCCGTAAGTGAAATGGATGAATGAAATAAAGAAGATTGCTGATGTGATGCGAAAAAAGAGGTTTGGATATCAGAAAATAGATTCAATATGGAGAGACCTTCATTTTGAAGTAATTCGTTAATGATTGAAAATGATGATGACGATGATGATGAAGTTAATAACATCTCTTTACTAATTGTGACAATAAGTTTAATGTTTTTCTAATTGCTTTTCCGGTCTTTAATCATAAATTGTATTCCAAACTTTTTTTCTTTGTTTTAACAGAGCAAAACTCTCCATACAGTTAGTTTAGAGGTTTTTCTTTGTTTTCTAATTTTTTATTATTTGTCTCTTTTAATTGTTTTTTTTTCTGGAGTTATAATGACAATTTATGTGTGTTTGCCAGTTGATATAAGCCCTTCATGATATTAATTATATTTCTGCACTAATTATGATATTAATTGTTCATTATTTTAATTACTCGGAGGACCACAATTCTTACGTTAATCTTTTTTTTCTTTTCAAACTTTTTAATTGTTTTTTGATTTAACTTTTTTTTTTTTTTTTACTGTGGTGTTAGAATGGTCCTGTATGTTTATGATTGACTGCATTATGATGTTAATGAATAAATATTATAAGATTAAAACACAATATTAATTTATTACTCATAGTATTATATATATTATTGAAATAAAAATTAAAAAAACAAACAAACAAAAAACTACTACTAAGTTTAAGATTTAATTTTTTATTTTAATTAAATATTCAGATCACAATTAAATATATTAATCATCTTAAGATTATTAAGACGAATTTTTATTAAAACCGTCAAACAAATAATTATCAGATAAAATATTGCCCGAGCTGATTAATAGGATTATCTATCTGGCATATTTATAATATGAGTAAATATATAATTTATTTAGGAAATTATTAAATTACTACACTGATATCACGATGTATGATGATGGTACTTGTTATTCCAAATTTAATGAACCGCAAGCAAAAATTGCTTTCTCTGTATTAAATGCCCACCATATAAAGATCCCCCCCGGAGCAGTAGTTTTAGATGCGGCTTGCGCAACTGGAGAACTTACCAAGAGCCTTCTTACCTACTTTCCAGAAATAGATCATATTGTGGGTTTCGATATTAGCGAAAATTTTATTAAATTTGCTCAAAGTAATCATCAAAGTGAAAAACTTGAATTCAAAGTCGCAGATCTCCAAAACTTATCCACTATCCGTAGAGAATGGCTTGAAAAGTTTGATCACTGCTTTTCTTTTTCAGCATTTCATTGGTTGCCAGATCAGCAGCTTGGTGTTGAATTTGTTAGCCGATGTCTTAAACCTGGAGGCACAAGTTTAATATCAGTTTTAGCTACACCATCGACTGAAATGGTTGAAGTTAATACGATGTTTTTGACAAATCCGAAATGGAAATCTTATTTTCAGGTAATTTTAATAAATATTTTTGCTCTTAATATAAAATGCTAAAATAATGTTAGGATAGTAGCAAGTAACGATAAATTACTACATATTATAAAAAATAATTGAATGGTTTTATTAGTGGGAATTACCAACGAATTACAGGGTCGAAAGTAACGGATCTGGGAGCAATCGGAATATTTCAAAACTGCAGATTCAGCCACTATATCACTACGCTAAAAACACTCAAAGCATTATCTATTATAATAAAGAGTTATTGCTTGTCTCTAATACTTTATAATGTAATTAGTCAATCTGCCTTTGGACAGAGAACAGCATTTAATCATATGTACATATATACAGACACACAAGATATCAATTGTAATGAGAAAAAAAATATTAGAAATATTAAATTGCATTTATAACGTTCTAAAAAAATATCTGTTTATATATATATTCTCAAAATATAGCGAGTAAAGGGATTATACAACAGTTTTTCGTAGAGAAATATTTAAAAGACGACTAATTGCTTATAGGTGAGAATTTGGGAATTATTTTTTAATCTTTATTTTATCATTTTGTTAAGAATGGATAGTTAGTAGAGTTGATTAGCTGAAGAACATCTTGAGTCTGATGATAAAGCTGAAAAAAGTGTCTCAAGTTTTAAATGAATCAAATTTGAACCCAAACAATGAAAGATTAGACCTAGCAGTATAACGCGAAATTTCTATTCTCTGTTTTTATTATTTTGGAAAGTTCTACATATTAAAGTTTATTAATATATACAACGTAATTTTGAATATGAATTGTGAGAAAACATTAAGAAAATAACAAATGATGGCAATCACCCATCAATTATGATCAAATATTTATTACTTAATGAAGTATTCTATTGATTAAACATATCAATCTTTTTTGTACTAAAAACTTTAAAAATTATTAGTGTAATATTAAGTGCGATCATTTTGACAACTTCTGTATATGTATTAAACTACTAAACATCACATGATCACCATTTCTGGTACTTGCTCATAATAAAACAGGCAAAACTTTCCCTACAGTAGTGCCACTTAATGCAAGCCAGAGTAATAAATGGATTCCAGAAAGCTTATGAATAAAATTCGTATCTAGTGCCTATTTATCCAATATCCCCAGACTTAGTTTCTAGCTTGTGGCTTTCATCAGTGAGGAGCCTTGGATCTAAGAGCACTGCAACTAGATCTTAGGATCTAATTTAACCCTCCAGCAGCCACTTTTTATATCTACTTAACTATAAAACTATAAGTCTAAAATTGAAAGCACAATAATATTATTTTCAATCCAAACTCATTAGCTTATATAGTCATATAGATCTGAACCCAGTTCAGTACTCATATATTTTGGTGTTTTTGGTTCTTTAATAACTATAGCCACTACTATACTATTAGGCAGGATTGGTATTAAACCACTAAACATCACATGATCACCATTTCTTATGCTTGCTCATAAATGTAGTGCAATTCAGTGCAAGCCAGAAAAATGGCGATTATGTGATGATCAGTAGTTTAATACCAATCCTTCATAATAGAATAGTGGTGGTTATAATTATTTAAGAACCAAAGACATCAAAATTTATGGGTACTGAACTGAGTTCAGACCTATATGATTATATAATCTAATGAGTTTGAATTGAAAATATTGTATTTTCAATTTTAGATTCATAGTTTTGTAGCTGAGATAAAAGGTGGCTCCTGAAGTATTGCATTAGATCCTAAGATCTAGGTGCAGTGCTCTCAGGTCTGAGGCTCTTCACTGATGAAAGCCACAAGCTAGAAACTAATCTGGGGATATTGGATGAGTAGGCACTAGATAAAGATTTTATGCCCAAACCTTTTGGCATCCATTGATTACTCTGGCTTGCACTGAGTGGTACTACTGTATGGAGAGTTTTGCCTGTTTTAATTCCTTATATGTATAGCGTTTAGTTTTTTATTATAATTTTTAATTACCCATTGCAGACTTGTACTTTTTTACCAGTTTATAAGACTGTCATAGTGCAAAGATATAACACCATCTCCATGATTATAATTTGAGACTGGAATCAAGTCCAAGTGGAAATCTTTTCACTTGAGGCTTGTAATTTTTTTCTCAGGTAGCCAGCTCATAGTCAACTCAACTAATCATATCACATTGTTTGATAAATGGATATTTAGCTATTTTTGGATATAAGAATAAAAAATACTCAAGCTTTTACCACACATCAATTGGAAAGACTCATAAATACTTCCTTATAAGAAACTTTCGGAAATATCTTTGCATCTTAGTAAGTTATTTATTAAAAAAAAAATAAACCGTTTTTCTTGTTTTTACCAGTAGGTAAATTATTTTCTATTTGTATTTTTAAAATAATGTTTTAGATATAAAAACTCGTTAGTATATGTTTCCTTTTTTTGTGAGAAAATATTAAGAGGGAAACAACTATAGAAAACTACTATTGATGATCTTCAAGTGCTTAATACTTAGCTGAGTACCATATTGTCTAAACACCTCTCTCAATCATAAAGTAGCATTTCTTCAGAATGACTTATGATTTTGTTTAGCAGATCATCCTTTTTCCTATTTTTTTACACTAATCTTCCCAAGAATTAATACTTTTCAAAAGAATTGGATATTTCATGATATGGTCATACAGATAAATTTCAGTCTGGTGATTTTGATTCAATTATACACCCAATTCTATATTACTTTTTTCAAATTTATCCATAGATAACCAATAAATATAGGCTATTTTACAGGTCATTCAGGTTTTTTAATCATTTTTATATACCTTGAGATTTAAAATTACTTATATTTTAAATTTGATGCTAGAACATTATGGATGTATATATTGGATAATTATGTTATTTTTTGTAATAGTTCATATAATGAATGATGGTTTGTTGTTCACCAAGTGTCAAATAATTTTCTATTGATTAGTTTTTGATGCTTGTTCAACTGTTAACTCACATACCCAAATTTTATTTTTTGTGATAAAAGTCCAATCAGTAGAACTGTTTTTGCTTAGCTATAACAAAATTACACCTAAACATCACATGATCACCATCTCTATACTAGCACATAATTGTTGTAAACAAAGGCAAAACTCTCCAACCAGTAGTGCTACCCTGTGCCAAATAGAGTAATCAATGGATGCCAGAAGGCTTGTGCATAAAATTACTATCTAGTGCCTACTCATCCAATATTGCCAGATTAGTTTCTGGCTTGTGGCCATCATCAGTGAGGAACCAATCCTGCCTAATAGGATAGTGGTGGCTATGGTTGTTTAAGAGCCAAAGACACCAAAATGTATGGGTGCTGAATTGAGTTCAGACCCATATGACTATATAAGCTATTGAGCTTAGATTGAAAATATTATTGTGTTTTCAATTTCATTCTTATAGTTTTGTAATAAAGTTGAGTTAAAAGGTGGCTGCTGGAGGGTTGCATTAGATCCTAAGATCTAGGTGCAGTGCTCTCTGATCCAAGGCTCCCCACTGATGATGACCACAAGCCAGAAACTAGTCTGGGGATATTGGATGAGTAGGCACTAGATAGGGATTTTATGCACAAGCCTTCTGGCATCTCTTGATTACTCTGTTTGGCACAGGGTGGCACTACTGTATGGAGAGCTTTGCCTTTGTTTACAAAAATTACACCTATTTAAAATTAAAATATTAGTCACCTGTAAGGCCAAGGAGAACTTCATGATACTTGAAAAGATAGATACAATAATATATAATAAAACAAATCCTTGGAATTTTGAAAACATAGATACAATAATATATAAAAAACAAATCCTTGGAATTAATTTTATAACTTGCACTATACTAACATAGCAGCATATTACCAACATAGTTTAGATTATGACTACCATTTTGAGAATTATTTATTTCTTTATATATTACCCTTACCCAGGCTATGAATTAAAATGAATCCACCTACACTTGGTAGCTCTGATGTTTATAAGCATACTTTTGTCGACGTTGTTAATAATTCAGAGTGAAATTTAATTTATCATCCAGATGGAATACCCGGCACTTACGCGTTATTAAACTCTTTGAAGCTATGTTTTATTTAAAGTTTACATAATAAATTTTATTTAATTATTACAATAAAGATATTAAAAGTAAGATTCTGTCTCCAGTCTTGTATAATTGATTATGAGTTACTAAGTGCCATATTTCATCTGGCTAATAAATTAATTTAGCTCTCAATTACCAACAATGTTGAGAAAAGTATGTATGCTTATAATCATCAGAACTACCAAGAATAGGTGGATTCACTATATTCTTGATTATTTGTTCAATCTTTAAAATGCTTCTTGTACATAACCTGGAGTAGTGTGATTTATTCCTTTTGTTTACATATACATTAAAGCTATGTTTAATTTAAAGTTTCTTTATATATTAGTATATTGAGAATCGTAAAGTTAATTCCAGTATTTTATTGTACTACATAATTACACTTACACACTGAAAAGCGTCGAATGAACTGCTTTATGGCTATCCTAAACAAATATAAATTTGGTTAAACTCTAAAAAAAACAAGTTTTACTCAATCTAAATATGAATTCAGTTTAAAAAGAACAGCAGGCTGATGCATTAACCATATTCCATGAGGCTATATATATATATATATGGCAATTGAAATATCCGCTAAAATTTGCGCTACTTTAATAAAAGCAAACTGCAAACCAAGAAGATGAAAGTTGTACTTGTATTTTTTTTTTTTTAAATTCGTTTTTATTTCTCGAACAGAAACACACACTCATATATATATATGATTTATTAAAATATGAATTTTTTATAAAGGGATAAATTAGGTGAGCACGGCTAAGAAAAAAATCAGATCGCAAAAAATTATGGCTTGTGTGTTTGTTTCATTTTTCACTTCTCAGATAGTTTCTGAGTAAGAATTTAAAAAAAATTATAGACCAAAAGTGTCAATAGGTGCCAAAAGTTGTTTTTGATTTTTATGACAGTGTTTAGGCGGTTTAATGAAACAGGGATCAAGAGATGATACAAGTTTGTTCGCCAATTTTTTTATTTTAATCGATTAAAAATAAAAAGTAGAATTTCACGTTCTTGGTTTCTGGATTTACAATTAGGTGAAAATTATGTTATTTGCTGCCAGTTTAATTAAAAGATGATCTACAGAATGTACTTAATGTTTTGAATGCAACATATGAAGACTTTGGTTAATAATTAATGTTTAAAAAACTGAAATGCTCTATCAGTTAGTGAAAAAAGAAAAATCCTCAGCAACTTTTATTAGCAATTTAAGAATGTAAACTATTTTAAATATCTTGTAATTTTAAAAATAGAAATGTGAATTTAGATGTTGAGATGCAGAACAGACTCCAATGTTTTGGAGCTGTGTTTAATGTGTTAAAAGAAATGGTAGCTCATCATCACAAGGAAGTAATTACTGCAACTAAATTAGCTATATATAGGACTTTTATTTTATCTAACGTTCGCGCGCATGAAAATGAGATTTGAATATTCTATCGACTCAACATAAAGCCACAAAAAGTTTCATGGATGTTTGTAAAATTTAAAAAATACGATGACAAGATCTTAAAATCAAACAGTATGTTTTTCAACTTCTTAGACGTGATAGTACAGTTTCTAATATTGTAAAAACTCTACTTTTATTGGATAGAACATGTAAAAATAATATAACTGTACAAGTCTGTGAACTTGAGTATGGTTTTCATGAGAGAGATAGACCCCCATTTGCATTATAAGGATTATTTTGAACACATTCTAAAGAAATGTAATATTGATAGTTTTCCTTGGAAAGACATGACAGAGAATAGAATGCACTGAAAAACTATAGCCAGGCATGGTATTGAAATATTTCAGAAAAAAAAATTATGCTGAAGAAATTAAAAATAATGCAAAATATCACAAAGAGAAAAAATGGCCCAGTATATTGTATATGTATTCAAATAAACCAGCTACTTATTTCTGGTTCACAGATTGTTTGTTTAATCATGGGAAATCTCATCTCAAGTCTTTTTTAATCTCTTTCTTGAAATGATTATATTTATTTTCAAATGGTTGCTGCTGATGATCATTTTCTATGTTGGTGCTTATTTTCTCTGTTTATATATGATACAAATTATACAATTCATGTATATATACACACAATAAATTTATAAATGCCCTAATAATTATTTGCACCTAATCAAATCTTTCAGATTATTGTTTCGCGTGTTCAAGCTTGTAA